>CM045762.1:112228532-112578532 GCA_025200525.1 Camellia lanceoleosa | reverse complement strand
ATAATCGGATGATCTTGGTTATAGTAGTTTTTATTTACTTTAGCAATGTAGATTTTAGAGGCTGTTTTAACCCACAAAACGAGCTCATTTTTATCGGTTTCGCGTAAACTGAAGTAAAACATTATTCTGAACACTTTTTGTGTTTTGAAATTTTTCAAAAAAAAAATAAATCATCTTAGAGCAGTTTCTTTCCGTTTTCAGTTTCAATTTTTTCGATCGAATTTCGTTTAGGATTTTCTATTAAGTTTTTCTCTCAACCTGTTCAGTTTCTACTAAATTCGTCTGAAAAACCCTTTATAAAATTTGATTCTTTACAATTTTTGTTCTTTGAGTTTTGGTCAATTCAAATTATTTAAGCATAAAACGGTGCATTTTTATACTCTTTCAGTAAGTTACTTATGATTGAATTATACTAACTTTATTGTTTTTGCAGAATAGTGGGTCTTACTAACTTTTTATGCAGGCTGAACCACCATAATTTTTATGTTTATTTTGTTTATTCTATACTCAATCTATACTTAGTTGTGTACGGATAAGAAACTAAATGCCACCGTATCTTGGGAAACTACCCCTTCATCTCAGTGCGGGTGGAACTACTTGTCTTGTCCCATAACAAGAATTAAATATACTTTTATTTGTGTCTGGTGGACACATGGGTGTCAAATATTTGTACTCATACCAGTATACTAGTATACTGACCCATTTTGTCTTTTGGCATCTTTGGTGCGTTCTATTTGAGCGTAGCCAAGCTTTCTTTGCAGGATTAGTTAAGACTACGATGGCGACGTGGAATAACTATAGTTGTTGGACATGTCTCTTGGATTTCTTTTGTTTTCTTGAGCTTAGGGTTGATATTAGTTTATGTATTTATTATTTTTTTATAACCTTAGTATTTTGATAATTTGGCATGGTTTGTAACTTTACATTATTTAAGTTATTTTGACTATTTATTGTTACTTTAATGTTAGAAGTATTGGTTAGTTATGAAATTAAGGTGGATGGTTTGATTGGCGTTTTATTAGTTTTTTTTTTTTTTAATCCCTTGTAATCTTTTGAGGATGGAAATTTACTTAAACCTTATGGAGACGAGAATGTTTAGATTTTGTTTCACCCCTAGGTTTTGGATGATGGAATATTGATTGGGGTTTAGTCCTAATTTAATATTTAACTGTCCACATTTTGGGGCGTGACAATGAGGGTATTACGATTGATAGCAAACTAGTAGAACTAACAGTACCCCTACTGCACGACGTGATGCCTTGTCCAGAGTTAAAACCACTTCCTTTTGTAGGTGATTGTCAAATTGTAACGCAATGATTCTAAATTTGAAATACATCCTCACGAGTCAATGTTGCTATGCCCAGAATCCGAAGAAACATCCTAAGGTAAGTCAAGAAAATTTCATTTTTTGATGTCTTTTAAGTAATAGAATAGATAGTGTTATAATAGTATAGTATAGTCGGGGCAAGGTAGTCTTTAATCGTAGGTCAAAACGCGTAAGGGTTGAACCTAGGCTTTGATACCAAGTTGTGATACCCCAAAAATCAGGAACATCAGAGAATATATTAACAAATAAATACAGAGTTTATCTAGGGTCACAAGAGGAGGAAACGTCACTAACGAGTCATTTGGTTAATAACCAAGTAAGATCCCAAGAAGATCAGAGGAGTCAATATAGCCTTCCTTCAAAGTCCAACCACCTTAGATAGTGAAGCTACCCTTTTGACAGATCTTAACAAGGTATTAACACAAGGTCTATATGAATCGACGAGAAAACAAAGAATAAGTAATACAAAAGATATGTTTAGATATATAATAATTACAAAATCATGTCTTAAATACAACAAGGGATTTATTGCTTGTAATCTCAAAACATGTTTACAAAACTAGTTTCTAATTCTCCTATACATCCTCGAATGTCTTAGCTTTGCCTTTGACCGGTTTAATAGTCTTCAATACTAGGCATTCACGCCATGAGTTTTAAATGCCCATTAAACGCATACACATCCCGTTCCTTTTTTTCCAATCCAATACATCATCACAATTATAACAAGCAAGTAATGAAGCATGATATTCAAGTCAATAACAAAGGATTACAAGGTTAGATGTTAGTAATCTAGAAATCCTCTAAAGAGATTTCACCCTCCCAACCATAAGAATTGGATTTGGATTATTCAGTATGCTCCCTCTTTTGTTGCTTTGTAGAATTTATCCCGAATGCCTACCAATGGTTACATACCGTGTAGCGCCAACCAAGGACCTCAAAAGAGATGGTAAAAATATATAAGCTTCTCCACCCTTATCCGTCATAAGTACCTAGAGTCCGAATACAACTAGTCTATTTGAGGGTTCCGAAATAACCACTTGCGCAAAGACTTTTCTTTCAATTAGGGAACATGTCTCATCAATCCATACTTCACACATTATCATCTCATCATTATTTAAGTAATCAAAAACCCAATACCACCCCAATTAAGTTTCCTATTGAGTTAGATGCTTTAAGTTAAAATTAAAACAAACTTATTAAGACAATAATTTCTTCATAAGCATGAGCATCACCAAAGGACAATAAAAAGGAACATAACCATAACACATGCAAATATCATGCCAAGATATGAACAAGTGATTAAAAGTACATTTATGAAGTTAAAAACATAAATTCATTAACAAAAGTAAATTTTCAAATTTGGTGCACTTTATAACCTTAACGCAACCCATATTCCCACTAAAAGTAATAAAATCTAAATTCAAAATAATCTCATCTTTACTAGCTTTTATAACTTTTCTCAGGAAAAAAAAAAGTACAATCTTTTATACTCCAAGTTTGAGGAGTCTTTTATATTTAGGACCAACATAATGATACAAAAAAAATTAAATTTTTGAAAAAAAATTAAATTTTAATTTATACAAACCATCATAAATAATATCAAAATTAACAAAAGAGGTATTTTCAATAAATTAAACTTTTATTCTAAATTTTGAAAATAACCATCAAGATTAATTAAGTTTGGACAAATCAATAAATAATTTTCCAAAAGAATGAACATAAATTTTTGAATTAAAGTCTAAATAATGATCAATGTCTAAAAATAAATAGTAAGTCCCAATAATTTCAATTGAGATTTTAACATAATCGGTTTGAAAATAATTTGCATCGTATTAAAAACATGAGCAGCCATTTTTTCTTATGAGACTGAAAATCTTGAGTAGACTCAATTTCTTTAGGTGGCTATTTCTTTATGTCATTTTCTAAGCTTTCTCCCTTTCTTTTCGACTCCTTGAATTACAAGATCAATAAATGATATATCAATTACTTAAGTTTTGTCTCTTCTTATACATACTAATCAATTTATCAACTTTCTAAATATTATTCACAGAATTATAATTAATATGAATGACCCATAATAAAGAGACAAATTGTTCAAAATAAATTATACAAAAATAAATTCATTCATAAAAATTCTTAAATTATTTAATTGAGCAGTCAAGTTAGACAATTTAATGACATAGTCATACATCTCATGCATACCATCGAACTTTATAATGGTAAGTTTAACTATAAGTGTCCCAGCAAAAAAACTTATGAGCAGTTCGAAAACATTCTTTCACATTATTTAGCATTATCAGTTTAAGGAAGTTAAAACTTAATTTTGTTATAATCATTTGAAAAAATAAATAAATAAAATAAAACTTGATTTGTTGGATCACATCATACTTTATGAAAAGTCTTTTCTTTCTTTTACACTGCTTGAATCATAATAGCAGTAAATTTCTCAAATAGTAATACTAAGTCAAAATTCAAAATATCGAGATGAAACTGAACTTATTCTATTCATTTTGAGAAATATTTTTCATTTAAAATCGAAACAAACAAAGTATACAAATATAGCAAAATAAAACTTTAATCAATAATTCATGCTCACTACATTAATGCTAGGAGTAATCAATAATTGATAATTAATTAAGTTATAAACACATGTTTAAACAATCACAAATAGTATTACCGTGACCTACCTTTTGGATAATCTAATAACATACTATTTAACAATTATGATGATTTCCTTTCACCAATAAGACTAGTTGATAAAATATTCATAATTAAGCAGGTCTGTTACCTTTGGGTATTTATTCTAATATCAATTATGAATACTTATCAACTATTGGATATTAATATAAGCCAATAAGTCAAAAAGTGTACTTTTTTAGAACATCCCAAACCAACCCTAATTACTTAGAAGTGGTATATCTTTGGGGAAAATTAATATCTTTGTAATTAAATAATTGCGATTTGCAAAGTTATTATTTCTTTAATACTTGGAAAATATGTTAAATTTCAATTGATTTGATATCTATGTGTCATTTTGATTGGGTCAATTTGGCAACTACTAATCGTGTCATAATTTAGATTTCAAATCAAAATAAAAAACTTTGCATAGGCATTATTGAATAAATAATAATTTATTTACAATTATTCATCATCGTACACATCATAAGCCATATTACTAAATCATAAGAATGATATTACGATATAACAAATATTAACACAATTCATATTTTATGTCACATAAAAATACATACTTTTGCACCTCATCAAACCACCAACAAAAATCAAGCTTATACATAATGATGGTCATAACATCATGTGGTGAAAGGGTTTGGAAATACTCTTTAGGTCCTGAAAGACGCCAATGATCCTCAGCTAGTCACCTGAAAAGATAAGAACACTCCGGTCGGGGGTGCCGGAATTAGCACTCCGACGGGCAAGTCAGTTCCTCTGCTCAAGAAAACTTGTTTACTAAGTTTTCAGAAGTGATTCTTACATACCTTTACAAATCTGAAGTTCTTGTATTTATATCCATTCTCTGGGCCTCGGGGCCTGGGCCTACTTTTTCAATCATCATTATTTTTTCTCTATTCGGCTCTAATGAGGGATCCAAATACGGCCTATCTATCCTATTCGGCCCCGTATTCTTGCGGGATATATATGCCGGCTAGCGTCAAGCTTCTGAAATATACCTCGCTTATCCTCGCCTAATTATTCGGCCACCACAATTGCCCTCCAAACTCCCTGTTGATGGCAGTTAACCGGCAAGTTTGGTTCAGAATTTGAGAGGTTCAGCGTCAGGCGGCTTCGCGTGCCCCAATATATGTCAAGAGGCGCGGACCTTTTTGCTCATCATTACGCTTTCCCGCTCTATTCATGTGTATCGCAGCATTTATTGCGATTTGAAACTTCGGTCTTTTCAAATTCTCGTTTCGTCGATTTTCTGAGACTTTTGGATCGCTGGTGCATATCCCTCCGCGACTCGTGTTTTCTGCAACTTCTTCCCGTCTTCACCTGTCTCATCTGCTCCTCGTAAGTTTCCTTATCCCTTTTTTGTAATCCTGTTTTCCGTTTGTTACTTCGACTCCGGCGAACACTTAGTCCTCTGTTAAGATGGCCAAACATTTGAAAGACCTCCTTTCTGAGGGTCGTATCTCTGGTTTCCGGCAACACTTCTCTATTCCTGACGACGTCCATTTATCCCTTGTAACGGACAACGCTCTCGACATGGAGAGGGAAGACCAAAACACCATCGTATTCCCTCTTTTATCCATTGCTGAGGGCGGAGTTCGTTTCCCCTTACACCCACTTCTGAGAGCCGTTCTCCGCTATTGGGGTTTGATTCCTTCTCAACCCAATGTAAATTTCTTTCGAATCATCATGGGGGTAGTAGAGTTGAATCGACGCCTTAGGATCAACCTTGGGATTCCGGCCATTCGGCATTGCTATGCCTTAGCCAAATCCTCCGGTCGGCTGGGGCGATATTTTCTCAGGGCCAGAGATACTGACCATCACTTGGTGACCATGCTTGCGATTCGTAAGCGGGTTGGCGACGTGATGGTCAACGTCCGAGGTAATTGGGAGTTCGATGGGGAGGATCGCTGGACCCTATTCCTGACATAAGGGTGACCCGAGTTGCCACGCAATGTCTTGTTCTTTGGACTATCTCTTATTCGGCTCCTTTCCCTAAATCGTTTTCTCTTCTCTGGTAATAGGTTGAAGAAAATCTTGACTTCGGTTGTGACGTGATTCTTGGGAAAATCAAAGGCGTGCTCGAATATTTGGCCCAAGCATTACAATGCAAGGAGAGCCGCCCATATTCTCCTTCAGTACGAACCCACTTACACTACTTTCTCGGCTGCAGACAACATCCCGATTCCAAAGAAATCCAATGACTCGGCCCTTATCTTTCCCTGTTTCAAAAACCTTAGGCAGATCGGTCTCGTAGATTCTGATTCGGGGGAAGACGTTGAGCCGGTTGTAGAGGTGATCGCCGATCCGGCTGGGGAGTCTACTGAGGGGGTCGTAGAGGGCGACAAGGCCGCACGCTCGGCATCTGAGGCCGCCGAGCCATCCGCAGGACGAACAGATTTCTCTTCCGGGGATATTTTTGCGAATCTGGGGGATCTACCCGGCGATTTCTTGGAGGGCATGGCGAAGGAAAGCTTAACGCAAATGGCACGTAGAAGAAATGCCGAGCGGATGGCCGCCCGGAAGAAGGCCGAATGCGCCGCACCAGATTCGGCTGATCGGCCGCCGTACCCGTTCCTGAGGGGACGGTTGAGGTTGCTGCGTCCGATGCGGGGAAGGAGGATGGAGAGTAGGCCGATGGGGAACAGCTGATTCCGGAGTATGGCCGAAAGCGTGGTGTCGAGGGAGAGACGAGCTCGGAAACTGGCCTCGCTAGCAAACGGCCTCGGCTTGAAGAACCAGACGTAATCGCGCCGTTTGTTATTCAGTCGAAAATCAGGGGTGTGCCGATTTTATCCGACAACCGCCGTCGAGGATCGGCCGTGGCTCGAGCTGGCGGCTTCAATTTCACTCTGGCGACAACAAAGCCTTGATTGCCGTGCAGCGTTATGGCCGTTGCCCTAACTGCTCAATCGGCACTCCTGGTAGGTTGCCTTAATCTCGCTCTTGTTTGTTAAAGGTGTCTAATCGTACCGAATTGTTTTGCAGACGATCGGAAGGATCACCGACTTGGGTTGCCGCCTGCATGATGCGCTCGGGAGAATTGACCATTTGGAAACGGAGTTGCAAGGTCAGAAAAGTAGGGCCGAGTTCGAAATTATGAGAGCTGAAATGGAGAGCGCGCGGGCCGAAGCAGAGAAAGAGAGGGCTCGAGTCGCCGAACAGCTTCGTGTTGATGCTGAGGGTAGGGCAAATACGAGCGAGGAATCGCTCAAACTCTCAAAGGAAGCACTTGCTGAAGCGGAAGCTCAGTTAGAGGAGCTTAAGGCCGCCCGCGATAAAGCCGAATCGGAGGCCTTTGAGGCAGGGAGAGGCGCCGCTCTGATGGAATATGTTGAAGAAGTGTCCAAATTTGAGAATCGCGGGTTCAAACATGGGTGGCTCAAAGCCCTTCTTGTTGAGGTTACCTTGGATGTGCCAATTCCTTATGAGCGGTGGACGTTCCCCTTGAGTCGATTCGATGAATGATCTGGGAGCCGTTCCTTTGTGAGCGTCTTTTTGTTTTGTTTTTCTTTTTGGGTTGTGGTTTGTTGGGTCAGGTAGTTTTCATGTATAAATTGGTTAGCATCGGCGCGCAATTTATTAATGAAAATTTCCTTGTAATTTTTGGTACCATCGCACATTTTGTATGAAAGAATTCTTGTAATTTTATTTTTAATGAAAGAGTTCTGTATTTGTCAATGCATTTGGTAAAATGGAATTGGATATACTGTGGGGAAACCCTGATTTGTGAATCTGGTAAAATGGAATTGCATATACTGTGGGGAAACCCTGATTTGTGAATCTGCCCTTGCCCCAGTGGGTTCATAAAAAGAATTCTAGTGCTGAATCAACTTGTGAGCCGGCTGGGGTACTTGGTCCGAATAGATTGATAAATCTGTTGTTGCCAGTCAACTCATGAGCCGGATGATTTTGCTATGGCACGAATGATTTTATCTAGAACTCTTCTAAACACCATTTGCAATTTCATAGAACCACTGAAGGTAGAGGGGAAAAAATTGGTCAATATCTGGGTTCCTGCAAATTTCATACATATCTCATCAAAATCACCATTTGCAATTTCACTGCCTACTGATCTTGTGTTCTTGGGTTCCTGCAGATTTCATACATATCTCATCAAAATCAGCATTTGCAATTTCACTGCCTACTGATCGTGTGTCCTTGGGTTGATGGATTTGCCCTTGCCCTAGTGGGTTCATGATAGGAACTCGGGCTCTGAGGGATCAATTCATGAGCCGGCTGGGGTACTACGCACTTAGGCTGAAGATCTTGAGCCAAAAGCTTGTCCTGCCGTTGACATATTCGGCATCAGGCGATTGGGTTTCGCGACTAATGAGCCTCGATCGTGCTGCCTCTGCGGGTGTTAAATGATTAAGGGCACAACTTTTAAGAGTGGTAGGTATCTGATTCAGACTCGTGAGAGAAAATCTATTGTGCATATGTCGAACAAACTCTTCTTTAATAGCAAAGGGGAAGCCAAGACATTGGCTGAGCTTAGCGGTGATATGGATCGAAATGAACACCGCAGTGCGCCCTTGCGTGCTGGGAGTAAGAGTTCTATGGGTCGAGAGAGGCGTCAATCTCCTCAACGTCGTAGTAGGTCGCCCAAACGGGACAGGCAGTCTCATGGGAGATCGCCACACGCCCAAGTTGAAAGGAGATCAGACGCGAATCCGTGCCCGTTAAGTTTTGCAGTATTCGTGAAGAATAAGCCTATGACGGAAGCGGACTCGATCGTGCGAGATCCAGACGTGGCGGTTGAGTTTGCTCGACAAATATTTCCTCCGGAAATTCAGCAGTCAATGGTTGGTCGTCAGGACTACGAAGTGTTTCGCGAGGGCATTCATGGGGGCGGTGAAAGGGCTCTATACGGCTTATGAAGTCGGGATGCGATTGCGCGCCGCCCGCCGAGAAATGGAGAAAAAGGATGAGCATATTCGCAGTTTGGAGGCTCGCGTAGAGGCGGCTGAACGTGAATTAAGGAAGGTCAAAGCGGCTCAAGTTCAACCAGCAGGGCAGGTGAATCCGGTCGTGGAAGAGAGGGTTACCAGTCGGCTTATAAGCGCTGCCATTGCCGATCGTGAAACGGCGAGCATGTTCGCATTAGAGTCCGCCAAGGGGAGGTCTTATGAGAAAGGTTTTCACGAAGGGCGCTTGGTTGGAATCCAAAAGACCCAGGAGAAGCTTGCCGAAGAGGTTTGCCGATGTGAAAATCGTGGGTTCAGGCATGGTTGGATCAAGGCATCTCAAGCCGCCAAATCTCTGCGCTTGTCAGGCATTGATTCGGCGTCACCTCTCTATCACAGTAAGGACTTTCCGTTTTCTACTTTCGAGGCTGAGAAGAGTGAGGATGAGGGCGATGCCGTATGACTTTAATTATTGTAAGGTTCTAACGCTGGTCGCGTTCGCAATTATGTAATTTCTTGATTCTTTAAATAAAAGACGCTTTATTGAAAGTGTCAAATGGTGTCCCGCATTCGGCGTGTGCGTGTTTAATTTGATTTCATAAATGTTTGGAGACGTAAATACATCAATCGGACGCGTGTTTAATTTGATTGCATGTCGAGGTGCCGATTCATTGTACGTGATCGGCCTCCATATAATGGTTTACTTTTGAACAAAGCCTATTGCGGCATGTTGTTGAAATTTGAAGAAGCCGTGAGTCAGGGTTCGGAGGGGCTACGGCGTTTTGACTTGGCTTGAATGCCAAATGTCTAGTCGATTGGGCTAGGTAATTTTTTTTTTTTTTTTTTTTTACCCTTGCGCAGCCTATGCGCGCGCGTTTTAGCCAATTGTTGGGTTAATTAGGTCGTGGAGAATGTTGACCGACGATTGTGTTCGTGGAGTTTAGTGTTAATAAAATCACTTCGGGACTCGGGCCTCGAGATCGCGGCCATTACTGAGAATAAAAGCGGCAGGTGCCTCATGCAGTCAAGCATATTTGGTTCTCCAGCATCTATTACGTGGGATGACCAACAGTTCTTACCATCGGATGGTGATGATAGTTGCAGGAGCTCAAATTCCGGCCGAACTTGGCGCTCGGATGGTTTGCGGCGGAGGATTCTCCGGTGTGGGAGGTGGACCGCTGAGAGGAGAAACTGGAAACACGTCAGTCTCCAAGTCGTCGAAGCAGATCGCCCCGAAAGGAAGCACAACGACCGCTACTCCTAACCTCCCTTGTCTTGGATCTTGGCCTTGACATTGTCGATGGTGTCAGAGGCCTGGCGGCATACCGATTCGGGCGCGGTTAGATCGATTCGTTTTGGGGCGCGATGGTTGTTCTGATGACAAGGGTCGAGTCGATGGGTTGATTTGTCTTAGAAGTTAGAGGTAGATATTGTAATGTTCGAACGCGGATTGCGTCTATGTAACACCTTTTTAATGAAATAAAAAGTGTCATTTCATATAGTTGAGTTTTATTTTGAAAATGTTTTGTTTTAGCAATGCCGAATGAATGTTCCTGATCCCGGTTAAGTACGTCATTTCGTATGGTTCAATAGTTTGCTATTGGAACTTTTGTGTGGCTTAGATATGTTAGCTTAAATATTGTTCCTGTACTCGAGGATCACTGAATGAATGTTCCTGATCCCGGTTAAGTACGTCATTTCGTATGGTTCAATAGTTTGCTATTGGAACTTTTGTGTGGCTTAGATATGTTAGCTTAAATATTGTTCCTGTACTCGGGGATCGGCCCTTGCCTTGGGCGGGGTGCGAGTTTGGCTGGAATGGCTTACTCGTAGGCCGGCTAAGGTACGCCTTGTTCGGCCCTAAGGTGTCGTGCACCAAAGGGGGCTCCGAATCCGGAGACTTAATCGGCCCTAAGGTGTCGTGCACCAAAGGGGGCTCCGAATCCGGAGACTTAATCGGCCCTAAGGTGTCATGCACCAAAGGGGGCTCCAAATCCAGAGACTTAATTGGCCCTAAGGTGTCATGCACCAAAGGGGGCTCCGAATCCGGAGACTTAATCGGCCCTAAGGTGTCATGCACCAAAGGGGGCTCCGAATCCGGAGACTTAATCGGCCCTAAGGTGTCATGCACCAAAGGGGGCTCCGAATCCGGAGACTTAATCGGCCCTAAGGTGTCATGCACCAAAGGGGGCTCCGAATCCGGAGACTTAATTTGGCCAATCGTGATTCACGAAGGGCGCTCCGAATCCGGAGACTTAATCGGCCCTAAGGTGTCATGCACCAAAGGGGGCTCCGAATCCGGAGACTTAATCGGCCCTAAGGTGACATGCACCAAAGGGGGCTCCGAATCCAGAGACTTAATCGGCCCTAAGGTGTCATGCACCAAAGGGCGCTCCGAATCCGGAGACTTAATTTGGCCAATCGTGATTCACGAAGGGCGCTCTGAATCCAGAGACTTAATCGGCCCTAAGGTGCCATGCACCAAAGGGGGCTCCGAATCCGGAGACTTAATCAGCCCAAAGGTGACATGCACCAAAGGGGGCTCCGAATCCGGAGACTTAATCGGCCCTAAGGTGTCATGCACCAAAGGGGGCTCCGAATCCGGAGACTTAATTTGGCCAACCATGATTCACGAAGGGCGCTCCGAATCCGGAGACTTAATCGGCCCTAAGGTGTCATGCACCAAAGGGCGCTCCGAATCCGGAGACTTAATTTGGCCATTCCGCGAAGGGCGCCCAATCCGGAGACTTAATCGGCCCTAAGGTGACATGCACCAAAGGGGGCTCCGAATCCGGAGACTTAATCGGCCCTAAGGTGTCATGCACCAAAGGGCGCTCCGAATCAGGAGACTTAATTTGGCCAATCGTGATTCACGAAGGGCGCTCCGAATCCGGAGACTTAATCGGCCCTAAGGTGCCATGCACCAAAGGGGGCTCCGAATCCGGAGACTTAATCGGCCCAAAGGTGACATGCACCAAAGGGGGCTCCGAATCCGGAGACTTAATCGACCCTAAGGTGTCATGCACCAAAGAGGGCTCCGAATCCGGAGACTTAATTCGGCCAATCGTGATTCACGAAGGGCGCTCCGAATCCGGAGACTTAATCGGCCCTAAGGTGTCATGCACCAAAGGGGGCTCCGAATCCGGAGACTTAATTTGGCCAACCGTGATTCACGAAGGGGCTTGAAGGAGAATGACAGAAAATCAATTTGCATTAAAACGTGGGACCAGTACAAACATCGGATCCCACAAGTCGGGTCCGCAAATGGAGTCTATGTTCATAGGGTCTACATGCGCGCGGACTGCGGTGAGCCGCGGATCTCCTCAATGCCACGGGCTGTTGGGAAGCGCATAAGCTGATGGTAGGTGCTTGGGACGGCCTTCATGACATGCAACCAGGGGCGCCCCATGATGGCATTATACGGCGACGGAAGCTTCACAACCAAGAAGTCCACGTCAACTGTCTTTGAGCCCGCTCGAACAGGTAGCACGACCCTCCCCAACGGATACTCTGGATTCGCATTGAAGCCGATCAGCGCCTGAGACGACGGTGATAGGTCCGACTCGTTGAGGCCGAGTTCGACAAAAGTTCTGTAATACAGGATTTCCGAAGTGCTTCCTGGGTCTATGAGAATGCGTTCAACGCTGAACTGTCGTACGCGTAATTTGACGATCAAAGGATCGACGTGGCTGGCTGCCGTTCCGGCTAGGTCGGAGTCATCGAATTGAATTGCCGGAGCTTCTTTGGGCCTGCCGGTCTACATGTTATGTTTTTGGGGGATTGGGTGCGACTGGACGGTATGCACGGTCGGGGATGCCGGCAGACCATAGATTACGTGGATCACGCCAAGCGGAGGTGAATCCTGTCTCAAGGCTAGTGCTTTGGTTGGCCTTCCCTTGTTCACGTATTGCTGCAATCGACCATCTTGCGCGAGTTCCTCCAGATGATCCTTTAGCGCGTAACAACTCTCGGTTTCGTGGCCGTGATCTTTGTGGTATTCGCATCGTCTGTCCCTCCTCCGTGTGTCAGGAGGCCCCACCATCTTCGCCGGCCACTTGAAAAATAGAAGGTGCTGGACTTTGGTCATTATTGCCGCGATCGGCTCTGTCAACTCCGTATACTTCTTGTCCGTTCGCCTTGAGCGTCTGCTATCGACTTGTAGTTGTTTATTCGTTCGGTGGGGGCACTGATCGCTTGATCGGCGGGAATCTCGCCTTTTATCTCGCTTGGTCCGTTGTCGGGGCTCAGGGCTTGGTGGTGGCACGGAGCTTATTGGTCGAGCGATTTCGGGGAAGGCCATTTTGCTGGGGATTTGTCCGGCTTTTATCCTCAGGGCGTCATCTTCGACTTTACAATATTCTTCAACTTTTTTCATCAACGCCATCGCTTTGGGGGCCTTCGTCAAGGAGCCGCAGAGCACCGCTGTCAGGATGTAAACCCATTTTGAAGGCAGTGATGGCCATAGAGTCGTTGCAGGCGTCGTCAACAAGGTTGAAGCACTCCCAATATCGTGCCGAGTACGCTCTAAGCGTTTCTCCTGACTGGATCTGCATGGCCCAGAGGGAGTCGGCCTGGTTCGGTTGTACCTCGTTGGTGATGAACACGCCTGAAGGATTTCGCGGTTGTCGGAAGCTTTTAATCGAAGCTGGCTCCAACTTGTAATACCACCTGACGGCTAGTGGACCTAGGCTGCTAGGGAATATTCGACACATGAGGGCTTCATTGTCTGCGTGCAGCGTCATGGCCTGTTTGTAATGACGGATATGATCAGTGGGGTCTGATTTTCTGTCGTATAGAGTGAACGAGGGAGCTTTGAATTTCTTGGGCAGGGACGCCCTTGCGATCCGTCGAACAAAAGGATCATGCTGGTCTTCCTCGGTTGAGCTGCTTCTCCTGCGCTTGTTCCTCGTTCTCAGATCCTTTTCGGAGGAGCTGGAGGTCTCGGATCGTCCCCTTGTGTCGAGCTCCGTGGATGATGGGTTGGAGCTGCTATCGGTATCCTTTGGGCGAGCCCGAGGCCTTTGTTCGTCTGCCCTCGGGGGTCGCTCTGGTTCCTGGCGCATGGCCTCTCTAGACTTTGCTACCTCTAGGGCCAAATCTTGACGGAGTCGCTCGTTCTCAGCGATCATGTTCTCGAGCCTATGTTCATTCTGCTTTGCTTGTTCTATGATAGCCTGCATTGTTTCTTGTGCTGAAGTTGTTGGTGAATCGAAGTTCGAGGCGTCGTGTCGGATGGTTTTTTCCGAGCATATTGGTTGGGGTGAGGTGGCCCTCATGTGTTATCTCGTTGGTGGCTATCGGGGGATCTTCGGTCACGCCTTCCATGGATGTATTTGAGTATTCCCACAGACGGCGCCAATTGTGGTGAAAGGGTTTGGAAATACTCTTTAGGTCCTGAAAGACGCCAATGATCCTCAGCTAGTCACCTGAAAAGATAAGAACACTCCGGTCGAGGGTGCCGGAATTAGCACTCCGATGGGCAAGTCAGTTCCTCTGCTCAAGAAAACTCGTTTACTAAGTTTTCAGAAGTGATTCTTACATACCTTTACAAATCTGAAGTTCTTGTATTTATATCCATTCTCTGGGCCTCGGGGCCTGGGCCTACTTTTTCAATCATCATTATTTTTTCTCTATTCGGCTGTAAGGAGGGATCCAAATACGGCCTATCTATCCTATTCGGCCCCGTATTCTTGCGGGATATATATGTCGGCTAGCGTCAAGCTTCTGAAATATACCTCGCTTATCCTCGCCTAATTATTCGGCCACCACACATCATACTGAAATACTTTTTAGAGGTTACAGTTAAATCCATAAATTACAATATACTTGGAACTATAAAGATCACAACAACACTTTAATGTGTCTCACAGTAAAATTTGATGATATAAAATTTAGTAAAACATGAATAATAATGATTCATTATGTAATATGAATATCTTTAGACATTACTAAATTAAACAATACAGTAATCATTACCGACCAATTTTTCCTCGAAATAAAGATAATTAAATCATGCAAAGTATTCAATTATTCATATATTCAATTATTTGATTTATCTGAAAATAATAATTCAACATAATCTTTACCACCAATATAGATGATCATGAATGGATCATCAATCAAAAGTGTTCCACAAATCAATGGAGAAAATAATTCTATCAAAATAATAGGTGTAATAATAAAGTGTGTATTGTATATTCATAAATATTATTCATAGAAGATATATATATACACACACAATAAAATTGTAATCAAACTCGAGCACAATTCTGAAATCGTAATCCGTTCAAATCATGTCTCACAATTAATAATAATATACAAACAATTAATGACGGACATAAATCATTGATTTTATTCACATAAATGTTTGGAACCCCCTTTGTTAGGGTTTCATGACCCCCAATTTGATCTTAGCCCTTGATGTGTGTATAGGGTCCACTCATGTATGTGTGAGTCCCACATTATGAGTGGTTGGGATGAGAGTAGGGGTTGTAGGGGTCATGTATATGTGGGGGTTTCTATCACAATTGTTTTATTTAATGAAAAATCATGATATTCTCTAACCAGTGCTCTGATACCACATGTAAATTATTTTTATAGTATTATGCATATAACAACCTTCATAATCCAAAATTGTGAACTATCATAATTTCCACAAATAATAACATAATACAGAAAATAAATAACATATCCGGATCAATTATGCAAAACCTTCAAGTGATTCAAAATTGATTGAACATAAACTTAATATCAATATTGGGGGTGTTTGGGAAGTTAGTTTTTAGGCTTTTTTTTTTTTTTTTTTTTTCACTAAAAGATAAATTAGTTACAAAACCAAAAAAAAAAACAAATCCAAACAAAATATCACATCAAACCCCATAATCATTTCACTTTTTCTCTCACAAATATCACGTCCAACTGCAAAAAAACCCAACTATCTTCCCAAACACATTTTTTTTTTCTCCAATAATATCCTACAACTAAAAAAACCTACAAAAAAACCCACTTCCCAAACACCCACTTAGTAGAAAAATGTTTTTCTCTCTTGACCCTCTTTAGATTACGTTATATTTAGAATAATTGATGGGTGATCTAAATATACTTTTATAGGTAGAGAGATGACCAGTTTCCTAATATAACTATAACTCCACTTGCCCATCAAAATAAGAGATTTAGAAACTATTCCATCTATTGACCAATCAAATAATAGCTTATGATTTAAGATATGAAACTATAATCTTATTAAATCAATAATTCATATTGTCATATCATGTGGGTCACCATAATGACTAAATAATTAAATTTAGTCTTACAGTCCTAAGAAAAAAGATAGGGACATTTAGTAATTTTGTAAAATATACCTACATTTTATCTAATTTCACATACTTTTTACTTTTTATTTTCAAATCCCTCCCCAAATTCTTGAACTAAACATAGTTTAGAGGGGAGGGGTTGTTCCACCTATTATATATAACGCCGGCAGTGCTTCTAGCCACCATCAATTATTTTCTCCGACAATCATCTTTTTTTGGGGTCTTCCCCTCCCCTCTCTCCGGTTTCTTTCCCAATATTTTCTTTTATGTCTTGGACCTTTACATATCCTCTCTCTCTCTCTCTCCCCCTCTCTAAGTCCTCATACGATTGAGGCCTTGTTTGTCATCTTCTAAAAAAGTCAAAAAGTCACTATCCTATTTAAGTCACATCATCTTATTTAAGTCATATCACCTCTGAGAGGGTAATTTATATGGATAAATTAGGCCGAGCTAGGAAGTGGGCCGTTATAAGCCGAAGTATGAGAGGCTGAGTAAATGGGCTTTGAAGTTAGTCCGGTCCTAGGACCGTGGTTGTTAGTCCGGTCCTAGAAGGCCTTGAAGTTAGCCCGGTTGAGTCTTCTAGCCGAAGTGAAAAAAGCCGTCTTCCTGATTGGTCTGGATTAGTTCGACAAGATTCTCCTATGGATAGCTCGGTCTTAACAAGTGAAGCCGAGGTAGGAGACAGTGAAGAAGAGCCGAACTAACATCTTGGTCGGTCACTTCAGTTAGTTTAGCATGGCAATGTTATTTCGGTCGGATGGTAGTCCGGCCATGATAAAACCATCTCACTTGGTTTAAGCAATGAGGGGGGTGTTGAAGGATAAGCATTATCCTTCAAGAGTATGAATCCTAGGAGGACTCTACATGGAAGAGTAAGAGTCCTACTAGGATTGTGTCACACGAAACCTATAAAAGCTCACTAACATCACCTATGGAGAGGTAACACAACTTTGTTTTCTGAACACACAGAGCTTTTGTCTATTTGCCAAGCTTACTGACTTAGGCATCGGAGAGGTTTCCGACACACACCCGCCGGCTAGCTCACGTTTGTGTTTTTAGGTGATAAAGCGACGTCGTACGGAGAAGCGCAGACTTGATCAACAGGATTATACGAGAAGGTGTATTTCTTTCCCGTACAATTGGCGCCGTCTGTGGGAAGACAGACAAGAACAAAACCTTTTGATCAAGCTTTTTCTCTCAAAAATCTATGGCGAACAACGAAGAGTTACCACAGTCCGCCCTTGACGGACTAACTCCAGAAGGGGGTGCGAGGCACAAAGGTCTACCCTTGGTCACTCCCATGGCAAGCTTGGAACCACAAAGACAAAATTCCAGGAGGGATGCAAGGGGTAGAAGGTGGGCTAACAGCCCCCATCACTCTCGTTCGCAAAGCCCAGAAAGACAACGGTGAAGGATTGATCCTCAAACTTTGGAGGATCGCGTCAGGGAACAAGACGAATTGATTCGTCGGATGGCGGCGGACATGGAATCACTTAAGCGCCAGGTAAAAGGAAAAGAAGTGGCGACAGGAGAGGGGCGCACAAACAAAACGCCCCCTCGCCACTCGGAAAGTCGTAGTAGGAATACTACACCCTCTCAAGCAGAGAACAAGAGCCTTAGGACAGGCGACACGCAATCCAAATCTTCCAGAACTCGTTACTCCAGGTCTGAGAAGACGAGATCTGAGAGGTCGTACACTGAGAGAAGCACATATTGGCCTTCGCATATGCACCAAACAAGGTCTAGACAGACAGAGTTGCTCAGATCGTCCGACCTACGATCCGTTCTAGAAGAGAAGGCACGATGGAGGGAGGACGCTAGGGCACGTGATCCACATAGAATTTCTGCCCTGCAGCAGTTGGCTCCTCGGACGCACGGAAGCGTCGAGGTTGGAATGCCAATACCGCGCCCTGCCTATGAACCAACGGACAAGGCATTGGCGAGGCTGCAGACCTCCTCGTTCGTCCCGACAATAGAGAATGCACCCCTGCCGTCAGGCTTCCTATAGCCCAAATTCACCACGTACGAAGGGAAGACGGTCACACCTGAGCCACTTTCGCCAGGTTATGGCGGTATATCGACGCAACGAGGCCCTGATGTGCATCCTATTCCCCTCGAGCCTTGGCGACCTAGGCCTGACTTGGTTTGAGAAACTTCCAGAGGGCAGCATAGCCTCCTGGGCGCAATTGGCGGAGGCGTTCGTGACAAGGTTCCGAACAAACACTAAGACTTCGGTGGAGATCGACCAGCTACTCTCCATCGACATGGGCGACAAGGAGACCCTAAGATCATACAACAGTCGCTACTGGGAGACCTTCAACCAGATTGGGGACTGCCCCACCAATCTCGCCATTGCACAGTATAAAAGAGGCCTTCCAGTTGGCAACAGACTAAGGGATTCAATTACCATGACATCGCCCCTAACCATGGAAGCCCTGATGGAAAGAGTGCATCAGCACATCAGGGTGGAAGAGGATGGCGCACGTGCCAAAGAAAAATCTGGCATGACCACAGCACCAGAAAAGAAGACCTCAGCAAAGGTCAACACGGTAGACCGTCCGAACAGAAACGGACGTGGCAGAAGAAACAACGGAGAAGACCAGGACAAAAGATGGTTGAAAGTCCGCACTGCCATAACCACGGTATTCAAGAAACCGATCTACCGAATACTTAGTGAGATTCGAGACGAGCCTTTTGTCAAGTGGCCAGCCAAGCTAGGCGAGGCTCAGAAGGACTACGACGACAGGTCACGGTGCACTTTCCATAAAGAAAAGGGGCACCGCACTGAGAATTGCACGCCATTGAGACAGCACTTGGAGGAGTTGGTGGCAGCAGGCCACCTGGATAAATACATCGAAGGAGGGGCGCAACCAGCCCCCCAGGACCATAATAACCCCAATGGTATGCCAATTGACGCCCCACCTCAAGGCGTAATCAACGTAATACATGGAGTCTTTGAACCTGAGCGTGTATGCGAGCTCAGAGGATCAATTAAAAAGGCTGAGCACTTGAGAGAAGTGCTAAGTGCCCAACCCACCATCAAGAAGGGGAAGACAGAGGCCACGAATGTCATGTCTTTTTCGGATAAAGACTTGGCAAGGATATATTGCCCTCACAATGACGCCCTGGTCGTCACTCTCCGAGTCAAGGATTTTGACATCAAGCGGATTCTGATTGACCAGGGTAGTTCATGTGAAATCATGTATTACGAAACCTTTAAACAATTGAAGTTATAAGATAAAGACTTGGCACCCACCGTATCTCCCCTGATCGGATTCAACTCTATGCCAGAATGGCCCGTTGGCAAAATAATCCTCCCAGTTAGAGCAGGGAGTGTGACAAAACAAGTGGAGTTCTGGGTGTTGAAGGTCCCCTCCACTTACAACATCATCTTGGGCAGAACATGGCTGCACGCCATGCGCTCGGTGGCATCCTCCTACCACCAAGTGATGCGGTTCCCCAGCGACACCGGAGTAATAGAAGAAGTCTATGGAGACCAGATCATGTCGAAGCAGTGCTTTGTTACAGTGAATGGCAGTCGCGCTGCCAAAGGATACGTTCATTCGGTGGAGGAACCAGAAAATAATGAACTGTTCGCAGATGTCGGCAAATCGGTTAGCCAAAAAGCGGTGGAAGACTTGGTGGAGGTAAGAATAGACGAAAAGAACCCGGATAAGTTCTTTTTGCTCGGTTCGTCGTTGTCCAGCACCGAGAGATTGGAGGTCTTGGAATTTTTGACCTCCAACATCGAAGTGTTCGCCTAGACACCATACGACATGCCAGGCATTGACCCCAACTTTATTTGCCACCAACTCAACGTCCACCCATCCGCCAGACCAATCATTCAACGCACCCGCAGATCGGCAATCCACCACACCGAGATAGTGGCGGAAGAAGTAGGAAATCTATTGGAGGTTGGGGCAATCAGAGAAGTACACTACCCCAGATGGATCTCCAACACAGTCGTAGTGCCAAAGAAGAATGGCAAGTGGCACGTCTGCGTCGACTACAAGACAGTCAACAAGGCATGCCCAAAAGACAGCTTTCCTCTACCAAGAATAGATCAATTGGTAGACCTAACGGCGGGGCACAACCGACTTAGCTTTCTGGACGTATACAGAGGCTACCATCAAATTGCCATGCACGAACCAGACCAGGAGGTCACATCCTTCACCATGCCAAGAGGACTATACTGCTACAAGGTCATGCCCTTTGGCCTAAAGAACGCAGGGGCGACATTCCAACGGATGGTCACAAAGATGTTCGAACCGTTGTTAGGCAGGACAATGGACGCGTACATCGACGATATGGTGGTCAAAAGCAAAGATGAGAATGACCACCTCAAGGACCTAGGAGAGATGTTCGAGATCCTGAAGAAGCACAAGTTGCGCCTCAACGCGTCGAAGTGTGCGTTCGGAGTAGGATCTGGCAAATTCCTAGGCTTCTTGGTGACCAACCGAGGTATAGAAGCAGACCCTTGTCAGATCAAGGCTATTCAAGAGTTGGAGAGACCGAACTCAGTAAAAGAAGTGCAGCATCTCACCGGCATGGCCGCTGCACTCAATCGGTTCATAAGCCGGTCGTCAAACAGGCTACGACCATTCTTCCATGCTCTGAAAGCCAAGTTTGAATGGAACGACGAATGCGGCCAAGCTCTGGAAAGCTTGAAGGAATACATGTCTTCTCCACCATTACTCGTAACTCCAATCCCTGGAGAAGAACTCTTCTTATACCTGGCAGTCTCGCAGCATGCAATTAGCGCAGTATTGGTCCGCACAGAAGGAATCCAACATCTTCCCATCTACTATGTCAGTAAGACATTACTAGGTGCCGAAACAAGGTGCTTACCACTGGAGAAACTAGCATTGGCCTTGATGATGGCCTCAAGGAAGTTGTCGCACTACTTTCACGCCCACACTATAGTTGTCCTCACAGCTTTCCCATTAAAAGCTTTGTTTGAGAGGGCGAACTTTTCTGGGCGGATCTTAAAGTGGGCAATAGAGTTGGGACAATTTGACATCAAGTTCCAACCCAGAACCGCAGTAAAGGCCCAAGCATTGGCAGATTTTGTCGTAGAATTCACACCAGGGAGTCATCACATCTGCCCAGTCGACCTAACTGAAACAATCGAACTAGGGATGGAAGTTGACGTCGGAATAACGCAACCCCTAGTACTGGTTACTCAGTCAGGCCCCAAGGCAGACCAGAGTAAAGAAAGGAAGGAAAAAGCAAACCATGCCGCACCAAGTCAAGACTCACCAACAAAACAAGACTTGGTACAACCAGATGGCGAGGAGCAAACAGCAAGCATGGACCTTGAAGAAGACACCTGCAACAAGGAAGATCCCAAGGCATCATCTGGTCCCTCTACTTGCTGGAAGCTGTTCGTGGGAGAGATGTGGAAGCTCTTTGTGGATGGAGCATCCAACCGGCCTGGAGCAGGGCTTGGCATAGTCCTCATCTCTCCAGACGGCCTAGTAGTGGAACAGGCGATCAACCTTGGCTTTCCAAAGATCAAACAACGGCAGTAGTATGAAGCGCTTGCAGGTCTCAAGTCAGCATTCCACATGAAGGCTACCGAGCTAATGGTCTACAACGACTCACAGCTGGTGGTAAACCAAATATCTGGTGACTACGACGCGAAGGATGACAAGATGGCCAAATACCAAGAGTTGGTCAGAACAGAGGTCAAAAAATTTGATGTAGTCAGGATAGAACAAATCGGTAGGGAGGAAAACAGCAGAGCGCATTTAACTAGCAGTTCGCCACAATGGCAGACACCTCCATCCCTCATCCATTACTGATCGACTACCTACCTAGACCAAGCATAGAAGACCCCGAAGCAGAAGAGGTATGTTGTGCAGAGTTAGGCCCTTCTTGGATGGACCCCATCATACTGTTCCTAAAAGACGGCACCTTACCGGAAGAGAAGAAAGAAGCCAACATAATAAGAGCAAAGTCGCAGCGATTTTGGCTCTCTCCATCCTTGGCATTGTACAAAAAGTCGTTCTCAGGACCTTACTTAAAGTGTGTTCATCCCAGCAAAGTGGAAGCATTCCTGTTCGAAATACATAAGGGTGTATGCGGCAGCCATCAAGGAGGAAGATCATTGGCATACAGAGCAATCTCGCAAGGATATTGGTGGCTATACATGCAAGCAGATTCCGAGAAATATGTCAAAAAGTGCGAAAAATGCCAAAAATTCCCACATCAAATACACCAACCTGCCAGAGAACTTCTACCTCTAACTAGCCCATGGCCCTTCGCAGTGTGGGGATTGGACATAGTAGGCCCACTTCCAACAGCACCAGGCAATAGGAAGTTCTTTCTTGCCGCAACCGACTACTTCACAAAGTAGGTGGAAGCAGAAGCCTTGGCGTCAATCAAGGAAAAAGATGTGAAGAAGTTTGTCTAGCAGAATATCATCACTCGATTTGGCATACCAAAAGCATTAATCTCAGACAACGGCACTCAGTTCGACGACAGAATTTTCAGAGGCTTTTGTGAAGAGTACAAGATAGAGTTCTACAATTCCACACCGGCATATCCCCAAGCAAATGGTCAGGCAGAGGCATCAAACAAGGTAGTCTTGGATGGATTGAAGAAAAGGTTAAAAAGAGCGAAAGGCAAGTGGGCAGAAGAGCTCCCTCATGTTTTATGGGCTTACCGCACCACGCCTCGACGATCAACAGGAGAAACACCATTGTCTTTAGCATATGGCATGGAAGCAGTCATCCCATTAGAAGTTGGCCTCCCTACAATTCGAAGCGAAAACTTTGATCCAAACTTAAATGGCAAAGCCATATTGGAGCTTGACCTTGCGGAAGAAAGAAGAGACAGAGCATTGGTCCACATCGCCTCCTACCAACAAGAGTTGTCCAGAAAGTATAACAAAACAGTGCATCCAAGGCAATTCAAGATCGGAGATTGGATGCTGCGCAAAGTGATGGGAAATACCTTGGTTCCAGGAGATGGCAAGTTGGGGCCTAATTGGGAAGGACCTTACAAGGTGGTTGGATTAGCAGGCAAAGGGGCATACCACTTGGAAGATAAGGACGGCAAAGCAGTTCCCAGGCCGTGGAACACTGCCAATCTCAAGTTGTTTTATTTCTAGCTTTTTTTCTTTTTTTAAGTATATGTAATTTTTTACTTTCTCAATAAAACAAGTCGATTCTTTTTTAGCATAATTGTTTTCAGTAGAAAGTAGCTTTAGTAAGTTAGGAGCATCGTAAACATAGTTGGCCGGAATAACCAACTATGAACCCTTCCTAAGCCCAGGATAAGGATCCAGGCTGCAGGACGTTTGGTCGGAATAACCAAACACTATATTCTAAGTTGGCTGGAAAAACCAACTTACAGGTTGGCCAGATTAAACCAACACCCCCCCTAAGCCCAGGATAAGGATCCAGGCTGCAGGACGTTTGGTCGGAATAACCAAACACTATATTCTAAGTTGGTTGGAAAAACTAACTTACAGGTTGGCTGGATTAAACCAACACCCCTCCTAAGCCCAGGATAAGGATCCAGGCTGCAGGACGTTTGGTCGGAATAACCAAACACTATATTCTAAGTTGGCTGGATTAAACCAACTCTTGTTACTCTTCAGCCAAAGTAAGTGTATGGCTGAAGAGTGGTTGGCTGGATTAAACCAACTCTTGTTACTCTTCAGCCAAAGTAAGTTTATGGCTGAAAAGTGGTTGGCTGGATTAAACCAACTCTTTGTACTCTTCAGCCGAAGTAAGTGTATGGCTGAAGAGTGGTTGGCTGGATTAAACCAACTCTTTGTACTCTTCAGCCGAAGTAAGTGTATGGCTGAAGAGTGGTTGGCTGGATTAAACCAACTCTTTGTACTCTTCAGCCGAAGTAAGTTTATGGCTGAAGAGTGGTTGGTTGGACTAAACCAACTTTTTGTACTCTTCAGCCAAAGTAATGGTATGACTGAAGAATGGTTGGCTAGATTACACCTTTGGATACTCTTCAGCCGAAATATTTATATCGGCTAAAGAGTGGTTGGCTAATAAGTTAGATCGCTAAAACCGCAGTACGGTATATCGGCCCAGAAATATTTCAAAAAGCAGTTAGAAAGCAAGCATTCAAATCGAGATCACAATTGAGAAAATGAGTTCATGGAAAATTCATTACAAGTGCAAGCGTACAGAACAAAACCGGAATAAGAGTTAGCTCAGAAGATTTCTTCATTCATTAAAGTGAAAAGCAAATACAACTGAGGGGCCGCAGCCCGGTTACAAGTTCAAAAACAAAAGAAAAGAAGAAAGCAAAAAGACAATCAGTTGAAAAGGTCATCAATTTCGGCATCGAATTCTGCATCAGCACCTACACGAAGACCGGTCTCAGGCGGGAGCTCGGTCTCAGTCACAGGAGTTGTTTCGGTCCGAAGCACGGTTGCACCTGGTTGTTCATTGGTTAGGTCTTCCACCGTGGGCTCCGCCCGAGCTGACCGGTCCTCATTAATGACCGGAGTGTCCTCAGAATCCGAATCCTCATCAGAGCCTGAACCTTCTAGAAATTGCTGCTGAAGGGCAGCAGCATATTCCACCAGGGAGCTCGGTATGCGAGAGGCCGAGAGTCGAGACTTGGTCTCGGGATCGTTCGAAGCTTCTCCACCGCCTCCACCAAGACTTAAAAAGAGGTCTTTGGCGGCTTCACACTGTTGAGTGTAAGCGTCCTCCGCCTTCTTGAAGAATTGCTTTTCGGCTCCTTTGATCCTTTCCTTTAGCTGGGTGATTTCGGCATTTTTCTTCTTCTCGATCTTCGCTAGTTCGCGAAGATACTTGTCTTTTAGCTCAATGGTGGCCTTTGTTTTTCGCTTTTACCGGCCGAACTAACCAGCCGATCGATCGCATTCTCGGATGCATGGCTATTTGTTTTCGTGCCTCCTCCAGCTCGGCCGATTTAGCTTCGGCGTCTGCCATGGCCTCCCTTGTGTTTCTTCTGAGCTCCACCACTCTCCTGTGTGTAACATTGTTTTTCTGGATGGCCTGCAAAGGAGTAGTAACTTTTCCTTTAGCCGGGCTGAAAGTTGGAAAAATTACAAAGAAAGAAGAGAGCTATTTACCAGGATCATTGACTTAGTTGAAGACCGGATGGACTTCAGCTCGGTATTCAGTTGTTTGTAGTGGTGCTCCATGTCTTTTGGAAGGCACACACTCTTGGCTAGATTGAAAGCCATCGAGTGGTCCTTCTTAGCAACAACCGAATCCGAAGACAAAATATCTTGGTTGTTGAAGGTGAGATTGGGAACCCATTTTGAGGAGCCACCTCGGCCGGAGTTCTCCGGTTGAGGGCTTTGTTGGGGGCTTGGAGGAGGGCTTGGTGGCAGAACGGTCTCATCCACAAGTCGTTGCTCGGTTTGGCTAGTCCGGGCACGTTTGCTTAGGTGAGATGACGACGGCTGTTGGGATGGAAGGGCCACCACGGTCTCAGTGGCCTGGCCGGTTTGTGGTACATCGGTTGGGTTTGTTGCGGTCAGCAAGGCCTTCAGTCTGCTCCTTTTGGCCATCTCTTGTTCAGCAGTGAGAGGCACTAGGTTGATCTGAGGCAAGGAGGGATCCGGCTCAGGATCGTCTTCCAGAAGAAAATCGGTCACTCTGGCTTTTCGGCGACCGGTGTATCGGTAGGTCGGCTCAAAACTTAACAGCTTAGCCCAACTCCTTTCTTCAACACGTAGTGCAGCGCGAAGTACGCCTAAGTTGGGGTGGCTATACAATGAATGAATGTGGGCTGGATCTGTATGAAAAAGACGACTGTTAGTTCGGCTTAAAATTAGAAACCAAAATAAAAATAAGAGTGCATGGAAAACCGAAGTAATTATACCAAGTATCCCTTTGTTCCAGTTTATATTTCGGCCAGGAATCTGGGCTTGATGGTCTTCAAAGTTCCCAGACACCCAGAAAAAATCGTCGTCGTTTAGGTCTTTATCCGGTGTATCTTTTATTATCTTCTCTCGGCGACGGCGGATTCTTAAATAGTAGACCCACCCATCTTCTTTTGATCCTAAGGAATATTGGTGAAATATTTCAGCTAGACCGAGGTTGAGACCGACTTGGCGATTTAGCTCGGCTATTCCCATTATTATGCGGTATGAATTAGTGGATAGTTGGGTTGGGCATATTCTGGTTTGTTTGAGGAATTCACAAATTAAGGGTTGGACTGGAAATCTTAGCCTGGTTTCTATTATGGACAAAAGGGTAAAGGGTACAAAACCGGGGTTTCCCCAAGGTATGGTATCTTTTTTGGCTAGGGTAAGGTGGACATCGGTAGGAATGTTGTAATCCTTATGGAATTCGGCCAAACCCCCTGATGTTTCTACCAAGAACCTATATTTCCCCATTTATTTTAACTTATAAATAAATTAGCTCGGTTTGAAAATCGTGCTTTCGAGCGCCAAGCAAAGCGATTACTGTAAACCTAAAGTCTGCAAAGTGGAAAACAAAGGGGTTAAGCACAGATCATTGGACCGTGCTACAGAATAAGCAAGAAAAAAGAAGTCTTACTTCAGCCGCACAGATAGGTACAGGTTCTATCTCGGTTTTAAAAGGATGCTAGGTAGCTCGGATTGAGCAAGGATGTTTGGTTATCTCGGTTCTACCTATGGGTTTTGTTACTCCGGTTGGGCATCAAGGGGCAGCTTTCTGAGTTCGGTTTAGAAACTGAGAAAGCTGGCTTAGCCCCGAAGGCTTAGCTCGGCCGAGGGCCAAGATTTCTAGTTCGGTACGTTTTGTTTCGGCTAAATGTGAATCAGATGGTGACCTATTGGAATTGCTATTTCACGCCAAGTTTTAGTTCGGTTACGGTCTGGGTAGATCTACATTAAAACACAAACAGTATCCTAGTTCGGTTGCTTCGTGATTTTGGATCAAAATCAGTATTCTACAGGATTGCTTCATGATATTCATAGTGTTCTTATGAATATTTTTTTCAGAGAGAGCAAAAGGAGTGTTTTGCAAAAACACGAAAAGCAGTATGCTATGGACTAAAGCAACTACAAACAACAAAAAAGATTTGAGAAAGGCTTACCAGAAAAAGAGGCGAGAATTGGAGGTGAGAACAGCAGCAACAATAGAGAATACGAGCTCACGAGGTTGAAGAACAGTGGAGGCCCAGAGAGAGAATATTTTGGTGAAATGATTCAGAATAGCAGAGGATTTGTTTTGGAAGGGCTCAAGGCGGGAACTGTTCAAATTTTTTCGGAGTACGAGGGCGGCATGACAGCTGCTCCCATCCAACCAGAGCATGCCACGTGTCATTGGAAGGACAATCGATGGTTCCTGGCCGAAGAGACGTTTTATCGGACTTTCACGGCCGCTTGAGTTTAGCTCGGTCAGTAAGACTTCAGAGTTTTAGCTCGGCTGGAAAGTCTAATGGGTAAAATTAGTTCGGCTGGAAAAGTTAAAACTGTAGCTCGGCTGATATACGGGTAATCCCTATCATGCTTTGCAGATGGAATTAAGGGGCAATTGAGAGGGTAATTTATATGAATAAATTAGGCCGAGCTAGGAAGTGGGCCGTTATAAGCCGAAGTATGAGAGGCTGAGTAAATGGGCTTTGAAGTTAGTCCGGTCCCAGGACCGTGGTTGTTAGTCCGGTCCTAGAAGGCCTTGAAGTTAGCTCGGTTGAGTCTTCTAGCCAAAGTGAAAAAAGCCGTCTTCCTGATTGGTCTGGATTAGTTCGGCAAGATTCTCCTATAGATAGCTCGGTCTTAACAAGTGAAGCCGAGGTAGGAGACAGTGAAGAAGAGCCGAACTAACATCTTGGTCGGTCACTTCAGTTAGTTTAGCATGGCAATGTTATTTCGGTCGGATGGTAGTTCGGCCATGATAAAACCATCTCACTTGGTTTAAGCAGTGAGGGGGGTGTTGAAGGATAAGCATTATCCTTCAAGAGTATGAATCCTAGGAGGACTCTACATGGAAGAGTAAGAGTCCTACTAGGATTGTGTCACACAAAACCTATAAAAGCTCACCAACATCACCTATGGAGAGGTAACACAACTTTGTTTTCTGAACACACAGAGCTTTTGTCTATTTGCCAAGCTTACTGACTTAGGCATCGGAGAGGTTTCCGGCACACACCCGCCGGCTAGCTGACGTTTGTGTTTTCAGGTGATAAAGCGACGTCGTACGGAGGAGCACAGACTTGATCAACAGGATTATACGAGAAGGTGTATTTCTTTCCCGTACAACCTCTCTATCACATCACTTCAAACCTAACCCATACCTAACCCATATTTCATAAAAAGTTAAAAATTACACTTATTTAGAACATCCCAAACAACCCTGAGTCTTGTATGCTCCTAAAAAGTCCAGATTTTACACCGGAACAACCAAATCTATAAGTTATGTAATAAGTTCATGTCATTTTTGTTCTTATGTGGACAGATCTAGGACTGCATGTTTGAGATTCTTCCTATAACATTAGATGTTGGCTTTGGGGGTTTGATCGGTTGTAACTTGTGCCGTTTGGGGCTTTGTCTGCATCCATCTGTCTTAGTAGATTGTGAGAGCCGTTTCCTTCTTGTTAATCAATGCTTGGTAAAGGTCTTCTCAGCCGTTCCCCCTATAACATTAGAAAATCAGTAATACTATAAATTCAAAATTATTTATCTAGAATTTATCAAAAAATAATTATTAACAATTCAAATTCATTTTACTCGTAAATTTCACATTTTATCAATTTAATTTTCACTACACATACTCATTCTAGATAAATTTTGAGATTTTAATTTTGGGATCCTAGATGTTCCTTAGAAAATTTACCAAGGATGAAAAAGGGTAGAACATTAAGACCCCCTTTAATTGGCAATGATTCAGTGTCACTTTTAGATTAAAAACAAAAAAAACTTTGGTACTTCTTTTAATTAAAATTATGATCGATTAAGTTTCACATGTCTTGTGATGGGAAATAAAACTCAATTATTTATGTTTAACTTCTAAATTAATCTATAGTTCATATTGTACTAATATATTTTATATTTTAAACATTTATTATAATTTTATGATTTGTATGATTTTCATTGTCATAAATAATAAAAAAAATATATTTTATGCATTAAAATTAACAAACATGTTTTTGAGTTTTTGTTTATAAAAATCTTTAAGCATTTATTCAAACCAAACGTGCTTGCAATTTTTGTTTTCCTAAAAATAAACAAAACCTAATTTACAATTTTTTTATAAATATAAACAAAAAATGTAAGTGTTACCAAACGCCACTCTAGTATTTTGAATCAACAAGACTACAAATTCAGAATTATCTATCCAAAATTTATCTAGAAATAGAAATCAATGGTTAAAATCCATTTCATTCATGGATTTCACATTTAATCCCCACCATACATACCTATCCTAAATAAATTATGGGTTCCTAATTCTGGGACCCTAGCTTAGCTTTTTTGATTTTGAATTATGACTCAAATAAGAAAAATCATGTATCCAATGATTTATATGTTCAACAGGTAAATTTAGGGATATAACTTGGATGGGTTTAACCCGAATAACTCAAGCTTAATCTGAATGTTTTTAAGACTTGGACAAAATATTTTTGAATTTGGTGTAGACTTAAACAAAAATTTAAAAATTTGAATTAAATTTGACCAAGTTTGGCCAAAAATACTAAACAACCAGAGCAACTTGAAACCTAAATTAAGTCATTTAGATCATCAAATCATATTGAATATATATTATACACACCAACAATATAACATAAATCTTACATTTTTCTTATTTTACTCAGAAATTACCTAGACCACCACAACGACACATTAGTTCTTCAATTTCTTATCTTTCTCACATTTATAAACGATTTGTTTTGATATTATTAATGATGTTATAAAAAAAATATAAATAGAGTTTAATTTTAACAAATTAATTAATTTAGCTGCATAAAAAAGAAAAAAAAAACTCTCAAATTTATGTACAATTAAGGCAACTTACAATTCAAATTTGAATGGCTCTCAGAACTAATTAAATAAATCTTGAATAACCTCTCGATCTATTTGAACCACCCAAATTACAGCTCTAGGTAAATTTATGACCCAAACTCTCAAATTTTTATATAATTCATTACGTAACTCAAACATTAATAGAATGGAGATTTTTTTTTAGGGTCCCTGATATTAAGATTTTATAATATAAAGGACATTCAATATCTTCATAATGTCGAAAGGCCTTCAATATCGATCTAGAGAAATTTTAATCCCAGAGAAATTCTAGTTTTAACAAAGAATTTCTCTCCAGATAAATTCTGGGCTTCCAAAAGAATTTCTCTAGGTTCAAACCAGAGAAAATTGAAATTTCTCTGAGTTCAAACTAGAGAAATACATAGAAAATTGAAATTTCTCTGAGTTCAAACCAGAGAAATCCATAGAAAGTTGAAATTTCTCTAGCTTTCTCTGTTCACGGAGAATTTCTATGGTTTTGTTCATAAATTTCTTTGTGTTTATTCACAATTTTAAACCAGAGAAATTGTTTTAACCAAATTAGAGAAATTTTCGCACAATGATTTTAAACTAGAGAAATTGTTTTAACCAAACCAAAGAAATTTTAATCAAACCTCTGTGCTTGTTTACAATTTTAAACTAGAGAAAATTCTTTACAATCTCGAGCTAGTGAAAATTGTTTACAACCATTTCCCTAACTGGGTGTGAGAACAAGCATAGATAGTTGTTTGAAGAGAGGATTCACTGTAAATGCTATATCAATAGAGAACTCATTCAATTGTTTACAAGAAAAATAAATAATTGAAATTACTTACAGGAAATTTACTAGGCAACTGGGCTGAATTCTAGGTACCTTCCTGATGGAAGTGGTCGATCGGAGCTTTGTTTGGGAAGAGAGAGTGGAATTGGGATAATGGTCAGCCGTTAATGGCAACCCATCTTTAGGGTTCGACAAATGACAAGCCATAGACATGAGTAGATATAGGGATTCTTTAGATATACCTTCCTTGATAGATTGTTGGACTTTCTTCCAATCTTGTAGGACAAATGTTTGATCAGTGTAGAACTTGATTCGAACAGGATATCCTTCAAACCGAAGTTCTTCTCGGTGAGTTTGGAGCTTTTATCTCTACTATTCGAATTGGAATTGGAATTGGAACTTGTAGTGATCAAAATCTTCATCGAAGCAATCATCGTCCTCATCGTCTTTCCCTTCTCTCTCGCACAATCAAAAACCTAGAGAGAAAGGAAGAGAGGAGAGAGTAGAAACAGATAAGAGTAAAGAGAGAATGAGAGTGTAGGTGTGATATAAGGGTATGGAGGTGAGGAACCTTAGACTACAAAAGAAAATATTATGGACTTATTCCATTACTAAAAATTAGAGAGTGATGGTAGACTAATTTTCCCTAATATAATTTGTGACACCAAATAAGCCTTTGAAAGTTGACAAAAGGCTTTTTCTTTTTATTTATTTTTATTTTTTTGATAGGAGAACAAAATGCATGAGTGCGAAAAAATTACATATCACTATGAAAGTAGGAACCCCTACTATACACAGTATTAAATTAATTAATCACAAATAAACCAAGGGAAATTTGACTATAAACCCTTCTCTTTCCTTTTTTTATTGTTAAAAGGACCAAGAAAAAAATCATATTTTCAAAACCCCCTCATAATTATAAAGTCTTGTATAAAGAACCAAATTTATTATTTAAATATTTTATCAGACTATTATATCCTCAACTAAATCTTTCCACCATCTCCTTCTATATCACTTTGTCTCTCTTCCTTCACCTCCATTCAAGCTGGAGCAGAATCCATAGTTAACGTGAATGAACAGAGATAAGCGATCGCAGATGATGGAGAGATTGGCAAATCATCAATTGATTTGAGCCCTAATTTGGAGATCATCAATTGATTTGCAGATCATCATACATCTTTATTCAATCTGTGTCCATTCATTCGAGCCAGATCTATTAATCTTCTTTGTTTTCCATTAATTCGCATCTCTTCTTCTTTGATTGATTGCCTTTTTCTTCTCTCTCTTGAATCTAGACTGCATCTTCAAAAGGCTCTTAACTGTTAGATTTAAATAGATTAAAAAAAAAACTAGAAATCGAGAATTTACGGTTCGAGATTTGAAATTGTTTTCCATTGATGGTGGATTTGAGCAAGTTTTCTATAATTATTGTAGATTAAAGATCCTCTGTCACTTATGGTGGTTGATTGTTGTGAAGTGATCTCCAATGGCAAAAGCGAAGAAAAGAAGTTGGAAAGGCAGATTGTGCTTGGGAGCTTCTGGTCTTCCGAATCTGGTCTCACAACTTTTGTTTGGTGTTCAATCACACTATTTGTATAGATAAAAGGCTGTGATTTGTTCAAAAATTTGATTTGTTTATTTTCGATCTTCTCAAGTTCTTTTTTTTAATTATTATTATGTAAGTTTAGATCATTTTTTGTTGTTGTTGATGATGATGAAGAAACATATATTTTCTGTTTGGTTCCCAAGAGAATGAGGAAAAATTGAGAAATTGATCATTTAAACATCAAAGCAACAGTGAGAATAAGACTATATTTGGTTTTTTTTGTCATGTTTTTGTGTTTTTGTGAGCAACCCAACACACAAGGTTATTAATACATGATACTTTAGTGTGATTCAAAATGGATACTCTTCTTAAATCATAGTAAAATTGTACTTTTAGAGTGAATTTTACTTTGGTTAAAAACATGTTGATTTGCTTAGCGATGTAAAATTTTATTTTGAATTATAGTAAACTTTACTCTAATTGTGTATCAGAGTAAAGTTTACTATGATTCAAAGTAAAATTTTACTCTAATTAAAAACTTGTTGATTTGCTTAACGATATAAAATTCTACTTTGAATCATAGTAAACTTTACTCTGACTCAGAGTAAAGTTTATTGTGATTCAAAGTAAATTTATTTTTTTTTGTGTTGTTGTTGTTGTTATTGAGAAAAGATTGCAAACTCTGAGTTAACTCCGAATAGGTCATGATGATGATAATAAATATAAAACAAAGGGAATAAATAGAATTCAAACTCTGCCTTTTTTATTTTTTTGATGGTTCGCAAATTGGGCTGGTTTGGTACTGCTTGTGCTTAAGTGTCGCTGGATTAGACTTGGTTACTGAATGTGTTCAAATTATCTGCTGAATTATTTGGTTTAACTATATTCCTATTTGGTCTGTGGAGGTTTGAGTTTGATTGAAGTTGAACGTTAGTTCTAACTGAATGAAAACTTAATATTCTAACACTAAGGGGTTGGCCTGGTGGCAAGACCTTTGGTCTTGGAGGTATGCTTCCTCCAAGGTTTGGGGATTGAAACCTCATAGTTGCTAACAATTCCTTGGGGCCTAATTAACCATGGTGCACTTGCAAGAAACTCCTTGCCGAGGGCCTGTGATTGGTCGGGGCTTTGATCTGGACACCCCGGTGCCAATTAAAAAAAAAAAACTTAATATTCTATTTGAGTGGGGCTTAATGGGTTTTGGCTTAGATTTTTGGGACAGGTTGTGAGGTAACCGGACTCTGGATATTTTAGTGGGCTGGACTAGCCTAAGTTGATGGGTTATGGTTTAGGTATGTTGGTTAGGAAACTGGGTTAAGTCTAGGGTTAATATAACCATTTTTTTTTTCTTTTTGATGCACGACCTTATTGTTTTCCTTACTGCTGGACACAATGACAGAAGCCCTTAGCTCAAGCAATGAGAGTAAACACAAGGGAACATTGCCAACATACACCGATGAAGAGGGTACAACTAGATGGCAAGCAAAACGATCAACACTGACAAAGGTGTGAACATTTTGGCTATGTCACTGTTTTGCTTCTTTTTTTCAAGATGTGTTGCAATGTGACAGAGATGTTTGGTGCCTCCAGTGGTGCTGCAAGAGGACGGTTGTGACTCGATTGAGAGAGGGATGAGTTATCATTCATGATGATGCTACAAAGTGATGATGGGTGAAGTTGTAGCGATGATGGACTGGCGATAAAAGGCAGTGATGTCAAAGAAAGCAGTGTGATGATATCGTTAATGGTGAAGATGGTTTGCATTGGTGTGGGCATATTAAGAAGGTAATCATCCAATTGAACAAAACAATGGGTCAAAATTAGACTTTGATACCAAAATTGATGTAGAACGGCTGGTGTAGCTCCACCTTATAGTAGATGTGGTGCTAGTACCTCTTCAAATGGAGGAAGAAATAAAGAAAAAGACCCATGTGCACACTCCAAAGGACACATTTACACATAGTGAAAAGATTGTGGATCCCAATAGTGGCATACTCCTTGACATGTCACCTTGTACTATTTGTACTCATTCTCAATCTTCATACAGAGTAATACTAGACCTAGTGTTTTTAATTGTCAATATTTTACACGTCTTTCTCAATACTACTTCTTGTTGGAGAAAAATGGTTGAATGAGCAATTGCCTCATAAATGTGTATATAACTCACAAATTTAAGGCTCATCAGTTTTACAAAATTGATTGGGCAGTTTTGCTAGCATTAGTTACCAGCCTTGATGGCTAGAGGCTCCTCCCCTCTCCCCCATGGTGTATAAAAGGAGGCCCTATTCCTTGAAAAGAGATATAGAATTTTTCCTTGACATCCATACACTGTCAGTCTACTTCTCCTATAATTTTCTTCCTGAGAGAGAGTGCTGCTGTTGTCCGTTCGCTAAGCTAATCAGAAGGTGCTTCTGTTGTAGCTGGTAAAAACCGTCGTATCCTGGGAAGTAGACGTCGGCGTACCTCCAGCACCCAACGGTGAGGCAACGAATCTATTTTAAGGAGACTGTGGTATCACACAGGCTTCGGTTTGCTTCCTTTAACCATTTTATATTTTATCTGTATTTTATTCAGCATGTTATTTTTTCTGGGATTGAAGGTTTGTTTTGTTTATCTCATAATTTTGCGATATGCAATGTGAAATTATGTAATGTGAGTAGTTTTTTCCAACAAGCTTAAAATAGATTCGACGTTTATCATAGAATTAGATTAATAGATTCATAGGTGTGTGTAATAATTTCGCATGTAATTGGCCACTGTTAGTACTAGCGAGTTAATTGGTTTATTAGATGCATGTACACAGGGTTAAGCTTTTGATTTTGCCATTTTGTGTATGCTACTGTTTGGTCTTCCCATAGCATGGAATAGGCCACTGTTATCAATAGGGAAAAAGAGTTCCATTGGTGCAACGTTAATTCATTGTATTTTCTAATTAATTTATTAATTTATGGTGTACCGGTTCATGCCTTGTATTTCTAGATTTACATGCTTCTAGTTCACATGCTTCTAGTTTACAATATAAATTACATGTTCATTCGGTTTTAATTTTTAGTGTAATTTACATTTCTAGCATGTTTATTAGGTAGTAAATTTACATGTAACTTGTACCTATTAATTTTTAATTTAGGTGTGGAGTTGTAAAGTGTATAACTTGCCTATATTTAAATTCATGTTAATTTCTCTAGAATTATTTGCATGTTAATCATGTCATTTGCAATTCTTACCTAGTAATGTGATTTAAGTGTTTAGGAGTTATAAAATGTTTGTAACTTGCCTCAATTAATTACTTGTTTAGTGTACCATAAGTTCATATGTAACCTTTACCAATTCAAAATATGTAGCGATCCCGGTATCGAATTTTTTTTTTTTTTTATGTGTTTTCCCCTTCGACTGGGCCGGTCGGGGGTCCAGGGGGCAGCGCCCTTTGGCGGGTCCAAAGCGGCAACAACTCGAGCTGCTGGTCGACTCGCGAGATCAAGGCGGCGCCTTGAGGTTGAGGGGCGCAAAAAAAAAAAACACATAATGCATTCGAAGTTGCTTGCCCGCTCGAGCGGCCGTTTATGCGCTTGAGCGGACCACGTTATATTAGTGCGTGAATCTAATATTTCAGATCATTTTTTTTAGTCTTCTCTTTCTCTCTAAAACTCTCTAAAATTCCAGATCGGGAGTTTCTCTCTCTAGAAGTCATCTTCTCTCTTTGATTTCTCCAAATCCATTGGGATTTAGACCTAAGTTCTTCACCAAAGTCAGTTATCTAGGCGAGGGTTACGTTGTGTGCGGTGGAGATCGAATTTCATCGTCGTTGAATTTGGGGTTTTCAACTCGTTTCTTCGTCAAACTTGAGGTAGGGATTTTCTTTGAGTTATATATATGTTTTTGCAAGATCTAGATGATTTTCGAAATTATCCTTTGATTAATTTTGAAAACTTGTTGTTGATTTAAGAAAAGAGTGCTTTTCAAAGTGGGTTTACTAGAAATTTGGGGGTTTTTGGAACTATGTTGATGAAAGGGAGATGTTTTGGTGAGATCTTGTCAAATATTTGAAGATGGATGGTTTTGGTAAGAAACCTAGAAATTTGGAATTTTTAAAAGAGAACTTAAAAATCCATAGTTGATATTGCTATATTTATTTTAAATGCTAAAATAAATGATGTTTGGAAAATTTCTTGTTTATATTGTATAAATGTTAAACTTTGAAGAAGTATGAGAATTGTTACTCATTTTGGAAATTGTTATTTGAAAGTATTGATATAGTCTTGAAGTGACTAAGTTGTGGGAAATGTTTGAAAAGTGGGAATTATGCTATCCCTTGGAATAATTGAAATAAATGTATATTTATTTATCTTGTGAAATTGCATAGAAAGGAGAAATAAGAATTTTGATCACAATGGTAGTATTGTGTGGAAGAATTGGAAATGGAAGAATTGTTACATTGTATTGTTATGGTTGCATTGTCATATCAAATCATTTGATTACATTGAATTTTGAAAGTTGATTTGAAAACTTGCATTGAGAAAGAATATTGAGATATGAGTTTTCATGAAATGGTTTTGGGGTAAATCTGATTGGTAAGTCTTGACGGGTAGTGTGGATGATAGGTGTCGAGCCTTCCAAATTGTGGTAGTAAAATGAATGAGAGTAGGTGTCGAGCCTTCAAATTGTGGTAAAAAATGACAGATTATAGGTGTCGAGCCTTCCAGCTTGTGACTGGTAAAAATGACAAAGAATGGGTGTTGAGCCCTCCAGATGATACTGGTAAAAATGACAAATTGGTAGTACTTGTATAGTCTACCTGCAAACACTGACCTAGGGATTACCAGAGTTGTATTTACCGCCTCTTGAACAAAATTGATAAATGTGGAACAATTGAAATTGTATGGCATCATTGAGCATGATGGTTTTTGAATAAATGAAGATGTATTCTTATTTTTTTTCAAAAGAGCATGGCATGGCATGTGCATCCATTTTTTTGAGACTTGTATAAAATGTATATACTTTGTGAAGGATTTTCCTACTTGGCTTTATGCTCACCCTACGGGATTTTTGTGCAGGAAAGGATGTGGTGATCCCGCCTAACTGAGGGTGTGGAAGTGTGTGAAGAGAGCATAGTGTGCTCGTTTGCTGTGACTCTGATTGTAAGCCAAGGGCTTTATATGTGTGGGTTTGAATAACCGTTTTGTGTAACCAGGCTCAGGCCTTGGAACTTGTAAACCCTTGGGGGTGTTTGTTGTTTAATTAATGGTTGTTGGATTAATTGTATTAACGCATGAAGACTATTTATATCATGTAATGCAAGTATGAGGATTTGTTATCAGTTTTACTTTAAAGAGCCATGACTAGTGTATCACCATTTGGGCATAAAAATGGGGGCGTTACAAAATATGGTTTAATTATATTTAATTTTGGGTTTGTAACTTGTATAGTTAATTACATGTTTATTATGTAATTAATTTTTTACAGTTTTTTTTAGTTTAAATTCTAGATGTGTAACTTAAGGGTTGGTTTTAATCTTTACTTACAGTTATTTGTTATTTTGTTTGCTAGTACCCTCCCCTTCAATCACTACTTTGCCAAAAGCAAAGAAAAGCTGAGGGAGGTTTTGTTGTATTTTGCTGCTAACTCTTTATTGCAGGAATACCTATGGGAATGGGAAAAAGGATTAATTTGGACTAAATATTTGAAGTAATTGTTTGCTTGAGTGTTCATTTGTGGTTATTCACCAATATGTAAAGCACGTTTTATTTGCTTGTAATTATTGTAGCAATTTTGTTGTAATTGCTTGTACAGTTTGGAACTTGGTGTGTTTAACCTAGTTCATCCCTTGGGAAATTTAATTCTTAAAGTTGTTTCCCATGGACTAGGAGTCAACATGTTCTTGAAAGTTTTGTCTAAGGTTAACGGGTTTTAAGTGGGACGGTGTGACCCTCCGGTCTTCCTAGAAACTTTCCTGACCATGTTCGATTCTAGGTTCCGTGGTGAGACTAGTTTTCAATTAAATTTCCACTTGTGGGATTTTCTAGTGTTAAGTATGATTTACGGAAATCTGAGAATAGTGAAAATTTTCTTTGTAATTTTTGAAATGGTAGCTGTCTCTCGATCTTTCTTCTTTGCTAATGTTGGTGGGGATCCGAACCCCGGGGCGACTGGCTTGCCAACCGCTGCTGTGACCTCTGTGGTCAATCCTGCTGTTGTTACTCCGGTTGTTCCGGGAGGACCGCTCAATCATCACGAGTGCCCGGAGAAGTTCACGGGAGTGAATTTCAAGAGATGGCAGCAGAAGATGCTGTTTTATTTGACTATTCTAAACCTTGCGCGGTTTCTGAGTGAAGATGTACTAGCCGTATAGGAGAATGAGCAAGATAAACAAAAGCTCATGGCTCTGGATGCTTGGAAACAACCAGACTTCTTATATCGGAATTACATTCTGAACGGCTTGGCGGACCTGCTTTTCAACGTGTTCTATGCCAAGAAATCGGCTAAGGAGTTGTGGGATGCCTTGGACAAAAAGTACAAGACCGAGGATGCTGGGGTAAAGAAATTTATCGTCGGCCAGTTCCTGGACTTCAAGATGGTGGACTCTAAAACTGTCCTGAGTCAAGTCCAAGAGTTGCAAGTGATTGTGCATGAGATACATGCAGAAGGGATGGTCCTAAGTGAGTCATTCCAGGTAGCTGCTTTGATTGAGAGGCTGCCTAACGGCTGGAAAGACTTCAAGAACTACTTGAAGCACAAACGAAAGGAGATGACAGTCGAAGAGCTCGTTGTCAGGCTCCGGATTGAAGAGGACAACAAGATGAAAGGAGGGAGTACCTCCACTGTCAAAGCCAACATGGTTGAGCATGGCGAGTCCTCGGGGGCAAGGAATAAACCACTGATAGGCAAAGCTCAAAGTTGGGGGCTAGAGGAGGAATCTCCAAAAGGCCAGCCTACAAGCCAAAGGAGCCTACTTTTAGGTTCAATGGCAAATGCTTCAACTGTGGAAGTGACGGGCATCGGGCAGTTGATTGTCTGAAGAAGAAGCCCTACAGTAAAAACCCTCCGCAACACAAAAACTGGGCACATATGGCTGAAATGGAGGAATTGTCACACAATGTGGACAACAAGCATCTGTCAGCCGTCGTGTCAGAAGTGAACATGGTGGGGTAAAACCCGAGGGAGTGGTGGGTGGACACTGGGGCCACTCGCCATATTTGTGCAGAGAAGAGAATGTTCACAACTTTCGAACCGATTTCAAACGGGGAGAAGTTATTTATGGAAAACTTTGCAACCTCAGCTGTTGAGGGTAAAGGCAAGGTGATCCTAAAGATGACTTCAGGAAAAGAATTGACTTTGAACGATGTCCTTTTTGTGCCGGACATTCGTAAGAACCTTGTCTCAGGGTCTCTCCTAAGCAAGCATGGCTTCCGCATGGTATTTGAATCAGACAAGGTCGTGTTGACCAAGGGCGGGGTCTATGTGGGGAAGGGATATATGTCAGGTGGTATGTTTAAATTGAATGTAATGACACTTATCCCTAAGATTAATGAGAAAGCTTCTTCTTTTGCTTATATGCTTGAGTCCCCTAATTTATGGCATGGTAGATTGGGTCATGTAAATTTTGACTCTTTACGTAGATTAATCAAGTTAGATCACATACCATCTTTCAAGATTAATCCACAGCACAAGTGTGAAACTTGTGTAGAAGCAAAATTGACAAGGTCTTCTTTTCATTCTATTGAAAGAAGTACCCAACCTTTGGATTTAGTGCATAGTGATGTATGTGACTTGAAAGTTGTACAATCACGTGGTGGCAACAAGTACTTCATCACTTTTGTTGATGATTGCACTAAATACTGTTATGTGTATTTGCTTAAAAACAAAGACGAGGCTATTGATAAATTTATTCTTTTTAAGAATGAAGTTGAGAATCAATTAAGCCGGAAAATTAAGGCATTGAGAAGTGATCGTGGTGGTGAGTATGAATCCCCGTTTGCCGAGACTTGTGCTCAATTTGAGATTATTCACCAAACCACAGCGCCTTATTCGCCTCAGTCAAATGGTGTTGCTGAGCGGAAGAACAGGAAGCTGAAAGAGATGATGAATGCAATCTTGATAAGTTCTGGGTTGCCACAGAACTTATGGGGGGAAGCAATTCTCTCCGCGAATTATATTCTTAACAGAATACCACGGAAGAAAGTGGACAAGACTCCATATGAGTTGTGGAAAGGTCACAAGCCTTCATATAAATACCTACGAATGTGGGGGTGTCTTGCAAAAGTGGCGGTACCTACACCCAAGCGGGTTAGGATAGGTTTGAAAACCGTGGACTGTATATTCATTGGTTATGCACAAAATAGTAGTGCATATAGATTTCTTGTGCACAAGTCTGATATTTCAGATATACACAAGAATACTATCATGGAATCTAGAAGTGCATCTTTCTTTGAAGATGTATTTCCGTGTCATCCCCAAGACAGGGTTCCGAGTTCCATGAAAGAAACAGATGATCACGAAGACGATCACATAGATGATCACATGGATGATCAAACAACTGATCAAATAACTGATCAAGTAGATGATCAAGCTGATGAAGTAGATAAGCCAAGAAGGAATAAAAGGGCTAGAACCACAAAGTCCTTTGGTCCAAACTTCTTGACTTATATGTTAGAGGGAGAACCTCGAACGTTCCATGAAGCTATGACTTCACCTGAAAGTCCTTTATGGAAAGAAGCAATTAAAAGTGAGATTGATTCCATCTTACAGAACCATACTTGGGAGTTGGTTGATCTACCCCCAGGCAGTAAGGCCTTGGAGAGTAAGTGGATCTTTCGAAGAAAGATGAAAGCGGATGGGTCAATTGACAAATATAAAGCTTGGCTAGTTATCAAAGGATACAGACAGCGAGAAGGCCTGGATTACTTTGATACGTATTCACTTGTGACAAGGATTACATCCATTCGCATGGTGATTGCAATAGCAGCTTCACGTGGTTTAGAAATACACTAGATGGATGTAAAGACAGCTTTCTTAAATGGAGATTTAGATGAAGAAATCTACATGGAGCAACCCGAGGGGTATTCAGCTCCAGGGAAAAGTAAGAAAGTCTGTAAGCTTGTCAAGTCATTGTATGGTTTGAAGCAAGCTCCCAAACAATGGCATGAGAAGTTTGACAATGATATGTTGTCAAATGGGTTTCGAATCAATGAGTGTGATAAGTGCGTATATGTTAAAGACACTGACAAAGGTTATGTCATTTTGTGTCTATACGTTGATGACATACTCATTGTTGGTAGCAATGATGAAATGATTAAAGCTACTAAAAGATTGTTAAACTCTAAGTTTGACATGAAGGATATGGGCCTTGCAGATGTCATTACAGGTGTTAAGATCACGAGAACATCTGTGGTATTGTACTTTCTCAAGCTCATTATGTTAATAAGATACTTGAGAAATTTGGAAAGTCAGATACAAGTATGTTTCGGACACCGGTAGACTTAAGTTTATATTTGACCAAGAATAATGGTGAGAGTGTCTCTCAACTAGAATATTCTCGGGTCATTGGGAGTTTGATGTATCTGATGAGTTGTACAAGGCGATATCGCCTATCTTTGTTAGTAAATTTGAGTAGATACGAGTAATCCTAATGCTACTCATTGGAAGGGCATTATCGGGTGTTGGGGTATATCCGTTACACCTAGATTATGGCTGCATTATACGAATACCAGCGATACTAGAAGGGTATAGTGGCAAATTGGATATCGATATAAAAGATTCCAAATCCACTAGTGCTTATGTGTTTACCCTCGGAGGCGGTAGTGTCTTTGAAATCGCCAAACAAGCGTGTATCTCGAGATCAACGATGAAATCGAGTTTATTGCTTTAGATAAAGCAAGCGAAGAAGTGAATGGCCGCCCGATTTGTTGAGGATATTCCACGTTGGCGAAACACGTGCGACTATCGGTATTCATTGCGATAGCCAATGTCGGTGATTGGTCGAGCACCGATAATATGTATAATGGAAAGTCTAGACATATCCGTCGTAGACATAATTCCATATGACAACTACTCTCAAATGGAGTTGTCTCTCTAGACTATGTCAAGTCTAAGGACAACATTGTGGATCCGCTAACCAAAGGGTTAACTCGAGAGTTAGTAGAAAAGTCGTCAAGAGGAATGGGGTTAAGGCCTTTAGTAAAGGTTACCGGAATGGCAAACCCAACCTAGTTGACTGGAGATCCCAAGATCTAGGTTCAAAGGACAACCTAACCGTGTAACGGGTGAGTCCGAAGAGGTAAATCCTCTTGCCCATTCCTTTATCTGATGATGCCACAGGGTGGAAGGTTAAGCTAATGCTTTTAATGACCTTAGTGATGTGGTATAATGAAATACCGTATCTATCTCACCTATGTGAAGTCTTGAGTGGGGCGCTTCTTTAAGAATTGCTAAGGCGAATTCTTTAAAAACACTCACGAGAACCGGGCTAGTGTTCGAGGCCATCTTGGACACACGGTGAGAACAAGAACAATGGTTGAACTAACTCCTGTGTGAGGTCTATTGTCTCGATTTACATAAACAGCAGAACAGTTCAAGACATCACGTTCACTGGTCAGCCAGTAAATTCGATAGGCTTTCACTATGAAAGGTTCAAGGCCAACAGCTACATTTTCTGATGCAGGGTTAGTCTGTGTGCTCTCTCTCTTTTCGAGTCTTTGTTGATAAACGTTGAGTGTTTGCTGTATTCGGTCAATTTTTATTCATGTGGGGGATTGTTGGAGAAAAATGGTTGAATGAGAAATTGCCTCGTAAATGTGTATATAACTCACAAATTTAAGGCTCATCAGTTTTACAAAATTGATTGGGCAGTTTTGCTAGCATTAGTTGCTAGCCTTGATGGCTAGAGGCTCCTCCCCTCTCCCCCATGGTGTATAAAAGGAGGCCCTATTCCTTGAAAAGAGATATAGAATTTTTCCTTGACATCCATACACTGTCAGTCTATTTCTCCTATAATTTTCTTCCTGAGAGAGAGTGCTGCCGTTGTCCATTCGCTAAGCTAATCAGAAGGTGCTTATGTTGTAGCTGGTAAAAACCGTCGTATCCTGGGAAGTAGGCGTACCTCGGCACCAGCGGTGGCGGCGAATCTATTTTAAGGAGACTGTGGTATCACACAGGCTTCGGTTTGCTTCCTTTAACCATTTTATATTTTATCTGTATTTTATTCAGCATGTTATTTTTTCTGGGATTGAAGGTTTGTTTTGTTCATCTCATAATTTTGTGATATGCAATGTGAAATTATGTAATGTGAGTAGTTTTTCCCAACACTTCTCACCAAAAAGAATGTGACTATTAAGTCAGTTGATGTGGTTGACAAAGAAAGCACTACGGAGGTAAGTTGTTGATCATGTTGAACCCGAGTCCCATGATGATCTCTTTAATGGTTTGATTGGCATTATTCGACCTTTGTGGGCTTTTAATGAACAAGGCATACAGGCATCCAAAAAGCTACAAAGAGAATATTCTTCATATGAGGGTGAGTTGCGGTGAACAAGTGTGCTTTTTAGTGATTGATAATGGGAGTTGCACTAATGTTGAAAGTTGAACCACTTCTTGACCCTTATCACGTGGTATGGATCACCAATACCAAACTTAAGGTTGACAACAAATGCATGATGTGACATTCAATATTGGCAAGCTCAAAGAACGATGTGTGTGATGTTCTTCCCTTTAAGCTCCATACATGGATTTTGGATCCTAATGTCAGACAAGTTGGATGTGCCAACACTTATTCTTGGGTTAATTAAACTTTTACCCCTAAGCTTTCAACTGGATTCCACTTTAATCCTTAAACTTTTAATTGCAACAATTTAATCCTCAGACTTTGTGCCAAGTGTGAATGTAGCCTTCCCCTCAAGTTGTTATATTTTTGGCAGAAGTCCCTCACATGCTCTAAAGGGAATTTCTCAAGAACAATGGCTTCTCTCATTTGATTTGGTGGTTCACATTTCTCAAGAACATTGCCCTTCGCATGGGAGAACCCAACAAATGGCTTCTTCCATTCTTTGCCAATATGGGACTTTTTATATGCCTTATTAACCCACCTTTGCCTTCGACGGTGGGGCTTCAGGTTGAGACTAGCTCCTATTCTACACGTCTTCCCGTAAAAAGTTCACCAAAAGATTAAAAATAGATACACAAAAAAGAATTGTAAATAAACATTGAATGTAAGTAATCAAAGAATGCCCAATATTTGTGCTTTGTGGTGAATTTTAAAAATAACCATAAAATCTAGGACAATTGCTGACTAGTGCCTATTGGGCAATGTTTAGGATCGGGATTGGGGTGAAAAGTATCTTGTAAAATAGGTGAAGAAGTTAAAAATATTTTGAATTCAATGAAAGTGTTTAGATTTCAATAAGAAGTGTACTATTCTTTATGTTTTTTGTATTTTCGTTTTCCTTAGGGGCAGTTGTTAGCAAGACCCAATATCTAGAAAGTAGAATTATAACAATTACATAAAATAGGTACACACACGTATGTAATTCTCATGGCCAATCTCAAGAGGTACCATTGGAATTTACAAATATGGGAAAGTTTGCTCCAAATCATCATAATTGTCACAACCAATTGAAAACCCAACACAAAATCATTGTTTTAAAGATGAAAAATAAGAGAGAGAGAGAGAGAGAGAGAGAGAGTCCAACAGTCGCAATTTGTCTTCCATCACTGATGGACCTCTTTTTGAGTCTCGTTCTCTCTTTTTGTTTTCCTTTTCCTTGTATTCCTTTCATGTTTTCACCCTAAATACCTTAGTCCACAAAATTTGGTGGCAGAAAGATTTTATTTTCCAAAGAATGACCCTCACAGAACCTCACATGAAGAGCTTGTGAGGACTTCTATAAAAAAATGTAACTTGACACTCACCCCAAAGTTTGAGGGTTAACTTGTTGCAATTGAAAGTTTAGGACTAAAGTAGAATACGTGTGAAAGTTATGGGGTTAAAAGTGTAATTAACCCTTTATTCTTTTATTAGCTCGACGAAATATGCTCTTACTCGTAACACCGATTCGAAAGCCTTTAAATTGAAAAAGGATTCATTGTTGATTCAGCATGTTTCTCCATCAGATGGGACTTTTGGACATGCTCCTAACTCAACAGAGTCAAGTTCTTTCAGCTGAGGAGAATCGATGGTGCAACCTTTAATTGGCTGGAGACCCATTACCCGCTTTGGAAGCCTAGGGTGTGTTACATATTTTTGAGTAGAACTCACCCCAAAAGCCAGCTGTCAAGGTGAGGGTGCCCTCACTCTTATATGCTTAATGTAACTTTAGTACTCAGGTAGCATGCTCCACTACAAGAAAATGCACTTTTGGCGACTAAAGTTTTAGTCGCCAAAAATAAGGTTTTTAGTCGCCGAAGCCTTTTCCCGACTAAATATTTTGGTTGCTAGATTTGTCGCGGAAAAACGGTCGGGGAAGGTTTTGGCGACTAAATTTTTTTTAGTCGCCAAAAGTCCTATAAATGGCAACTAATATTTTTAGTCGCCAAAAATAATATTTTAGTCGCCAAAAATTTTATTTTCCGCTACTAAAACTTTGGTTGCCAAAACTTGCAGTATCTACGGCGACCAAAGTTTTAGTCGCCAAAGGGTATTTTTTCCATGTTATTTTATTATTATTATTTTTTTAGCTACAAAATTCTTAGTCGCCTAAAGTTTTTTTTTATTTCAGCTACTAAATATTTAGTAACCAAAAGTTTTTCTCTATTTTATTTTTATTTTTAGCTACTAAATATTTAGTAGCCAAAAGTTTTTTCCATTTTATTTTTATTTTTAGCTACTAAATATTTAGTAGCCAAAAGTTTTTGTTCCATTTTTTTTTAATTTTTAGCTACTAACATGACAGTTGTATTTAAATAAAGAATTAGCAAATTACAAGCTTGGGTGGGAAGACAGTTCCATAGCTTGCGTGGGATTTATTCCAAACAATATCTAAATAAATATAATTTGTATACATAACAAATTATCCACAATTTTTTTTTTTTTTTTTCTGTCAATCCATAAATCAACACAATGAGGCAAAATCAGAACATTTATAATCAAGTTGTGGGTGAGATTCCATCCCAGATCTCAATTAACCTTTATCCCAAATCCAGTTGAACTTCTGCAGATTGGCCTACACTGTAAAGCCATTTCTCAAAAGATTAAAATGATAGCTACCTAAGAAAACAGTGGTTGCAACATCCTTAGTGTCCAAATCTGAACCACTTTCATTCTCAAGATGTTGCTCTCATCAGAAAACTTGTGTTCCTGAGCCACACAGTTGGACAAGGATGCAAAGCATAATCCATAAACTCAAAAAATACAAATCCAGCATTCCCTTCTTTATCATGCCTGCAAAAGCAAGCAATCAGACGAGCATGTTGTTGTGGGTGCTGCAATTTCTGTCTCTTTGCCATCTCTTCGTTTTGTCGCTGCTGCTGCCTTTTTTTCTTTGTCTGGAACTCGTGTGATGATTCATATTTAGGCAAACTATGCAATCAAAGAACAGGTGGAAATTAATTTAATATAAACAAAACTGAGACACCATCAGGCAAACTATGCAATCAAAGAACAGGTGGAAATTAATTTAATATAAACAAAACTGAGACACCTTTATTTGACAAGCGGAGATCAGTCAAAATATTAATAGAAACGCTTCAGGAAACCTCAATTGGAGGTGTAAACATATGAAATGCAGAAGGTTTGGCACACTATGATTGAATTTTCCAAGTCTCATTGAAGGTGTATGATTATTACCAAATCTTTTCCTCAGTACAATGAATCAGTAAGTAAAATTCGTGCAGCATAGCTAAGAAGAAAGATGTGAGACATACCTTCTAGGATCGCAAGGTAAGGGGTCAGTCCAAAAATATTCAGCATCAAGGGCATCCTTTGCAGATATTCTCTACGTGAAATGGAAAAAGGGAAAAGGGGAAAAGAAATTCAAGGAATTGAAAGTTGTTGAACAAAAATGAAAAATGTATACATAGAACAGCACCAAATCTGATAATCTGTGCAGATATGTTCATGGCCTTTCTAATCGAGTTTTTGGAAACAGAAATGCAAAATGCAATCACCAAAACAATCCATAAGCTACCAAAAATCAACAATCCCTGAAGACATAGAGATGAAACCATCATGATCCTCAACTGTATATAAAAATGTGTCATTAATTAGAGGATTTAGGATGAATGTGTTTTGATGGGATATTGGAATCAGACTATTTATTTATTTTCTGAAGAAACAATTAGGGCATGAAAAGCATCCAAAATCATTATGTTCCATTTAAGTTAATGAAATATATATTTAATGTACTTAATCACAAAGTCAGTCAAAAAATGGATCTCAGTTTTAATTTTTAAAAGATTGAATTTTGGTAGACCTATAACAACTGATAAAGGGTTAGCATTTTCTCCACACCCTTTTTGCAATAAGTCAAAACTCAGATTTATATTGTCATTTTCCAAACTAATAAAGTAAGTCATTTTATTGACATTGTAGTGTTAGTTTCTCCAAACTAATGAAGTAAAAAAATCATCATTTAGTTTGTCAATAAACTAATCATTTTAGTCTGAAATTTATAGACAAACTGAAATTTATATTCAAGCTGGTAATGATGAACATAGTCAAGGCCAGAAATGAATATTCAGAAGGCAAACAATTTAGCATTTGCAGTTTGCTTCCTAAGGTAAGACAGAATCACCTCTGTTTGTATAATTGTATCATTTTAGCTTGCATTCTCTCTGATCTCACAATAAATCCCCCATTACTTAACCTGGATGGAAGAAACAAACACAGTTTCTATCACATTAAAAGCATTGAACAAGCTTCAAGTAAAAGCAAAATCAACTTCAGATTACCTTTCCCTGTAGAGAACATGGTATATCCGTGTTACTCCAATTAATGTGCTAGGAACTGGACCTCCCATACCCTTGATACATCTAAATGCTAATGGAGCACCACCACCCTTACCTAGAGATAAAGATTAGAACATGTTCAAGGAAGATGAAATTGAAATGTGCTGCTGCAAGATAATAAGGGCAAGTAGACAAGAATGCACGTAACTACTTAAACACTTACATAACCCCAAACGATCAGCCCAATGAGCTCTATATGTCCCATTCATGTGCATTAGAAGACCAACTGTGCTAGATGCCTGACACTAAAACAAAAACTTGATCAAACCCTATAGTTACAATTGAAGTTTTAGCCAAATGACTTATATAGTAACTTAAACTGGGTAATAACCTCAAGAGAAAAATTGACCAGCCCACTTAATCCAACTCCCGGATCTTCAGATGACAACATAAACTGTAAGCAATAGGAAGTTCTAACCGGATATCTAGTCAAAAGAAGAAATGGAAAATAGTGAAACCAAAGAAGTACCCTAAGTTTACGTCCCACAAACAATTGCCCGATGGCAACTTCTTCATTAGCAGTGCATCTAATATAGCATTGATTGAGTACCTATAAAAACAAATGACATTCACATACCCCCAAAAAGCACACCAAGTTATAGCCTACATATGAAAACTACATAACAAACCAACGAACCCAAGAAATTTTGTAATTGAAACCAAGTGTATTTGGATTTACGTCATATATATATATTGGTTTTCTTTTCCTTTTATCGTCTATAAATTTTTTTAAAAATTTAAAATTTAAACACAACTTAAAAAATTAAGCAAGTACTGTTGACAAACCAATAATTAAATCAGCATGATCAAGTAGTAGACCTACTTGTACAAAAACATTAAGTGTGTATATATTATAGTGACAATACAGTACCATGTATGTTAGTTTCATTGTCACATCCCAAGTAACTTCGTGCTGAAAATGTAAAGTATCATGGTATTGCCATTATCTCTATAGCTTTATTGTGATTAATATTATCAATGAAAACAGGAGAACAAAAGTGGATATAGATTTCCTTTTATAAACAAAGGGTTATAAAACTCCCCACAGGCTGTGTTTCACACAGATTTGTCACATTGGGACTGATAATGATGTAAATGATAGCTAACTCTCATGCTTGTAGCTTTGTCTCCTTCTTGACTTCACTGGCAATGTGGACCCCAACCCAACCTCACTTGTTGTTTTGTATAGTTAAAAATGATAATATATATATATATATATTTATTTATTTATTATAACACTTCAGTTGGTGTAGACGAAAGTATATAACGTATTTTACTTACCTAAATTATTTTTGCATGATCAAATAATTGCATCAATTCTTTGATAACTATTCTTCACTTTTCTACTTATATATATATATATATATGAAAAAATATTTATGGCACAAGATAAATTTTACCCATTAATTTTAATCACCACCATGTTTATGTAATTGAAACAAAGTGAATTCAAGGAAAGTCAGAGGGTCAAACTATAATTCACCCAAAATTAAATAAGACTCTTTCTCTCCCCCCACTATCAGTGTAAACAGGGTTTATGGCAAGGACAATGACTTCAAACAGTATACAAATTTTGTTTATGCACTTTGAAAATGGCCCAGCTTGCTTTCTTCTAAACTTTACTCTACAGTCCCAGAAGCACTGAATAAAGGTCCAAAGTAGTAAGAATGGCAAAGCATATGTGGAAACCAGGAATCATGTAAAAGGGGGATTTAGTATTAAATGAAATCAGTAACTCAAATGTATTATGGATTCATACAATAAAATTAAAGTTTCATGCATATTGAGCCATTATATTTCGAAGGGTAAATCAAATTTTGCATCCATATAATTTTTATTAAAAAAAACACTTTAGTGTTCATAGTTTCAAGTATGACACATTGTTGTGTATATTAAGTTTAATTGTCAACTTCATCTTAAGAATTTAGACAAGAATTAAATACACTTGAGTTCCACGTCAATTCCATGTGATCCACGTGAGAATCATGAGAGCTTCACATGATCAAAGAAAGTTATTTGATATTGACATGTATTTTTGCATCCAAATTGCTAACAACAATTAACAGTTAGACCTAATTGAAACCAATTAAAAAATATGAAGTTCCATACATTACAATTAAAACTATAAGGACCAAAGTAAAATCCACTCCAAACTATGGGAGCACAAAAATGTGAACAGTTGTACGGGAAAAAAATAAACCTTCTCGTGTAATCCTGTTGATGAAGATTGCGCTCCTCCGACGTCGCTTTACTCCTTGAAAACGCAAACGTGAGCTAGCCGGCGGGTGTGTGCCGGAAACCGCTCCGACGCCTAAGTCAGAAAAATAGACAAATAGACAAAAAGCTCTGCGTATTCGGGAATCAAAGTTGTGTTACCTCTCCATAGGTGATGTTTGTGAGCTTTTGTATGTTCCGTGTGGCACAATCCTAGTAGGACTCTTACTCCTCCACGTAGAGTCCTCCTAGGATTCATACTCCTGAAAGATAATGCTTATCCTTCAACACCCCCCTTACTGCATAAACCAAGTGAGATGGTTTTACCATGGTCAGACTTCAATATGACCGAGGTAAGTATGGCTATGCTAAGCCGCAGACTAGACCGAGATAAATTTAGCTCGGTTCTTCCATTCACTGCTCTTACCTTGGTTCTCTCAATGCTAACCATGGTATGTCTAGACCGGGATAACCAATACTCCGGTCCGACCGAGATAACTTTGTGTGTGATGACCGAACTTACCGTAAGCTCTTTGGGACCGGAGTAACGTCAAGCCTCTTGCGGACCGAAGTAACTTCAAGCCTCTCTTGAACCGGAGTAACTTCATGCCTCTCTTGGACCGGAGTAACTTCATGGCCTTTTTACTCAGCCCTTCGTACTGTGGCCCATAACGACCCATTACCCAGCTCGGCCCAATTTTTATATAAATTACCCTCTCAATTGCTCCTTAATTCCATCTGCGTAGCATGATAGGGATTGCCTGTTACCAGCCGAGTTAAAAAGTTTCAGCCTTCCAACCGAGCTACAAAACTTTAGCCGTACAACCAAGCTAAACTCTTGAGCCTTTCCAACCGAGCTAAAAATTCTTTAACCTTTCCAGCCGAACTAAATTTACACTGGGCTCTACCTGTCCGGTCATAACGTCTCTTCATTCATAGCAACTGAATCGTTTCTCATTCCAAGGACACGTGGCACACTCTGATTGGCCCAATGCAACTGTCACGCCGTCTTCGTACTCCGTGTTTTTTGAACAGTCCCGCTCTTTTTTGGTTCTTTCTCCTACACAAAACAAACCCTAGCATTTCGAATCATCTTCACACTATTCATCTCCTTCTCTCTCTTTCGTCTCTGAGCCTCTTTTGTTCTTCAATCTGGTAACTGCGAAGCTCTTGCCTCCTAGTGCCATTTCCCTCTTTCCAGTGCCGCTTGACCTGGTAAGTTACTCAAATCTTTCTTGTTTATGTTGTTTTTGCACTTGCTTTCTATAATCCATAGCATAGTGTTCGTGTTTTTGCAAAACACATTTTTTCATTTTGTGCTTTGCCTTGCGTTTTCTGCAAGAACTTAGTAGTAGAACCACTTGGATTCAAGAAATAATATGAGAAACACTAGTTTTGATCCAAAATCATAATATAACCAAACTAGGAAGTTGTTTTGTGGTGGATGTCAATCTCAGCAGACCATTCAACCGAACTAACACTTCATGCCATACTAGTAATTTTAACAAGTCAAACCATCTTTTGATTTATCTTAGCCGAGCTAACAAACCATACTAAGGCTGCGTAATAGTGTGCTTGATAGTCTTAATCACGGCCGAGCTATAACTTGGGGCTAAACCAGCTTTCGTAGTTCAAACTGAACTAAGAGCGCCGCCCCTAGTAGCTCAACCGGGCCGTCAAAACCGCTGTAAAAACCGAGATAACAAACCCCCTTGCCCAAACCGAGATAACAGTCCCTTGTGAAAACCAGGATAACAAAACCCTTTGCACAAACTGAGCTATCGAACCCCTGGCTCAAACCGAGCTAGGACTATATTTATCTTGCCTTTATTTCTTTTAGCACAGTCCTACGATCTGTGCTTAACACTTTTGTTTTTCACTTTGCAGACTTTAGGTTGCCCAGGCACTCCTTTGAACGCTCAACCGAGCTACTCAGTACCTTTCTCGGACCGAGCCAAGTTTAATTTATTCATAACTTATAAATGGGAAAGTATAGGTTTTTAGTAAACACACCTGGTGGACTGGCTGAATTCCGAAAGGATTATAACATCCCTGACGATGTTCACCTCACTCTAGCAGATCTAGATACCAGACCGTGGGGAAATTCCGGTTTTGTTCCCTTTACCCTTTTATCCATTATAGAAACCGGACTAAGATTCCCTGTACAGCCTTTACTTTGTGAATTCCTTAGGCAAACTAGGATATGTCCCACCCAACTTTCCACAAATTCATACCGTATAATAAATGGTATTGCCGAGCTAAACCACCGAGCCGGCATTAACCTCGGCTTAGCCGAACTCTTCCATCAATACTCCATAGGCTCAAAAGAGGACGGCTGGGTTTATTATTTAAGAATACGACGTTGGCGTGAGAAAATAATAAAGGACACACCAGACAAAGATTTAAACGACGATGATTTTTTCTGGGTATCTAGGAATTTTGAAGACCACCAAGCCCAGATCCCAGGCCGCAGTATAAACTGGAATAAAGGAACCCCCGGTATAATTACCTCGGCTAGTTTGCATGCTCCTTTTTATTTCAATTTTCTATACCTGAACCGGACTAACAGTTGTCTTCTTTATGCAGATTCGGCCCACCTTAAGTCACTATACAGTTACCCCAATCTAGACACCCTTTCCGCCGCACTGCGATATCCTGAAAGGAGTTGGGCCAAGTTACTACATTTTGAACCGATGTACAGATACAACAGTCGACGAAAAGCCAGAGTAACAGACTTCTTGCTGGAAGACGCCCCTGAACCAGATCCATCCTTGCCTCAAATCAACCTGGTCCAAACTACTACCGAAGAAGAGATGGCAAAGAGGAACAGAGTAAGGGCCCTTCTAACCGAAACAAACCGAGCCGAGGTACCACCACCAAACCAGACTCAGGAAACTGTGGTGGCCCTTCCATCTCAACAACCCTCCTCATCTCGCCCAAGCAAGCGTGCCCGGACTACCCCAACCGAGCAACGCCTTGTTGACAAAGACGAAACTACTCTTCCACCAAGCCCTCCACCGAGCCCGCAACCGGAGCGCTCCGACTGAGCCAGCTCCTCCAAGTGGGCACCCAAACTGACTTTTCAAAACCGAGATATTCAGGACACTGACTTAGTGGTCGCTGAAAAAGATCACTTAATGGCATTTAACCTTGCCAAGAGTGTCTGCCTTCCAGCAGACATGGAGCACCACCAACATTTGATCGAACTAAGGGCCATCCGTTCGGCCACGAAATCCATGGTGCTTGTAAGTAGCTTCTTCTGTTAACCTTTCTAATTTGCACAAATTTCATCTCGGTTTGATTACAAGTCTCCCCCTTCTTTTACAGGCCATACAGAAGAGCCATATTGCTCATAAGCGTGTGCTTAAACTTCGTAAGACTACAAGGTAAGCCCTGGCCGAAGTGACTGAGAAGACGGCCGAGCTAGAACAAGCCATGAAGCAAATAGCCGAGCTAAAATCTGAGAACGATCGTCTGACCGGACTTGTTTGCTCGGCTAAAGTAGAAAAACAAAAAGCTGCAGCCGTAATAAAAGACAAATATCTGCGCGAACTGGCTAAACTTGAGGGAAAGAAAAATGCCGAGATAGAGCAGCTGAAGAAGAGTGCTGATGACGCCGAGCTCCAGGGTTACAAGGAGCGGGAGGTGACTTACATTAAACAATGTGAAGCTGCCAAGGATCTCTTATTCGAGTGCGGTTGGAGGGCGGCTATAGAGTAGCTCGGTCATGGTCCAGAGATTGAGGTCTTCAACGCTCCTGCATACTTCATTCCGAGCTCTATGACGGAATATGTTGCTGCCCTTCAGCAACAATTTCTTGAGGACTCAGATGATGAAGAAGACACCGTGCCCAAAGAAACCCCGACTGTCAATGATCCTGTCGATCAGTCAGTTCGGTTGGAGCCAATGGTAGAAGACCTGACTGACGAGCTGCCTACTGAGACCGAGCTCCCTAACGAGACTGTACTCCCGTCTGAAACGGGGCTCCGGGTTGATATTGATGCTGATCTAGATGATTTGTTTAGCTGACTTTGTATCTTCGTCTTCTTTTTGCTTTTTTTCTTCTTTGTTTTTGGAAACAAATTGTAACCGGGCTGAGGCCCCATCTTTTGTACTTGCTTTGAATTTTCAATGAAGTCTGCTTTTTTGTTCCAACTGTCATTTCGGTTGATCTCCATACTTGTATTTTACTTTCTGATTGAAGTCTTGGATGAGGTATGCCAATCGCTTGCCGAGATACTTTATATCGGTCTTTAACATTTGCAACTATAAGTACACCTGCCAACCACTCTTTTAGCCGAGATAACCTACTTCGGCTGAAGAGTACTAAGAGTTGGTTTAGTCCAGCCAACCACTCTTTAGCCGATATTCTTACTTCGGCTGAAGAGTAGTAAGAGTTGGTTTAATCCAGCCAACCACTCTTTAGCCAATATCCTTACTTTGGCTGAAGAGTAGTAAGAGTTGGTTTAATCCAGCCAACCTCTAAATTGGTTATTCTTGCCAATTTAGGAAGATGTTTGGTTTATTCCGACCAAATGTCCTGCAGCCTGGATCCTTATCCTGGGCTTAGGAGGGGTGTTGGTTTAATCCAGCCAACCTAGAGTAAAGTGTTTGGTTATTCTGACCAAACGTCCTGCAGCCTAGATCCTTATCCTGGGCTTAGGAAGGGTGTTGGTTTTTCCGACCAACTATGTTTACAATGTTCCTAACTCACTAAAACTATCTTTTACAGAAAATAACTTATACTGAAAATAATCTACTTGTTTTATTGAGAAAGGAAAAGGAAAATTACATATGCTTGAAAAAAGTTTAAAATAAAATAATATGAGATTGGCAGTGTTCCATGGCCTGGGAATGGCTTTGCCGTCCTCATCTTCCAAGTGGTATGCCCCTTTTCCTGCTAATCCAATCACTTTGTAAGGTCCTTCCCAATTGGGCCCTAACTTGCCATCTCTTGGTACTATGGTATTTCCCATCACTTTGCGCAGCACCCAATCGCCGATCTTGAATTGCCTTGGATGCACTGTTTTGCTGTATTTCCTGGATAACTCTTGTTGGTATGAGGCAATGTGAACCAAGGTTTTTCGTTCTTTTCTTCTGCAAGGTCGAGCTCCAATGCTATGGCTTCGCCATTTAAGTCTGGATCAAAATTTTCGCTTCTAATTGTGGGGAGGCCAACTTGCAGTGAGATTACTGCTTCCATGCCATAGGCTAAGAAGAATGATGTTTCTCCTGTTGATCGTCGAGGTGTGGTGCAGTAAGCCCACAAAACATGGGAAAGTTCCTCAGCCCACTTGCCTTTTGCCTTCTCTAACCTTTTCTTCAGTCCATCCAAGACAACCTTGTTTGATGCTTCTGCTTGGCCATTTGCTTAAGGATATGTCGGTGTAGAATTGTAGAACTCTATCTTGTACTCTTCACAAAAGCCTCTAAAGATTCTACCGTCGAACTGAGTGTCGTTGTCTGATATTAGGGCTTTTGGTATGCCAAACCGAGTGATGATGTTCTGCCAGACGAACTTCTTCACGTCTTTTTCCTTGATTGATGCTAAGGCTTCTGCCTCCACCCACTTTGTGAAGTAGTCGGTTGCTGCAAGAAAGAACTTCCTGTTCGGTGTCATGGAAGTGGTCCCACTATATCCAAGCCCCACATTGCGAAGGGCCATCAATGGTTAAGGGTAGAAGTTCTCTGGCAGGTTGATGTATTTGGTGTGCGAACTTCTGACATTTCTCGCACTTCTTCACATATTTCTCTGAGTCTGCTTGCATGTAAGGCCACCAATATCCTTGCGAGATTGCCCTATATGCTAATGATCTTCCCCCTTGATGGCTTCCGCACACGCCTTTGTGTATTTTGAACAAGAATGCTTCAACTTTGCTGGGATGAACACACTTTAGGTACGGTCCTGAGAATGATTTTTTGTATAATGCCAAAGATGGGGAGAGCCAAAATCGCTGCGACTTCGTTCTTATTGTGTTGGCCTCTTTCTTTTCTTCCGGTAAGGTGCCATTTTTTAGGAACATTATGATGGGATCCATTCATGAAGGGCCTAACTCTGCGCAACATACCTCTTCTACTTCGAGGTCTTCAATGCTTGGTCTAGATAGGTAGTCGATTAGCAATGGATGAGGGATGGAAGTATCTGCCATTGAAGCGAAGCCTGCTAATTCATCTGCTCTGCTGTTTTCCTCCCTGCCGATTTGTTCTATCCTGACTACTTCAAATTTCTTGATTTCTGTTCTGACCAACTCTTGGTACTTAGCCATCTTGTCGTCCTTTGCTTCGTAGTCGCCTGAAATTTGGTTTACCACCAGCTGCGAGTCGCTGTAAACCATTAGTTCGGTAGCCTTCATGTAGAATGCTGATTTGAGGCCTGCAAGAAGCGCTTCATACTCCGCTTCGTTGTTTGATGCTGGGAAGCCCAGGTTGACTGCTTGCTCCACTACTAGGCCATCTGGAGAGATGAGGACTATGCCGAGTCCTACTCCATGCCGGTTGGATGCTCCATCCATGAAAAGCTTCCACATCTCTCCAACGAATAACTTCCAGCAATTGGAGGGATCAGATGATGCCTTGGGGTCCAAAATGTTGCTAGTGTTTTCTTCAAGGTCCATGCTTGCTGTTTGCCCCTTACTATCTGATTGTACCACGTCTTTATTTGTTGGTGAGTCTTGGCTTGGTGTAGCATGGTTTGCTTCTTCCTTGTTTTCTTTATTCTGGTCTGCCTTGGGGTCTGGCTGAGTATCCTGTACCAGAGGTTGCGTTATTCCGGCGTCAACTTCCATCCCTAGTTCGGTTATGTCAGTCAGGTCGACTGGGCAGATATGATGACTTCCTGGGGTAAATTCTGCGACAAAGTCTGCCAAAGCTTGGGCCTTTATCGCGGTTTTTGGTTGGAACTTGATGTCAAATTGTCCCAACTCCACTGCCCACTTCAAAATTCTCCCAGAAAAGTTCGCCCTTTCAAACAAAGCTTTTAATGGGAAAGCTGTGAGGACGACTATGGTGTAGGCGTGAAAGTAGTGTGACAACTTCCTTAAGGCCATCATCAGGGCCAAGGCCAGTTTTTCCAGTGGTAAGTACCTTGTTTCGGCGCCCAATAATGTCTTGCTGACATAAAAGATGGGCAGATGTTGGATTCCTTCCGCTCGGACCAACACTGCGCTAATTGCATGCTGAGAGACTGCCAGGTACAAAAAGAGTTCTTCTCCAGGTAATGGGGTGACAAGCAGTGGTGGAGAAGACATGTATTCTTTCAAGTTTTCCAGAGCGCGGTCGCATTCTTCGTCCCACTCAAATTTGGCTTTTAAAGCATGGAAAAATGGTCGTAGTCTATCTGACGACCGGCTAATGACTCGGTTGAGTGCAGCTGCCATGCCAGTGAGATGCTGCACTTCTTTTACTGAGTTAGGCCTCTCCAGATCTTGAATAGCTTTGATCTGGGAGGGGTCTGCTTCTATACCTCGGTTGGTCACCAGGAAGCCTAGGAATTTGCCAAATCCTACTCCGAATGCACATTTAGATGCATTGAGGCGCAACTTGTGCTTCTTTAGGATCTCAAACATCTCACCTAGGTCCTTGAGATGGTCATTCTTATCCTTGCTTTTGACCACCATGTCGTCGATGTAGGCCTCCATTGTTCTGCCTAATAACGGCTCAAACATCTTGGTGACCATTCTCTGGAATGTTGCCCCTGCATTTTTTAGGCCAAAAGGCATGACCTTGTAGCAATACAATCCTCTAGGAGTTGTAACGGACGTGACCTCCTGGTCTGGTTCGTACATGGTGATTTGATGGTAGCCTCTGTACGCATCAAGAAAGCTAAGTCGGTTATGCCCCGCCGTTAGGTCTACTAGTTGATCTATCTGTGGTAGGGGGAAGCTGTCCTTTGGGCATGCTTTGTTGACTGTTTTGTAGTCGACGCAGACACGCCATTTGCCGTTCTTCTTTGGCACTACCACCGTATTAGAGATCCATCTAGGGTAGTGCACCTCTCTGATTGCTCCTGCCTCTAACAGGTTTCCTACTTCTTCCGCCACTATCTCGGCGTGGTAGAGTGCCGATCTGTGTGTGCGCTGAATGATTGGTCTAGCGGATGGGTGGACATTGAGTTGGTGACAGATGAAGTTAGGATCAATGCCTGGCATGTCGTATGGTGTCCAGGTGAACACTTCGATGTTAGAGGTCAAGAATTCCAAGACTTCTAATCTCTCAGTACTGGACAACGACGAACCGAGCAAAAAGAACTTATCCGGGTTCTTTTCATCTATTCTTACCTCTACCAAGTCTTCCACCGCTTTTTGATTAGCTGCTTTGCCGACATCTGCGAATAGTTCATTACTCTCAGGTTCTTCCACCGAATAAACATATCCCTTGGCAGCGCGGTTGCCATTCACAGTGACAAAGCATTGCTTGGACATGATCTGGTCTCCAAAGACTTCTTCAATTACCCCGGCTTCATTGGGGAACCGCATTACTTGATGGTAGGATGACGCTACTGATCGTATGGCATGCAGCCATGTTCTTCCCAAGATTATGTTGTAAGTTGAAGGGATTTTCAACACCCAGAATTCCACTTATTTTGTCACGTTTCCTGCTCTAACTGGTAGGATTATTTTGCCGACTAGCCATTCTGGCATTGAATTGAATCCAATCAGGGGAGATACAGCGGGTGCCAAGTCTTTGTCTTGTAGCTTCAATTGTTTGAATGTTTCATAATACATTATCTTACATGAACTACCCTGGTCAATCAAAATCCGTTTGACGTCAAAATCCTTGACTCGGAGAGTGACAACCAGGGCGTCATTGTGAGGGCAATATATCCTCGCCAAGTCTCTATCTGAAAAAGACATGATGTTCGTGGCCTCTGTCTTCCCTTTTTTGATGGTAGGTTGTGCACTTAGTACCTCCATTAAGTGCTCGGCCTTCTTGATTGACCCTTTGAGCTCGCATACACGCTCAGGTTCGAAGATTCCATGTATCACATTGATTACGCCTTAAGGTGGGGCGTCGATTGGCATCCCGTTGGGGTTATTGTGGTCCTGGGGTGCTGGTTGCGTCCCTCCTTCAATGTATTTATCCAGGTGACCTGCTGCCACCAACTCCTCCAGGTGCTGTCTCAATGGCGTGCAATTTTCAATGCGGTGCCCCTTTTCTTTATGGAAGGTGCACCGTGACCTTTCGTCGTAGTCCTTTTGAGCCTCTCCTAGCTTAGCAGGCCATCTGACGAAAGGTTCGTCGCGTATCTCGCTTAGAATCCGGTAGATTGGCTTTTGAATACCGTGGTAATGGCAATGCGGACTCTCAAACATCTTTTATCCTGGTCTTCTTCGTTGTCCCGCCTGCCTCGTCCGTTTTTGCTCGGACGGTCTACCGTGTTGACCTTTGCTGAGGCCTTTTTCTCCGGTATTAAGGTCGTGCTAGGTTTTGTTTTGGCACGGGCGCCATCCTCTTCCACCCTGATGTGCTGATGCACTCTTTCCATCAAGGCCTCCATGGTAAGGGGTGGCGTCATAGTGATTGAGTCCCTTAGTCTATTCCCGACTGGAAGGCCTCTTTTGTACTGTGCAATGGCTAGATTGGTAGGGCAGTCCCCAATTTGGTTAAAGGTCTCCCAGTAGCGACTATTGTAGGATCTAAGTGTCTCCTTGTCGCCCATGTCAATGGAGAGAAGCTGGCCGATCTCCACTGGCGCTTTGGTGTTCGTTCTGAACCTTGTTACGAACGCCTCTGCTAGTTGCGCCCAGGAGGCTATGCTGCCTTCTGGAAGTTTTTCGAACCAAGTCAGGCCTAGGTCGCCAAGGCTTGATGGGAAGAGGGTGCACATCAAAGCCTCGTTGCGTCGATATACCGCCATAACCTGGCGGAAGTGGCTTAGGTGCATGTAGGGGTCTGTCTTCCCCTCGTACGTGGTGAATTTGGGCTGACGGAAGCCTGAAGGTAGGGGCGCGTTTTCTATTGCCGGAATGAACGACGAGGTCTGCAGCCTCGCTAATGCTTCGTCCGTTGGTTCGTAGGCAGGCCGTGGTAATGGCATTCCAACCTCAATGCTTCCGTGCGTCCGAGGAGCCAACCGCTGAAGGGCAGATACCCTACGAGGGTCGCGCGCCCTATTATCCTCCTTCCATCGTGCCCTTTCTTCTAGTACAGTTCGTAAGTCGGATGATCTTGGCAACTCTGTCTGCCTGGATGATGTCTGGTGTGTGCGCGAGGGCTGATAGGTGCTTCCCTCAGTATATGACCTCTCAGTCCTCATTCTCTCAGACCTGGAGCAACGAGTCCTGGAGGTTCTGGATTGAGTATCGCCCGTCCTGAGGCTTCTACTCTCTGCTCGTGATGGCGTGGTATGCCTACTGCGATCTTCTGAGTGGCAAGGGGGTGTGTTGCCTTTATGCCCCTCTCCTGTAGCCACCCCTTTTCCCTTGATCTGGCATTTCATGGCCTCCATATCCGCCGCCATCTTCCGTATTAATTCATCCTGTTCTTTCACGCGATCCTCCAGAGTTTGGGGGTTGATCCTTCGCCTTTGTCTGTCAGGACTTTGTGAACGAGAGTGACGGGGGCTGTTATTCCGCCTCCCCCTAGCATCCCTCCTGGGATTCTGTCGCTGTGGCTCCAAGTCCGCCATAGGAGGGATAGAAGGCAAACCTTCGCGTCTCGCACCCTCCTCTGGTGTTTGTCCGTTAATGGCGGACTGTGGTAAATCTTCGTTGTGCGCCATTGATTCTAAAGAGGAAGAGCTTGATCAAGAGGTTTTGTTCTCGTCTGAAATTTCCACAGACGGTGCTAGTTGTATGGGAAAGAAATAAACTTTCTCGTATAATCCTGTTGATCAAGATTGCGCTCCTCCGTACGACGTCGCTTTACTCCCTGAAAACACAAACGTGAGCTAGCCGACGGGTGTGTGCCGGAAACCGCTCCGACGCCTAAGTCAGAAAAATAGACAAATAGACAAAAAGCTCTGCGTATTCGGGAATCAAAGTTGTGTTACCTCTCCATAGGTGATGTTTGTGAGCTTTTGTAGGTTCCGTGTGGCATAATCCTAGTAGGACTCTTACTCCTCCACGTAGAGTCCTCCTAGGATTCATACTCCTGAAAGATAATGCTTATCCTTCAACACCCCCCTCACTGCATAAACCAAGTGAGATGGTTTTACCATGGTCAGACTTCAATATGACCGAGGTAAGTATGGCTATGCTAAGCCGCAGACTAGACCGAGATAAATTTAGCTCGGTTCTTCCATTCACTGCTCTTACCTTGGTTCTCTCAATGCTAACCATGGTATGTCTAGACCGGGATAACCAATACTCCGGTCCGACCGAGATAACTTTGTGTGTGACGACCGAACTTACCATAAGCTCTTTGGGACCGGAGTAACGTCAAGCCTCTTGCGGACCGGAGTAACTTCAAGCCTCTCTTGAACCGGAGTAACTTCATGCCTCTCTTGGACCGGAGTAACTTTATGCCTCTCTTGGACCGGCCTTTTTACTCAGCCCTTCGTACTGTGGCCCATAACGGCCCATTACCCAGCTCGGCCCAATTTTTATATAAATTACCCTCTCATGTAAATATCCAGTTCCCAATGGATGTCCAGATGCACCTGAATTTGGACACTTTTTTATGACTGCATTATTACATTCTTAGTGAAATTCAGTTAAGAACTTAAGATAACTAAAGGCACCATTTCGCCATTTTGAAGATCAAAATAAACCCAGCAGTGGCATAAGAGACCATCATTGTAAAAGGGCAATCCAACAAAAGTACTGATGCCATCAAATCAAGAGGGACAGAAACCTGTAAATGGTGTTCGATCCATAATGGGAATATGTAAGCTCAACTGGTTTCCATTTTCCAACATAACAGCCACAAACCATCAACTGTCTATTTCTGACCAAATTAATTTTGTCCAAGATTATCAAAGTAAAAAAGCTCAGTAAATAAGGAGGCTATATTGGCAGTTTAAGTCACTAGTGAAGCTACAATTGACCAAAAAGTCTAAGAAGGGAAAGCCTAACCGCTCGTAACATAAAGAGGCCCAAAGAAAAATACAAAGACAACATCTTTGAGCTTTAAAATGAATAATAGATATCCATTCATTTCAAAAAATATGCTTTTCACACTCTAAAGGTGTATATTCAAGTTACTTTTTATGTAATTTTGGAACTACTTCTACCATTCTTAAGCTATTACTTTGACAGCAAGTCAATGTTGATCAGCATGACTGATGAGATTCTCAACATAGAAAAAGGAAAGATCCAAAACTCCTAAGTTGTAGATCAATGACAATGATGAAGAAGACAATTCACAAATTCCTTATCAAACTTAAGTATCTTGCATCTATATAAATCATTGCAGAAATCAGCCTTACTTTGATGACTGTCACATTCTTGGAGAACAAACAGAGCAGTGTAACTAGGAGGTCCATAATAAGTAATACTTTTTTTTTTTTCCCTTTCTTTCTCTTTTCTTATTTTACAAGAAGGGAAGCCACATGAATACAGAATCAATGAGAGCATCAAAAATTACCAACCACCAAAAAAATAATAATAATAATTCAAACCAAGCTAATTGAGAAAAACAAAATCTAATTCAATTCTGACCCAGTTGCTTGAATTGAGTATGGTTTAATATATGAAAAAGAAAAAAAGACAAACAAAATATGGATATAAAAATTCAAAGAAAATGAAACCACCTATCAGATTCTACCCAGCTAAGGAAACATCATTTATTATTCAAATTCATACATCTCTGTGAAGGTAAATACTTACACACAGCTAAGCCCTCAAATTCAAATTTAGAAAACAAAAAGGAGGATGAGATTTCACAGTGACTCAAGCTTTTGTTATGCATAAAAAACTCAAAATCATTCAATCATGAGCACGAATAGCTATTAGGATCACAAAAATCACTCCCTCCACCAAATCAAAGCAAGACCATTTTTTTTATAATAAAAAAAAAATCAAATTGAAACCCATTTGCTTAAATTGAGTAGGATTTGAAATATAAAACTCAAAAAATAATAAAAAAAGTCAAAACTCATATGTAGAATACAGAGCAAATTTCAATCCTATTAAGCGAAGAGGACATCACCAAATTGAGTCCTAAAATTTTCCATTAACTTACCTACTAATAATATTCTTAAATTGTTCAGTACCTTAAATCAATTGCTATCTACCTAATAAAACCCTAGATCCGAGATGGTGAAATGGAGAAATAGAGGAAGAGAGAGAGAGAGAGAGAGAGAGAGAGAGAGAAACTTGAATGTGGCTGGGAGGGGGGCCGCGATGGTGAGCGACGGTGGCGAGAGCCGTGATGGTGAGCGGTGGTAGCGAGACCGCGATGTCGGTGGTGGAAGTTCGATGGTAACTGTTAGCAGGGATGGTGAGGGTGAGGTTTACTAGTGTTTGACACAGAAGTGTATATGATATCGTGTGTCTGTGTGTGAGAGATGTAATGAGTCTAAATAGATCAGGCACCAAAAATAATTTGTTTCCCTCTCAAACAAAAATTTCAACCTTTCGCGACTAAATATATTTTTGGTCGCCAAATAACAATAAAATTCTTTTTTGGCGACCAAAATTTTGGTTGCCAAAGGTAAAAAAATAATTTTTTAATTTTCAATCGGTGACTAAATGGTTTAGTAGCCAAAAGTCAACATATAGCGACCAAGATTCTTTTTTGTCGCTGAAAATAAACGTTTGGCGACCAAAATTTTGGTCGCCAAAGGTAAAAAATTAATTATTTTTTTTTTTTTGGCGACAAAATGATTTTAGTAGCCAAAACTTAATGTACGGCGACTAAAAATTTTTTTAGTTGCCAATTCTAGCATTTTTAGCGACAAAATTTTTTTTAGTCGCCAAAAACCAATATACCCCGACTAAAAAAATTTAGTAGCTAAATATTTTACTTTTGGCGACTAAAAAAATTAGTTGGTCGCCAATTTCATAACTTTTGGCGACGAAATTTTTTTTAGTCGCTAATTTTGGTCGCCAAATGTGTATTTTGTTGTAGTGCTCACTGGGTAGCACCTGCGATGTGCAAGCCAAGAGCACGCACCCTATTACCATGTTATATGGTCTTGGGTAGAACTCACCCCAAAAGTTAGTTGTTAAGGTGAGAATGCCCTCAGACTTATATGCTTAATATTACTTTACTACTCAGGCGATGTGGGACTTCGCTTCACAGAGTAAAACCCATGTCTTGTTATTATTATTATTATTATTTAGTTAGGATTTAAATAATTATTAGTTAGGATATTTTTTATTATGTTTCCAAATAATATTAAGGTTAGTTTCATATTTTAGTTAGGTTTTTTGGCCTATAAATATTGGGTTTGCCATTTATTATTTGGATTTGGTTTTAATGATACGGTAAGAATTAGGCTGTGTGGCCACTTTGTGTGTTTTCTCTCTCTTTTCCTACTGGGTTCTACTTCATTATCAACACGTGAATTTAATTATGTTACTTTTTTGCAACCACTGAGGCCCTACTTCAGCAGCTGAGGTTGTAGCTGCAGCCGATGCCACATTCCAATGGGCATTTCATGTTTGTTATTTGAATACATGATGCCAATATTTGAATGAATAAAATTATTCCTAGGAGGCATGATGCCTATATTGGAATGCAGGACCTTTTTTTGTTTTTGACAAAGGAAGAATGCTTACTCTAATTGTCCAGAAATTTGTTTTCTCCAATTGATACTTACAATGGCTTAACAGATGACTATATAGGTCCTTATAACAAAGTACTTTTCTTTTCTGTTTTTTTTCTTGTGTTTTATGGAACATTTCTTTTTTGGGTTGTCCTGATTGAAGAATAATTTTCAGGGGTTACTGGTACTTTCCCTTCTGTGTCTGTTTGAATTTAATAACTATTATATGAAACCAATATGTTCTGGTTTGTATTTTATATAATAAAAAAAATCCGTGAACTTCTATCATTTGCAGCATTCATTATGAATTTTGGCATTATCTTTTTTGCTGACATTACCATGTTTCTGCCAATTACTGACATTGTTTGTACTGTCACGTGTTCATGCTGATGACTATTTCTGCTTTGCTGTTACCAGAAATCAAATCTTCCCGGTGCAGTAGGGGTTAGCATTGCTCTAGAGACAATAATTCAGCATTCTTCTGTAGATATCAGACCTTTTAGGTGCAAACTTATTTGCATATTTTGCATTTTTTTTCTTTCTTTCTTGAAGTTGAAAATTCTATGGCCATAATATTTCCTTATAAGCAATTTCCCTGATGTTAGTGTACTGACTAGTGCAGATATGATGTCAGCATTAGTGTACTAATTTGTTCTAGGGGAGGTGGTGGTTTACTGAAAGAGCGCATGGAACTAGTTGCTGAGCTGTGGGGGGAGAATATCAAGGTTGGTGGTTGAATTTCTAACTATCTTGTGCTGCAATCTTGGAATGAGTCACAATGTGAAATTCTTACATGCTAAGTGAATATTTCTATCAGGCTGAGTTTGTCCCCATGCCTGATCCAAGCCTAACAGAACAGTACGAATATGCAAATGAGCATGATATTAAATGTCTTGTCATCATAACAGACACCGGTGTCTCTCAGAAAGGTTCAGTCAAGGTAGTACTACTAATCTAAGTTCATTTGTGTTGCTTTTTAAACGATATATGTTATTAATGTATTGTCTGTTTAACTTTACTAAGATGATACTAACAGGGTGCCTGTGAGTTTCGAACGGAAATGCCAATATCATCTTTATCTATTGTGTTTCAAACTCCTTGTACTTCATTGTTTATTACTCAAAGTTCAATAATTTTACTTTATGATGCTGTCTTTTTCTTTTTTCTGGCTTATTCCAACTGATTTATATCATGCCAAGGAAGATCCACCTTGATATAGAGAATTCAGAGGTGGAAATGAATACAGAATACATCATCTTATTCTCGTTACTAATTTTAATTTTAAGAACAATCTACCGTGCATGCTTAAAATTATAAAAATAAAATAAAATTGTAACACTGTCATTGAAAATGAAATGAGAGACGAGCATGTAGCATTTCATCCTTCAGTGGGTTTTGGTTCGCACATTACAAGTTTTTGAGCTTTCCTAAATAATAAAATCATAAAAATTGAAGGAAAACTATATTGATTAGAATACTTTTCGTTCATTCAACATTAACTGGAGCCATGTTATATTCATGGCATTACTTGTTATTTTGAAATATTATGTTTTTAGTGAGTAAACTCCAAAGTCATACATCATAAGTGATGAACAAGCTTTAAAAAGTTTATTTATTTATTTTTCTAAATGGTGAGAAATTTTATGAAGGGAAAAAAAATAAAATTACAAGACATACCCCCATACATGGAAAAAATACCGAACACAATAAATCTATGACCCTAAACATTACTAAAACATGAAAGCATAGATAGACCAACTATTTCAAATGGTAAAACATTAGCATTTGTAGGATTTATAGATCTGAATTGAGAAGTTTTAACACATATCATTCCTAATTTGATCAAGCAACAAACTTGGAGTTCTTTGAAGCCTACAAAAAGTCTTATTGTTTCATGCTTTCCACAAGTAATAAATAATGGCTTCCCAAGCAATTTTTGTAACACTGTTACTAAAATTCTTCCCACTTATTTTGCCAACAAGCCAATTAACTTCTTGCATCCAAGGCTGGTGAGGCTTTGAAATATGAGACGAGAAAAAGAGGTGCTGGAGATCTTCATCCATATTTCAAGCTTATTAAGATTCTTCAATTAATCCTGGCTTTGCTACTCAATCTTTTAGATACCCTTAATAGGGAAGTTTTAAAGCCCTGATAAAAGCTTCCACAAACCCACTTCCAAATTGGATTCACTTGGAAGCAAATACTGGTCTTCGTTGCTTTGCCCTTTCCAGTTCAGTTTCCCTGTGTGCTTCAGAGCTGATCCTGTGCAGATATATTACAAAATTGATTGTTTCTTTGTGCAGGTTCGTCATCTTGAGCTGAAGAAGGAGAAGGAAGTTGACAGAGAAAACCTTGTTAATTTTCTATTAGAGGCGATAGAGACACAATTTAGAAATCCAGCTATTTGGAACTAGGCCAGTTACTTTGAAGCATTGTTTCTCAGGTTTGCTCTAGCCACTGCATGGTCTATAAATTTGTAGAACTTTATGAACATGTATTTATTGAATTTAATGGAGAGGTCTTTAAGATTCAAAAATAATGTAACCATAATTCTTTGCTTCCAAAATTTATTTATATTTCAGTGCAGGGAAGGCCTTTTGATTCACTTTGGACCACATTCCAACCCTTACGCACATCCCTAGCCTTCGCAAAGCCTTTTCAGTCAACTTTAAACCTGTATCGGCATGTACTCTGTTGATGTTTTGATAATCGATCCATTGGGTTGACTGGTATGACTGCTGTCGAGATGTTAATGCTTTCAGTCATTTGTTTTTGTTCAATTATATTTCTCAATCTTCAGTCTTTGGTTCTACTTACAACTATTTGCAGATTATGGTCCCTTCAAATGGCGCTCTTTTCCAAGCCTGTGACACTTGAGATATGGCATGCATTTTTCAGATAGGTGAAGAAAATCGGACAACAATTTTTTGTGCCTTAATTTCTGTATAGTTTTGCCTTTTTACTTCATACAGTGTAATTATGCATCAGAATAGTTAATTCTTCCTTTCGAGTATAAAAATAGCCAATACTTTGTCAATTGGAGGGTGATTATTTTTGCTTCCATTTTAGTACTTTACTTGTATATAACAAATTTGCTCGACCAAAAATGTAAGAATTTTCATTTTAATGTTAGTCGTATTTGTTGTAATCAGCTGTGCATATGAAGATTAAGTGGAGATGGCAAAATATTTCAGGATAATTTGTTGAGACAATTCAGACTGCTCTTGTAGATTTTGAAATATTATCTTGTAATTTTTTACCATGTCCTTTTTCGAAGTGCGGATTGGACATTGTTCCATTCCAGACATTTATTTTCCTGTGTTAAATTGAGCTCACTTGCTGGGGAATCGAGGAGTCTCCCAACACAGCAATCACTGGCCCAATATTTTTTTGTAGAAACTTCATAGTCCACATGGTTAACACTAGGGCCCAACATACATTATTGGAATTCATACCCGCTTGAAAGCTTAAGCCGATAAGTGAAGAGTACATCTAATGTATATTAAGACATATTCCTTTTACTCTTCATTCGATGTGAGACTCTACCTTCATGAATGTTCCAACATTCTCTTCTCATGGATCCCATTCCTGATGTTAATATGGCGTTTGCCCTTATTTTGCCAGAAGAAAGCGAACACTCCATTGTGGCTCCACCACCATTGTCTGATGTTGCCAGCCTTTGCTGTGGAAAGGGAGAGTTGATTTTAACAAAGAAAGTTGCTCCAAGAGAGCCATTTGTGAGCATTGTTGATGGGTTGGGCATACCTAAAAGAAATGTTACTCAATGGCTATCCACCTAGCCATTCGTTTCACAAAGATCCCTTGAAGTCATATTTCCCTATTATTGTCCCAAAACAAGCATCAGCCAACTAAGTGTCTATCCATGCTCCATCCAGTTCTTTTCCATTCACACTAGAGCATTGTAGTCAACTTCTTGCACTCCTCCAAAATTCAAGTGCCTGGTCTGCTGTGGTGCTTCCGCTGATGGGGCTGCTGCTGGTGTGCTTTAGATTCTGCTGCTAGCTGTGCTTTGGTTGCTGGTGGTATCTAGTCCAACTAGTGGTAGTCCCTTCTTTTGTTTGTTGCTTGGTATTTCCTTGCTTCTCCTTCTGGGTTGTACAGGTGTTTTATTTGAAATAGGTCAATCCTTTTTCCTTTCCTTTTCTTTTTTGTTTTTTTGTTTTTTTTTTTTTTGGCTTTCTTGTTTGGTTTCTTTGGATTTTGTGATATCCTTTTGTTTTGCTTAGTTAGCATGCTAGCAAGTTAGGGCCTGTGAATACCCCTTGGATTTTTTTATTTTTCCTTGTTTTAATTTATGACTAATTCACTTGAGGAAAGAAAAAACATAAAAGCATCACCAAAGGACTATGAAAAGGAACATAACCATAATACATGCAAATATCATGTCAAGACATGAACAAGTGATCATAAGCACATTTATAAAGTTAAAAACATAAATTCATCAAGAAAAGTAAAATTTCAGATTTGGTGCACTATACAACTTTAATGCAACCCATATTCCCACTAAAAGTAATAAAATCTAAATTCAAAATAATTTCATCTTTACTAGTTTTTATAACTTTTCTCAGGAAAAAAAATAGTATAATCTTTTATGCTACAAGTTTGAAGAGTTTTTATTTATCAAGTTATATTTAGGACCAACATAACGATGCAAAAAAAATTAAATTTTTGAGAAAACATTAAATTTTAATTTATACAAACAATCATAAATAATACCAAAATTAACAAAAGAGGTATTTTCAATAAATTAAACTTTTATTCTAAATTTTAAAAATAATCATCGAGGTTAATTAAATTTGGACAAATCAATAAATAACTTTCAAAATTAGAATGAATATAAAATTTTGAAATAAAGTCTAAATAATGATCAATGTTCAAAAATAAATAATAAGTCCCAATAATTTCAATTGAGATTTTAACATAATTGATTTGAAAATAATCTTGCATCGTATCAAAAATATGAGTGACCATTTTTTTTTTTTCTTATAAGATTGAAAATCTTCAGTAGACTCATTTTCTTTAGATGGCTATTTCTTTATGTCATTTTCTAAGCTTTCTCCCTTTCTTTTTGACTCCTTGAATTACAAGATCAATAAATGATATCTCAATTAGTTAAAATAAACATACTAATCAATTTATTAACTTTTTACTTATTATTCATAGAATTATAGTAATATGAATGACCCATACTAAATAGACAAATTGTTCCAAATAAATTACACGAAAATAAATTCATATATAAAAATTCTTAAATTCTTTAATTGAGCGGTCAAGTTAGACAATTCAATTACATCTTCATACATCTCATGCATATCATCAAATTTTATGAAGTTTAACTATAAGTGTCCCAGCAAAAAACTTATTAGCAATTTAGAAACGTTCTTTAACATTATTTAGCATTATTAGTTTAAGGAAGTTAAAACTTAGTATTTGTTATAATCATTTGCAATGAAATAAAATAAATAAATAAATAAAACTTGATTTGTTGGATCACTTCATACTTTATGAAATGAATCATAATTGCAGTAAATTTCTCAAATAGTAACACTAAGTCAAAATTCAAAATATCGAGATAAAATTAAACTTGTTCTATTTATTTTGAGAAAAAAATTTCATTTAAAATCGAAACAAATAAAGTATACAAATATAGCAAAATAAAACTTTAATCAATAATTCATGCTCACTACATTAATGCTAAGAGTAATTGATAATTGATAATTAGTCAAGTTGAACACATGTTTAAACAATTACAAATAGTATTACCGTGATCTACATTTTGGATAATCTAATGGCATACTAACAATTATGGTGATTTCCTTTCACCAATAGGACTAATTAATAAAATATTCATAATTAAACAGGTCTGTTACCTTTGAATATTCATTCCAATATCAATTATGAATATCCATCAACAATTGGATATTAATTATTTAAAAGTGGTGCACCTTTGGGCCAAACTAATATCTTTGTAATTAAAGAATTGCAATTTGAAAGTCATTTTTTTTAATAATTAGGAAAGATATTAAATTTCAATAATATTTTATTTGATATCAATGTGTCATTCCAATTGGGTCACTTTGGCAACCACCAATCGTATTATAATTTAGATTTCAAATCAAATAAAAAAAATTTCATAGATATTATTGAATAAATAGTAATTTATTCACAATTATTCATCAGCATGCACATCATAAGACATATTACTAAATTATAAGAATGGTATTATGACATAACAAATATTAACACAACTCATATCTTATTTCACATAAAAATACATATTTTTGTACTTCATCAAACCACCAATAAAAATCAGGCTTATACATAATGATAGTCATAACATCATATTGAAATAATTTTTAGAGGTTGCAGTTAAATTCATAAAGTCTTTCTGTGTAAACAGATACTTCAGGCTCTTATGATCCGAGAACACCTCGAACCTCTCACCGTACAGATAATGCCTCTAAATCTTCAAGGCAAAAATCACAGCTGCTAATTTTAGGTCATGAGTAGGGTAGTTCCTCTCGTGTGTTTTCAACTGCCGCGAGTCATAGGCCACTACTTTTCCTTTTTGCATTAATACATAGCCCAAACCCTCTTGTGAGGCATCACAATACACTGCATAACCCAAACCCCTCTCCGGAATAATCAAGACTGGAGCCGTGGTAAGTCTACCTTTAAGCTCGTGGAACGACTTTTCACAAGTCTCACTCCACACAAACTTGACCCCTTTCTGCGTCAATCTAGTCAAAGGCGAAGCTAGTCTAGAGAAATCTTTTACAAACCGACGGTAATACCCGGCCAACCCCAAGAAACTACGGATTTCGAAAACATTCTTAGGCTGTGCCCAATCTTGCATTGCCTCTATCTTGGATGCATCTACGGTCACCCCTTTCTCGGAAACCACATGGCCTAAGAACTTAACCTCTCTTAGCCAGAACTCATACTTCTCAGACTTAGCATACAACTTAAGGGCCCTAAGTAATCCAAGCACCACTCACAAGTGTTCCTTGTGCTCCTCCTCAGAAGGTGAATAAATCAGAATGTCGTCCACGAAGACGACCACAAAGCGATCTAAGAACTCCCGGAAGATCCGGTTCATCAAGTCCATAAACACTGCTGGTGCATTGGTGAGCCCAAAAGGCATCACCAGAAACTCGTAATGGCCATACCGCGTACGAAATGCCGTCTTCGGAATATCCTCCTCCCTGACCCTCAACTGGTGGTAGCCTGATCTCAAGTCTATCTTAGAGAAACAACGGGACCCTTTCAATTAGTCAAACAAATCATCTATACGAGACATAGGGTACTTGTTCTTAACCGTAACCCGGTTCAATTTCTGGTAATCGATGCAAAGTCTCAAGGCCCCATCTTTCTTCTTAGCAAAGAGGGCCGGTGTTCCCCAAGGTGATGTACTAGGGCGAATAAAACCCTTATCTAGTAACTCTTGGAATTGAATCTTCAACTCACTCAACTCGGCTGGGGCAAAACGATACGGTGCCATGGATATCGGTGCCGTGCCAGGCACGAAGTCAATAGAGAACTCGATCTCTTGGTGAGGTGGTAAACTAACAAGATCCTTGGGAAATACGTCCGAGTACTCACAAGCCACTCTCGGCAACTCAGTCCGGGTCTCACCACACTCACTACTCATACAGCTAGCGAGAAGACAACTAAGCTCACTCCGCCCTTGCGGATCATTCACTGGTGGCAAGACTCTACCAACCTGATCTCCCAAGAAATGAAAACAATCCCCGCTCAAGGTACATACAGTAACCCTTTGACGGTAGCAATCAATAACAGCCCGGTATGATGATAACCAGTCTATACCCAAAATCACATCAAAACCTGACATATCCATCAATACAAAAGAAAAAAGAAGCCGACGATCAGCGACCTCTATATCACAACCTCGACACCGCTGTTTCAAAACCAACTCATCCCCAATAAGTGATACTACACAAATAGGAGAAGCTAACTGTGCCAACTCCAGTCCCAAAATAGATGCAAAAGCAGAAGATATAAAAGAATAGGATGCACCAGTTAATTAACACATTAGCAACCGAAAGGTAAAAACAAAAAGGTACCTCTCACAACAGATGAAATCGGATAAGATCCGACAACAGAATAAAGATACACGCCCAGAGACCTCGATCCACTGCCACCTCTTGAGCAAAATATCACTGCATAGATCGAGCCAAGAGGCTTCCTAATTGGCCCTCGAGGCTCCGAATCGATCAGATTGGTGACTCTGTGTCTGCCTCGAACCAGACGCACCAGGTGTGCCACCTAACTATGGGCAAAACCTCTTCAAGTGCCCCGCCTGCCCACACTAATAACAAGTGAGCGGCTGGCCTCTGTCCTGACTCTAGCCTTGAGAATGGGCCGAAGATGATGCTGCTCGCTGCCCTCCTCCTCTCTGCGGGCAAACTGGAGACTTGTGGCCCAGCTTACCACATTTAAAGCAAGTGATGTCTCCCTGACCGCCTCTTCCAGAACCTAAGCTCGGTACTGGAAAGGTAGATCTAGAATGTGCTCCTTGGGACTGCTGAGGGTTAGAACCCCTCTGCCTCTTACTATCCCCCTGGCCATCCTGACTCCTTCTAGAGCCCCTCATCCTCTCCTCCTCAGCATGCATAATTGTCTCAAAATGGGCTGCAGCCTCCACAAGGCGCCCATAATCCCTAATCATGGACTCAGCTACTCGGAACATGAGTTCAATCCTCAACTTCTTCTCGAACTCGAGACAACGGCGTTCCTCGGACGCCACCAACTCTGGTGAAAACCTCGATAAACTAGTAAAAACGGCTTCAAACTCTGCCACTGGTGTATTTAGCTGCTTAAGCTGATAGAACTGATCCCTCAACTTCTCCTGGAAGACGTCAACAAATGCCTCCCAAGTCCCTCAAATACGTTCTTGTGTAAACTTCTACCACTGACCCGCATCCGCCTTCAACTGGAAAGACGCCAAGGTCACCTTCAAGCCTCCGTCTTCGATGCCAAGCATCTCAAACGTCTTCGTCATCTGCTCCAACCACTCATCAACCTTCAGTGGCTCCTTAGGATCACCCAAAAACTCGTCCGGATTCGACTGGAAGAACTCCCTTTTCATGAAAGAAGGCCCTGCTTCGGCTACATGGGCCTGGGCTTGATTTTCAGCTTTGAGAATGCCCAATGATTCCCTCAATGCTCCTGCCATTTCACGGGCTAAGGCACCCATCGCCTGCTGTCCTACTGGCTTAGCCACATCGGCCTGACCAACCCCTTCCTTCTACGCCGGAATCTTATCCGGTAAAGGCACCTCCTGCACCCTAGGCCTACCACGCCTACCACCACGACCTCGTCCTGACATCCTAATAAAGGTAACAAGGACATTAGCACATTCACAAATGTGCCGAAGCTATTTCACTCGTGTCCTAATACAATGGACAACTGTAATTCACTCTATTTAAGCACATACTCACATAAACATATATGAATTTCATTCCCGAATGATGGCCGTCCCGTGGCGTTGCTAGAGTTCCAGTTACCCATATAGTCACGTAAACATGTTATCACATAGGCACATAACATCATACATAAGTCTCTAACAAGCGAGACAAACCCATTGTGGTACTAATCACTTCCCACGTACTCAAAGTATTCAAACCCGGTACGCTCTGATACCAAGTTGTAACGCCCTCAAAATAAAACCATAAATCATTCATTCATAATGCCCATAGTCATATAAGAAACATTACATTTTCATTCATCAGAGTGACTTTACAAAAATATTACATGTTGACAACAAAAGTAAACGCCCTATGGGCTCACAACTTTCCAAGTCAACACTTGGTTACAACAAAAGAGAGTTCTAACTCTTAACATATTAAGCCCTTGGCTTGAATTTACATTGAACATCAAAATAAAAACAAAATAGCCAAAAGGGTCTTCAACTCCCAAAACCTTCCAAGCTATGACCTTAGAGGCGGCATAACACCTGTAATTAAAAATGGTGTCCCATATAGGGTGAGCCAAAGCCCAGTAGAGATATGCTAAACATAATATGAAAATTAACTAAAACATTAGCATTCGATAAATATTTAACAATTCAAAACTATCCCAACCCTTTCCCATAATCAATCAACATTGGTTCCTATATATCCATTCACATCCGTTTATTACTTAAGTCAATTCATTGTCATAGTTCAATATTATCCAAACATTCAAAAATGAGACTACAACTCATATATCAACACTTCAATAGTAAACATCAATCATCACTTCCATAACTTTGCCATGTTACGGAACTACGTCCGAGGGAACCGGCACCCATAAATAAATAAGGTTTCGGGACTTTCACCCAAGACACTCCGGCCAACTTAGTTATCAATGGAGTCCATCCCCTATCTCCTCCCACACAATGGAGTACATCCCCTATCTCCTCCCAAATAATATACATATACAATGTATTTAACAAGTTGTCATGTACAATGACTAATCCATTCACATATACAATGTTTTCACACAACCGTCATACTCAATGACATATTCCAATTGATTAGTTTCAATTTCCCTAATCAACATGCAGTGTCTACAACAATCAATACTATCCTCCATCAATAGCCTAAAACAGTTATTTCTAAACAGATAATAAATTTACCAAACAGATAAATTATTAACATTTTCATAGGTGAGTGATTAATCAATCCAACTACACCATTCAACCACAATATTCTCAAATTTCAATATTCCCAAACCAATTTCATACTTCCGCAAATTACCAAATTAATTGTACAAATTAATTATTTAAGTTCACTTAGGGCATTTTTCCCTTATTCGCAGATATTGCCCCCAAGGCCAAATTTCACTCATATTCCACACACAACCCCAATTTCAAGTCTTATATATATATATTAAACTAAAAAAATGGAAAACCCCTCTTTCACAATTACCCCTTTCTAACACTAACTTTACCCAAACTTCACAAATCCCACCATTTATACAAAATGACTAAAATTTATGTTAAAACTCATAAGAATGAGTAGATTATCCCTACCTCAAATTTAGCAGAGAAGAGTGAAATCCAAAATGCTCGAAATCCCAACTTTTTTGGATCAAAGTGAAGTCCCCGCAAAGCTCTACCCTTTTTACAAAGGAACTAGGATAGAAGAGCTATAGATCAAGAGTATTTGTAGAGATAAGGGGTGTTTTAGAGAGAGGGAGTGCCGATTTTAGGGTTTGGAGGAAGAAGGTGATGCAAAAGTGATGAAGAATCACACTGCTACAATATGATATACTCGAGGCTCGCTCGAGCAAAGAAGTGGTCGCTCAAGCAACAAGACACAAAGGAACCTCGCTCGAGCGAACAATGCGAAGCTTCAGGTCTGCAACCCATACGCATGCTCAAGCGTAGTAGTCTTCGCTCGAGCGAAGAAACACAAAACATAGAGCTCGCTCGTTCGAGCGCAAGAAGCGTCACTCGAGCAAAGATCACCAACCCTCAGGTCCAAAAGAAACGCAGACGCACACTCGAGCGCAAGAGTTTTTGCTCGAGCGAAGAGACACCCCAGACCAAGCTCGCTCAAGTGAAGGAAAGCTCGTTCGAGCAGAAGTTGCGTCTAAAAAAGAAACTTGAGGACCTTCCATCCTCGCTCGAGCGCAAGAACCTTCGCTCGAGCGAAGAAGCAAATACCCGAGGCTCGCTCGAGCGCAAAAAGCCTCGCTCGAGCGAAGAAACAAAATCCTGGGCAGCAACCATTTATTTCAACTTACAACCAATCTGTTCCAAACTGACCCAACACATCCTAAAACTCATATACAAGGAATTCAAGGACGGAAACAAGACATAAACAACAACAACCAACCATGGAACCCGAGTTCGGAATACAATACAAGAAGGGGAAAATCGGGATCGCTATACTTTCGTCATTTCTCTCCCTCTCTCTTGCTTCTCTCTCTAGATGTATTAGTCAAAGACAAGTGTAGTAGTATGGAGATGGTGTGATGAGCACTCAACTTATTATAATGAGAGGAAAGGAGGATATGCTGCTCCTGCTCCCGGACAAATACATGGGTGTCTGTCCTAATTATTTTTTTATTTTATTTTTTTTTATGAAAGAGACTGGGGTGCTTCTTTGGCAACCAAATGCAAAGCCAGTTTTTTTATTTTTTTAAATCACATTACTTCTTTATTTTTTCAATATAAAAAAGTTTTAAAAAAAAAACATAAAAAAGGCAAAAAAAAATTTATTTTTTTATCAACTTTCCAAAACATCATACTATAGCGTGGCAAAACAAGTAGTAAAGATAAAATAAATTAAAATAATTAATAAAATAAAATTTCATATTTAAATTATAATATTTTATTTCTTTTTTTGTAATTATTAAATCAATTAAAAAAATTAATTTATTTTTTAAATATAATTTTTTAATTAAGTTAAAATAGTCATAAAAATAATAATAAGTCAATTAAAATAACTAACCTCCCAAACGAGCTCTACATCAATTTTGGTTTTGATTTTTTTAATTTTTTTAAAATTTTGTTATGTTTTTTATTTTTTTATTTTTGATGAAAGAGAATATTTGTTTTGGTTTTGATCTTTTAAAAACATTTTTTAAATTTTTTTTTATTTTTTATATTCTAATTAATTTTTGTATATATATATTTAATTAAATGTATTTTAAAAATAAAATCTTTGTAAAGAAATCTTTAAAAAAATTAATAAATACAAAAAAAATTAAACATATACTATATATTTTGTATTTAGTGTAATTTTTAAAGATTTTTTCCGCAAACTATATATATTTTAAATACATCTAGATTAAACGAATTTAAAAAATTAAAAAATAATTAAAATATTAAAAGTTTGAAAATTATTTTTGAAAACTTTAAAATCAAATAAAGTTCTATATTAATTTTTGAAAAACAAGAGGTTAAGTAAGAGGTTTTAGTTTAAGGTTTCCTTAGGGGTGTTTTAGAGAGTTGGTTAAAAGTTAGTTTTTTTGACTTTTTTTTTATATTTTTTTTATCTTTTTGTGAGTGAAAAATGTTAGAGCTGATGTGATTTAGAATGGGTTAAAAGCTAAAAGCTGGCTTTTAGCCAGCTTCCCAAATGAGCCCTAAAATTTTATAAAATAAAAGACATGCAACATTTTCATAATAGTTTAAGTCCATCAATATTTTCACAGAGAAATTTCAGTACGGAGAAATTCAGCATAGAGAAATTTGTGAAATTTCTCTATGATGATTGAAATTTCTCTGTGATGAGTTAAAATTTCTCTAATAATATTATTAAGAGACCTTAACTAATAAAAAAAATATTTTGGATGTCTTCTACTACCAAAAATTGAAAAGAAATGTTTTACCAATTTTCTTATTGGGAAATCCTTGGTGCCTCGAACGAAGCTGCCTCGAATGGCTCGAATTTTTGTTCATCGGTCGACTGATTGGACGACCAAGTGAAACACTTGTCTGCCGGACAACCAGTCGGACGACTGGTAAAGTGAAATTTGAGTTATTCGAGACAAGTTCAAATTCGAGATACGTAACATTGCTCTTTCTTATTAAGTAATACAATGTGAATGATGTGGAGTATTATTACAAGATTATCTAACAACCAACATTAAAGCAGTGGATCAAGGAACATCAATCCAATACTACCATACAATGAATATGAAAAAGGTAATGTTATAATAAGCTTAATTTTTATACAAAAGTTTCATATCAAATGACATAATTATTTATGATTTTTTTAATCAAAATATCTATTATTATGTCTCATAATTATAAATATGTTGTTATTACATCATTTTAAATACATTTTTTTATATATAAATTCTGAGAAATTCTATTTGTAAATTATTTTTCCAAATAAAAAACTAGGGCACTAGATGGATTTGCCTCAACAATAGTCTAATTGCCCCTGTAGGCCGGACTAGTAGTTGGTGAAGTGTAGAAAAAGACAAAAATTGCTTATGTCGGCGCCTATGCATGTGAATAGGAATGGCAATGGGAGTTAATAGAATGGATATTAATTCCCCTTCCCAATCCTCATTCCTCAATGGAGTGTTTTGGGAAGTTGGTAAAAAGTTAATTTTTTTACTTTTTGACTTTTTTGATAACTTTTTTTAGCTAAAAAATATGGCTTTTTGTGGCTTTTTCTGTGTAAAAAAATTAAAAAGCCAAAAAGCTGATACTTTTAACTTCTTCCCAAAAGACCCCTATAATTATTTTTCCCCATTTCCCATTCCCCATTCCTCATGGGTGTTACCCTCCCCATCTCCTAATGGGTTTGGATTTTTCCTAACCCAACATGACCCCTTTTTTTTTAATTATTTTTTTTAAAGGTTCACAACCAAATATTTATTTTATTTTTATTTTTTTAAGATTCACAACCAAAGCTAAATATACATTCAATCTTATTTTATTTTATTTGGCTCAACAACAAAATCAAATACACATTAATTAACATTATCACATTATTCTTGTCAAATTTTATGTATATTTAGAATTTTTAAAAGTTATTTAGAAAAATTCTATTCCTACAAAAAAATTTATATTCTTTTTTAATTTTTAAAATTTTATGTATCTCCTTCTTCTTTATGTTAATTGATCTTCGATAATCTGAGGTGAGCTGTTACTTTCATTTCCATCTTCTTCTTCTTCTTCTTCTTTTTAATTTTTATTTGCATTTATAGAATGAATTTTCTTATTTCAATATCTCCTACAATTATTTTATTGGATTTCTCTCTGATTTTATGGTAACCTTTCCAATTTTCATCTTAACTAGTGATCACCTTAATTGAAATTTTGTACATTTTTGTGTTCAATTTCCATAATTTGGTTGTGATTAATTGCACGTTTTTTTATCGATAGTCACAATCTTGTTGCCGCTAGATTGTCGCCATCGCAAATTGCCGTTGCTATAGTGAGAGGATGAAAGAGAGTGAGAATTAGAACTCTAATTGTAAACAGAGTAGTGAAAACTAGGGATGACAATAGATAACCTACCCTGTGGGTATCTATGGAGACCCAACCCAAATACATTGGTTTTTCCCTTTTTTCTTGTCTGTCGTGTAGGGTAAGTGATTTTCTTTAAATCTATATCGGGGATGGATATCCACTAATTTCTCCTTTTTTTTAGGTAAATCGGAAAATAATATTCTCCATATGTTTTCACTACTCTATTTACAATTAGAGTTCTAATTCTTACTCTCTCTTATCCTCTCACTACAGCAACGTCGATTTGCGATGGCGACAATCTAGCGACGACAAGATTGTGACTATCAATCAAAAACGTGCAATTAATCATAACCAAAACATGGAAATTGAAGATAAAAATGTACAAAATTTCAATTAAGGTGATCACTAGTTAAGATGAAAAATAGAAAATTCAATCTAAGGTTACCATCAAATCAGAGAGAAATTCAATAAAACAATTGCAGGAAATATTGAAACAAGAAAATTTATTCTATAAATGCAAATAAAAATTTAAAAAAAAAAGATGGAAACAAGAGCAACAACTGACCTTCAGATTATCGAAGATCAATTAACAGAGAGAAGAATGAGATACATAAAATTAAAAAAAAAATTAAAAATTAAAAAAGAAGGAATTTTTTTTTAGAAATAGAATTTTTCTAAATAAATTTAAAAAATTCTAAATATACATAAAATTTGACAAGAATAATGTGATAATGTTAATTAATGTGTATTTGATTTTGTTGTTGAGCCAAATAAAATAAAATAAGATTGAATGTATATTTAGGTTTGGTTGTGAATTTTAAATAATAATAATAAAAAAAAAAGTCAAGTTAGGTTGGGGAAAATCCAAACCCATTAGGAGATGGGGAGGGTAGTACCTATGGGGAATAGGGAATGGGAAAAAATAATTATAAGGGAATGGGGACGGGAATTAATATCCACTCCATTAACTCTCATTGCTATCCCTAATGAAAACATATGGAGAAATTATTTTCCGATGTACCTAAAAAAAAAAAAAAAACATATGGGGAAATTAGTGAGTATAAGGATGGCAATTTGAAACCGGTCCAATGGGGACCCGACCCCGAATTGAGCGGGTTTTCCCTGAAAAATACCCCCGACGGGACGGGGATGATATTTAAAAATCAATCCCCGAACAGATTCGGGCCGGGGATGGGGACGGGGATAAGTGTCCCAGCCCTGTACCCAGCCCGACCTCGTCCCCGATCCCCGGCCCGGTTTATCTCCAATGTTAAATTATGAATTTACCCTTATATGGATATATATATATATATAAACCAAACTAGGTCTCAGATCGCATCTCTCTCTACCCCGTCTCCGTCTCTCATCTCTCTCTACCTCACTGATTTCTCTCTCTCTCTTAGATCCACCACCACCACCATCCAGCTCGCACCACCACCACCACACCACGTCTCTCATCCACTTCCTCTCTTCTCGACGTCGCCGACCACCACTACCATCTAGTTCGTACCACCACCACCACCACCACCACCACCACCACCACCACCGTGTCTCTCATCCACTCCCTCTCTTCTCGACGTCGCCGACCACCATCGCCATCCAGCTCGCACTACCACCGCCACCACCGCGTCTCTCATCCACTCCCTCTCTTCTCGACGTCACCATAAAGCTCACAAATCAGATCTTTTTTTTTTTTGTTTTTAGATCTATTTCAGATCTGTCTCAGATCTGTTTCACAATTTTTTGTTTTGTTTTTAGATCTGTCTTAGATCTGTTTCACAATTTTTTGTTTTGTTTTTAGATCTGTTTCAGATCTGTCTCGGATGATGATGTTGTTGTTGTTGTTGATGATGATGAGTTGTTGTATTTTCTGAAACTTTTGTTTTTTTTTTGTTTTAGCCAGGGAATGCTTGGGGTTGGAGAAACCCGATCCCCGTTGGAGGTGGGGGCAGTGATAGGTTCCCCGTCGGGGATCAGGACCGGGGCCGGGGGAAATTCGACCATCGAGGATTGGGGACGGGGAGTGTGATCCCCGGCGCCGCGCCGCGCCGCCCCTTTGCCATTCCTAAGTGAGCACCCATCCCCGCCCCATCTCCAGTGAATATTTAAAAAATATCACTTACCCTACTCGACGGACAAGAAAAATAGGGAAACCCATATATTTGGGTTGGGTCTCCATGGATACCCACAAGGTAGGTTATCTATTGCCATCCCTACATGTGAATAGTTTCCGGGCTGTGGTCCGGATCCGTCAGTGTCCCTATTAATTACGTCTGGATCCATCAGTGTCGTTATTAATCAAGTCCGGATCCTTGTCTGCCTACGGCCTATTTTGAGAGGAGGTTACAAATTTTTTTTTTTATTTTTTATTTTTACATTGGAGAGGCGATGTGATTAGGGGTATGTATGGTGCGATTCAAACAGTTTGAGAATAAAATTATAAACTGAATGGTAGATTAGTGGACTGGCGGATTGACAAATCGTCATTTGGACGGTTTTGAGCGGATGGATAGATTGAAAAATATTCTAACCAATTATCAAGTATTTGCATAATATATAATACTAATTTGTATAAAAATTTTCATATATATAACACAAACTAATATTATATAATATTTTTCATATATATAACCACTAATTTGTAATAAATTTAATATCTTAAATCTCTCTTATACTCATTTTTGTTTTGATATTTCATTAGAGGTTTATATATGTGTGTGTGTGTGTATTAAATATAGCGGAGCGGAGTGCTTTCGAAGGGAAATTATAGATTTTAAAGTTTAATCCACAGTTAGCGGATAGAACGGTGCAGATTGATATTGATCGGTGCAGTTTTAGCATATTGAATAGTATTTTATACAGCCCAAAATGTGATTTAAAAAAGCCAAAAAGCTAATAAACTGACTTTTAACCTAGATGCTAATGAGGCCTACAATTATCCACAGCGGCTTAGAACTTGTTTGGAATCTGGATATAGTTTGTTTTTAATTTTTTTACAGAAAGATGTATAAAAAAGTAAAATAAGTGATGTGATTAGATATTTTGAACTTTTTATACTATTTTAGTTAAAAAACCAACATCCCAAACTTTTCCTTAATACACCCACTGAAATTTCCACCACACCCGTATCCTTTTTTGAGTCCCGTGTTTTTAGGTTGTGTATACATACATTTTACAGATTTGGATAAGAATTTAAAAAAAGAAGAAGAAAAATAAATAAAAATACATTTTACACCCTTTTTAATTAGGCTAAAGTAGTCATAAAAAAAAAGTCAACTAAAATGGCCAATCTCCCAAACGAGCTCTACATCAGTTTTGGTTTTGGTGTGTTTTTATTTTTATTTTTATTATTATCATCAGGAAAGCATATTTATATGTTTTGCTAAAAGTTGCAAAAACAAATAATTTGTAATGATTTTGAAGGGAAACAATAACCTCTCTAGTTTATGGAATTGTATTCCTCTCCATTGCATATTTAATATTTATAATGGAGAGTTTTTATTATATCATTTAATTAATGATCTTTTTTAATTTAAAATAATTATAAATTTATATACCTATTTCATATCCATTAAATATGTAATGAAAATCTTCCATTACATACATAGTATTTTTGTGTTGGATTATTAGTTTAATGTGCATTTTCAATTTGATATAGTTTGGTATTTAATTTTGTAATTGGAATAAGAATTGTGCGAAGAGTTATTGAGTCAAATTTGGACTTGTTTTTCACTCAATATTGGTTAGAATTTGTAAGAGATCTATTTGACTTGATTTGAATCTTTTAAAACTTTGAATTTAGAGTTTCTTAATCATTATGAATCAGATTGATAGGAAACCTATTTTGTTTAGGATTAGTTTTAAGAATGATTATTTGGTTATAAATATGTGAAGACTACTCGTTCAATTAGATTTTTTAGTTGAACGAGTAGTTTTGGAAGAGCTTTTGAAGTTCCTTAAGGTCTCTTTTTGGAGGTTTTCTCCTTGCTTGGTGATCCTTCATAAATCTGTAATTGTTAGTTTTGAAAAATCTACATTTGTTGGTCTTGGAAGATCTGTATATGTTCACCATAGTTTGTTTGGAGTTGTCAAAAATGACTTGTTTAGTTTGGTGACAAAAATGACTTGTTTAGTTTGGTGTCTTTCTTGAAGTCTTGATTTAGTGAGATTTTATCTTGTTTTAGAGGGTTCAAATTTTGTTCTCGTCTCTCTTTCTTCTTTGCTTTGGGATCTATAATTATGTTCAACTATTATGTCTCCTAGTGAGAACTTATTTCTCAGAATGGTAAGAAAGTATTTGAGTCATAAGTTTTGTGAGAGAATGTTTTGTCACCTTGTAACTCTCAAGAGCAACTATTCTCTCTTGATAGTGAATTCTTCTTTTCACGTGTGAATGTAGACTAAGGTTAAACCACGTAAATCTTGATATCTTACAATTGTTTCTCACGTGAATTTACATAGTTTACATAGTTCTTCTATTCCATATTCAAAACCATCAACTATTTTGATATGATTTTATTGTCGGTAGACTTTTTGCACAACAGTCTACATTTAATTTATTTGATTTGTTTCCATAATTCATTTGGTCATTTCTCAAACTATACAACTAACTAACAAATAACTAATAAATAGAACAAATGTGTTACTTGAATTAAAACTTTCAGGAAGCATAAAATTTGTGGACTTGATATATTTTCTTCAAATGTTAATAGAAGTTAGTGTAATTTAACCAACCATAAAATTAACCACAGAAATTTTAACTCCTTTTATTTGTAGCTCCAATGGTGATGGACAAAATGAAGGTCCCTTCCCTGCTCACATCACCCTTAACATGGTCTCACATAAAAACCAAGTACAGATTACACACACTCCAAAAACAGATGATCACAAAACCAAGTTCTTTTACAACTCCAAAGGAACAACCAACACAAGTGAAAGATGTATTTCTTAAGATGTCCATTAGGACAAGGGTGGGGTGTCTGAATTCTTCCAAGTAGAGCTCAGGCCCCCATACCTATCTCCCTTAACTGCATCAGCTGATGCAATGGATTCAAGTTCAGCCATTTCTTCCGGTGTCAGTTTTACTGACAAAGCTCCAATGTCTGATCCAAGTTTGCAATCTTGGTGGTGCCAGGAATAGGACACACGTCACTCCCTTGGTGATGAACCCATGCCAATGCTAGCTGCCCTGGGGTGCACCTCTTCTTCTCTACTATTTCATTAACTCGCTCAAACATGTTTTTGTTATGCTCCATATTCTTCGGCTGGAACCTTGGTAGATGCTGCAAAAAAATAAAAAATAAATGAAATACATGATTCAGTATCAGAATTGCGAATTTGCCATACATAGATTGATCACGTAAAACAAGCTCTGAAGTTGCATCACAACCCAACATAATGACTGTTTTCCCAATGGATTAAGAGAGTTTGAAGGATGAAATAAACGTAACTACATCCACAATAAAAAATTCGTGCCAAAAGATAAAAAGCGAAAAGTTTTTCATTGAATAGTTACACTTGTTGACAAAGTTCACTGGAATGTGGTTTAATACAGAATCCAAGAAGCACAAAAGAAATTTATGCCCAAAGAAGCAAAAAACATACAACTGACTGGCTATAAAATTACAATTTCAATATAAAAGGACTTTAATAAGTTTTATATACAAAACTTTCACTAACAAGCGCTCTTCATTTTTAGAAAACATGGTGTATCTTATCAGCTTATAACATCGATTACTTTTCTACAGTTTGCACAAAGAGAGAAGTCAAGACTATTCACAACAACGTTATGATGACATTAACATTGCACAAACCTTTCGGAAGTCTTCATTTGCAAAATTCTCAACAAGCTTGGGACCTGATGATAAAAATCCTCTTCCTAAAGGACTGTATGTGACAATCCCAATGCCAAGTTCAGAATAATCACAACGGATATCAAATTAGCAATTTAGATTTCTTATTATTCCCTAAAATGTCATTTATCAGAATAGATGCCTCACCTGCAAGTAGGAACTATTTCTTCCTCCACATCTCTTGTCCATAAAGACCATTCCAATTGTATTGCTGTAATTGGATGAACAGCATGAGCTCTTCTGATTGTTGAAGGAGAGGCCTCGGATAGACCAATGTACTTTATTTTTGTTGGAAAAAATAGTTTTTATAGGCTTATTTTGGGCCGACTTTGAGCCCAAAAATTGAGTGCGCCTTGAACGTCTTTTGAGACGGGTTCGAAGAGGTGAAGTGTTCCTTGCCGCGTGGCAAGTCACACGGTGAAGACGGTTCATCAAAACCATTTACGAGTGAATGGGAACATGACGTCGTTTTCGGGTTCGAGGAATGGACATTTAAAGATTTACATGTGGGTTTTCTTTTAATGGGTTGTCCCACATTGAAACTTTAAGAGTGTTTATTGGTGTATATAAGCTCTAGCCTACAACACTTGGGTTGGGCCCCAAGGGGCACCCCAAGTTTGTGGAAGGGAGAAGTTATGGACAAAGTGAACCTTAGCCCAAACCACTACACACGCGCGCGCGTGCGTTGCCGTCCGGCCGAGCCATGCCGGTTGTGGGTCAGTTCTAATATTAATTTTTTGAACAAAATTCTTTTGAATTTATTTCAAAAATTATTTCAAATTCGAATTTGAATTCAAATTTATTGTCCAATAATTGTGCCTCCGAGTTCCATTTTTTTTTTCGAAACTATTAACAGGTTTTTAAACTGTCAGATAGATTCAAAACTGTCCAAAACAGTTTTCTGCTATTTCGGACAAATTTGTTTTCAAACAGATTTAAATCTGCTAAGCAGATTTGAACAGGTTCAAAACATAGTTCAACAGGTTCAATTTGTTCTTGACAGATTGGATAACTGCTCAGCAATGTTTAGATAGTTTTAAAACTGCTAAACAATTAATAAAACTGCAACAGATCTGTCCATTTGAATTTGGCACCTGTTGACCTCTTTTACATTGCTCGGCTATGATCACTAAGTTGCCTATAAATTGATATCCTATTCCAGCAGGTTGGTAACCACGAAATGATTCGAAAATCAGTCTGTAAAGTCCCTTTTCCTTGCTGTCCATATTATATCTATTTGCATTTGTTTTATTCTTCATTCTAGTTTTAGAATAAAATTCAGAGAGTTAGAACACAGGTTTGGTTCGCCGAACAAATTGTTTGGAGTGCTACTACAATTTGTGAAGATCATTGTATCCTGAGAGATAGACGCCACTCAACCGTAAGCACCATAGCGGGGCGAATCTGTCTTAAGGACAGAGTGTTACACACACGACTTGGTCTTTGAATTTTTAATTCAGTTCGATAAATAAATTCGATACGTTATTTATTTATTTGTTTGACTTTGTTTCAATTTATTTTATTTACACAGAAGATTGTTCCAACAATCTTAAGACAGATTCGAATTTATTCTGTTTACAGAATTTTTTCATTTGTTTCCTTTTCTCTTTCTTCTTTTAAGAAAATTATTTTCTGTGGTTTTTCAAAATAATATTCTGGTTGGAAAACAAATAGTGATTATATGCTATTTGACAGATAGTAGTAATATACTGTCTATTTTCTTTGACAACTAGTAGTACGATACTGGTGTCATTAACAATTCTAAATATATTTTTGTGGAATTTTTTCAGAAATTAATTTTGGGTTTTAGAAATTATTTTCTGAGTTTTCATTAATTAAAATTCTGTTTCAGTATTTTAATTATTGAAGTGTTACAGAAATTAATTTTCTATTTGGAATTAATTTGGTTAAATAAAATTTTATTTTATTTTATTTTATTTCCAAATTAATTGGAAAATAAAAGTTACATTCTTTTTTCTTTTATTTTTTACCGAATTTAATTCTGTGAATTTGGATTAGTTTTCTGTGTGGAATTAATTTGATTAAATAAAATTTTATTTTATTTCCAAATTAATTGAAAATAAAAGTTACATTTTGTTTTGTTTCTTTTATTTTAACAGAATTTATTTCTGTAGTTTTGGGATTAATTTGGTTAAATAAAATTTTATTTTATTTCAAATTAATTGGAAATAAAAGATACAATTCTTGTTTCTTTTATTTTTACAGAATTTTAAATTCTGTGTTTATTGGTTTAATTTTCTGTGTAGTATTAAATTCTAATTATAATTGTGGTTTATAATTTAAAAATTTTGGCTACTGAAACTGGTATGGTGATTGCCATTGCGCCTACCTCTCCTTATGTTGGGATTGTACCAGTGAATCATGGTAAACAGCCAGAGAAGTTCTTAAGAACTGATTTTTGCAAAGGCAAAGGAAGAACAAGTAAGAAGGTTACTAAAGCCGATATAACCGAAATGGATATAATTTTCAATGGTGTAGATGTCATAAATCTTTCTGCAATTGTTTTCGATGCAAATCTTGTTGGAAATCCTAAAGAATGGTGGGTGGACACTGGTGCTACTCGCCATATCTGTGCCGACAAAAAGATGTTCACATCTTATTCTACAGTGGACAATGGTGAACAACTTTTTATGGGCAACTCCTCAACTTCCAAAGTTGAAGGACAAGGAAAGATTGTACTCAAGATGACATCTGGAAAGAAACTCACTCTCAACAATGTGCTGCATGTACCGGACATTCGCAAGAATCTTGTTTCCTGATCTTTGTTGAGTAAGAATGGGTTTAGGCTAGTATTTGAGAGTGATAAATTTGTACTTACTAAGAATGGGATGTATGTAGGAAAATTTTACATGTCTGATGGCCTTTTCAAGTTAAATGTAATGATCGTTGTACCCTCAGTTATTAATAATAATACATCTTCTTCTTACTTGCTTGAGTCTTCAAATTTATGGCATGGTAGACTAGGACATGTTAATTATGGATCTTTGCATAGATTAATTAATATGGAATGTTTACCAAAATTTGACATTGATTCAAAACATAAATGTGAAATTTGCGTTGAGGCAAAATTATCCAAAACTCCTTTTCATTCAATTGAAAGAAGTACAGAACCACTTGAATTAATTCAGAGTGACATTTATGATTTTAAGTCAATTCAAACAAGAGGTAGGAAAAAGTATTTTATCACTTTTATAGATGACTATACTAGATATAGTTATGTTTATTTAATTTGAACCAAGGATGAAGTTTTGGAAACTTTCATTCAATATAAGAATGAAGTTGAAAATCAACTTGGTAAGAAAATCAAGAAACTTAGAAGTGATAAAGGTAGTGAATATGAATCACCTTTTGGTGAATTTTGTAAAGAACATGGAATAATTCATCAAACCGCCGCTCCTTACTCACCTCAGCAAAATGGAATTGCTGAAAGGAAAAATAGGACTTTAAAAGAAATGATGAATGCCATGTTAATAAGTTCTGGATTACCTCAAAACTTGTGGGGGGAATCAATACTTTCTGCTAATTATATACTTAATAAAGTACCTCAAAGAAAGTGAATCAAAAACTTTATGAATTGTGGCATGGAAGAGTACCATCCTACAAATACTTAAAAGTGTGGGGGTGTTTGGCTAAAGTGGCTATTCTTAGTCCTAAAAAGACTAAGATAGGTCCTAAGACCATTGATTGCATTTTCATTGGTTATGCTAAGAATAGTAGTGCATATCGGTTTTTGATTCATAAATCAGAACATACCGAAATGCATGTAAATACTATTATTGAGTCAAGGAATGCATCATTCTTTAAACATGTATTTCCAAATAAGACTAGACAAGAGACTAGTAACAATAAAAGATCTCATGATGCTATTACTAGTCATGATCAAGAACAAGAGCAAGAGTTAGATCAAAATAAGGAAGAGGAACCTAGGCGTAGTAAACGTGCTAGAACCTCAAAATCTTTTGGTCCAGATTTCCTAACATATTTGTTAGAAAATGAGCCTTTAACTTTTAAAGAGGCTATGTCCAGTCCTGAAGCGCCTTTATGGAAAGAAGCTATCAACAGTGAAGTTGAATCCATCTTGCAAAATCACACTTGGGAATTGGTGGATTTGCCACCAGGTTGTAAACCTCTTGGGTACAAGTGGATTTTCAAAAGAAAATTGAAAGCGGTTGGATCAATAGACCAATACAAGGCAAGACTTGTGGTCAAAGTATTTAGACAAAAAAAAGGTCTTGATTACTTTGACACATACTCACCGGACACTAGAATAACATCCATTAGAATGCTAATTGCCATTGCATCTCTATACAATCTAGAAATTCATCAAATGGATATGAAAACCGCTTTCTTAAATGGTGAGTTAAATGAAGAAATTTACATGGAACAACCAAAAGGTTTTTCTGTTCCAGGAAAAGAAAAGAAAGTGTGCAAATTGATTAAATCATTATATGGTTTAAAACAAGCGCCAAAGCAATGGCATGAGAAATTTGACAAGGCAATGATGTCAAATGGATTTAAAATTAATGAGTGTGACAAATGTGTTTATATTAAAAACACAGACAAAGGTTATGTCATTGTATGTCTTTATGTAGATGATATGCTCATCATAGGTAGTAATAATGACATGATTAAAACTACCAAGAAAATGTTGAATAAACATTTTGACATGAAAGACATGGGCATGACTGATGTAATTCTTGGTATGAAAATTACCAAAACCTTAGAAGGATATGTTTTGTCACAATCTCATTACATTGAGAAAATACTTGACAAATTCAGCAAAGATGATGATCATCTTGCTAGAACTCCTGTAGATGTTAATTTGTATCTTTCTAAGAATGTACAGGAAAGTATTTCTCAATTAGAGTATGCCCAAATTATTGGAAGCTTAATGTACTTGATGAACTGCACTCGCCCGGATATAGCTTATGCAGTAAGTAAATTAAGTAGATATACGAGTAATCCGGGAGTAGAACACTGGAAAACAATTATAAGGGTTCTAAGATATCTCCGATTTACTTGTAACATTGGGCTTAATTATACTAGATATCTAGCAGTACTTGAAGGATATTGTGATGCAAATTGGATATCGAATACTAGAGACTCAAAGTCCACCAGTGGGTATGTCTTTACTCTTGGTGGGGCGGCTGTATCTTGGAAATCTTCCAAACAGACTTGTATTGCTAGGTCTATTATAGAATCTGAATTCATAGCTTTAGACAAAGCTGGGAAAGAGGCAGAATGGCTTCGCCACTTCCTTGAAGATATTCCAATATGGCCAAAACCGGTGCTTGCTACATGCATACATTGCGATAGTCAATCAACTATAGGTAGAGCACAAAGTTATATGTATAACGGTAAGTCACGACACATTCGTCGTCGACATAACACCGTGAGACAACTACTCTCTAATGGAATTATTTCCATAGAATATGTTAAGTCTAAAGACAACATAACAGATCCACTAACCAAAGGGTTAGCGAGAGAGTTAGTTGAGAATTCATCGAGGGGAATGGGACTTAAGCCTATTAAATAAGAGTTACCACAACGGCAACCCAACCTAGTTGACTGGAGATCCCAAGATCTAGGTTCAAAGGGACAACCGAGTTGTGAATGACTCAGAAGGATCACTGGGGAGTCTAACTCCTATCCATTTCTAGGATGAAATAGTGATGTCTGCAGCATTTTAGGTTAAGTAAAATTTTAATGATTCTTATATCTAGGTAAACCTAGTGGAGCATGGCAGGATACTCTTCATAAGAATCACCTATGTAAGTGTGAATTGGGCCGGTTCTATGAGATTTGTGAAGGGCTACAATTCTCTAGAGCACTCATGAAAGACCAGGTTGTTCAGGGCCAAAATGAACACAATAGTGAGAACTAAACTGTGTCTGGGGATATACTGTGTAAGTTGTATTGTCTTGGTTTACACAAACGGCTGAACAGTTCAAGACATCATGTTCACTGGTTAGCTAGTAAATCCGATAGTGTCTCACAAGGGAAGGTTCAAAGCCAAAAGCTACTTATCATTTGCAAAATATTTCCAATTTCTGTACTCTCGATATTTAGATCATGTTTTTGCATTTTCTCTCCGTCAAATTCCATTCATGTGGGGGATTGTTGGAAAAAATAGTTTTTATAAGCTTATTTTGGGCCGACTTTGAGCCCAAAATTGAGTGGGCCCCGAACATCTTTTGGGACGAGTCCAAAGAGGTGAAGTGTTCCTCTTCGCGTGGCAAGTCACACGGTGAAGACGGTTCGTCAAAACCATTTACGAGTGAATGGGAACATGACGTCGTTTTCGGGTTCGAGGAATGGACATTTAAAGATTTACATGTGGGTTTTCTTTTAATGGGTTGTCCCACATTGAAACTTTAAGAGTGTTTATTGGTGTATATAAGTCTAGCCTACAACACTTGGGTTGGGCCCCAAGGGGCACCCCAAGTTTGTGGAAAGGAGAAGTTATGGACAAAGTGAACCTTAGCCCAAACCACCACACACGCGCGCGCGTGCCGCCGTCCGTCCGACCGAGCCGTACCGGGTGTGGGTTGTGGGTCGGTTCTAATATTAATTTTTTGAACAAAATTCTTTTGAATTTATTTCAAAAATTATTTCAAATTCGAATTTGAATTCAAATTTATTGTCCAATAATTGTGCCTCCGAGTTCCATTTTTTTTTTTTGCAAACTGTTAACAGGTTTTTAAACTGTCGGACAGATTCAAAACTATCCAAAACAGTTTTCTGCTATTTCGGACAGATTCTGTTTTCAAACAGATTTAAATCTGCTAAGAAGATTTGAACAGGTTCAAAACATAGTTCAACAGGTTCAATTTGTTCTTGACAGATTGGATAACTGCTCAGCAATGTTTAGACAGTTTTAAAACTGCCAAACAGTTAATAAACCGCAATGATCTGTCCCATTTGAATTTGGCACCTGTTGACCTCTTTTTGTACCTGTTCAGGCTGTGCCAACAGTCACTAAGTTGCCTATAAATTGATATCCTATTCCAGCAGGTTGGTAACCACGAAATGATCCCAAAATCAGTCTGTAAAGTCCCTTTTCCTTGCTGTCCAGATTATATCTGTTTGCATTTGTTTTATTCTTCATTCTAGTTTTAGAATAAAATTCAGAGAGTTAGTGTTGGACAATCTTCACTGTAATTAATTAATTAAGTTTGTGTACTTAACAACAAACAGAATTTAAAAGAAATAAAGGAAATGAGAGAATTTGTTTGATTACAAAAATCAAACTCGAAATAAAAATAAATAAATAAAAACAGATTTTATTTTGTTACAAAAACAAAATTAAAATTTGATTTAAATAAATAATAAAACACCGAAAATAAATTAAATAACTTACTTGATTAATTTGATTGAATTATAATCTGATCAAGTCCAGTGTTTGACACTGTGTCCTTAAGACAGATTCGTCCTCTCCTCAGTGCTTTCAGAATGTGGACGTCTATCTCCCAGGATGAAATGATCAACTACAAATAATAGCAGCACTACAAATTGTTTGCCTAACGAACACACTAAGTGTTTATACTCTTTCTCACAAAAATAAAATGTAGCAAAATGAAGAATATAATTTGCAGAGGTAAAATACGAAATTTCTGAATGTAAAACATCAAATGAGGGTTGTCCTATTTATAGATGTAAACGTGGCTGCAGGTTTTGAATTGAACAGGTATGAAACCTGTTGGTTTTGAATTCAAACATATTTGAATCTGTTGGATTCATAATTTAAACAAATAAAAAACGGGAAGGGCCCTGTTTGGATGTACAGTAAAACCAGACTAGTTTATTTCTGGTTTAATTTGAAGGGCCCCGTTTGGATGTACAGTAAAACCAAACTAGTTTATTTTGAATTCTAGATTTTATTTTACCAAAAATAAAATTAAATTCAAATGTTTTTGGCCGAACAAGCCCAACCCAACCACGCACCCAAGCCCAGCCCAGCCCGCCCGACTGGACGGACGGCGGTGCGCGCGTGGTGATTTTTGGGTCTAATGGGTCTAGCACATTTTGCCCATAACCTCTCCCTCTAAAACACTTGGGTACCCGTTGGGGCATACCCCAAGTACCAAACCCATGCCTTATAAATCCATTCAAAACTTCCCACCAAATCAATGTGGGACAAGCCTTATTCAATACTTTTAAGGATTTTTCACCAAAACTCCATTTCCATGGAGCATACTTTGGCTTCAATTTTCCATTCACTCGGTAATGGTTTTGAGCAACCAAATATACCACGTGAATCACAACACGACATAGAACGCGTTACCACTTTGACCCGCGACAAACGACGCTCGGGGCCCACCTAAAAAATAGGCCAAACTTAGGAAAAAATTATGGTTTTACCCAGAATTTTATAACCATTTCCAATAGTTAGAACACAGGTTTGGTTCGCCGAACAAATTGTTTGGAGTGCTACTACAATTTGTGAAGATCATTGTATCCTGGGAGATAGACGCCACTCAACCGTACGCACCGTAGCGGGGCGAATCTGTCTTAAGGACAGAGTGTCACACACTCAACTTGGTCTTTGAATTTTTAATTTAGTTCGATAAATAAATTCGGTACGTTATTTATTTATTTGTTTGACTTTGTTTCAATTTATTTTATTTACACAGAAGATTGTTCCAACAATTTTACCCTCTTCAACCAGTTTCTTCAGTTCTCCCATCTGGTGAAAAGATGGGTTACAAAACAAACAATCAAAGAAAAAAACAAGTAAATCATTTTGGAGACGTGCAGAAACATGTATATGTAAAGAGGAAGGGAAGTAGAAACAAGATTATCATGCTACTCTACCACAGCATAATATTGGTATATGATCAAACAATTTGGATGCATGCTTAACTTAAGAAAGAGTGCACATTGATTGTAATCCAAAGAGTATGGTTTGCCTTCATCGGTAATTGATCTCCAAACACAGGCGTTTTTACTTTTTTATTGGCTTAATTGATTCCAACTGTTTTAAAAAATTGTAGCACGGTGGTGAGTTAGGCTAGAACACAACTCAAGCCTGTCCTAATTACTTGGGATCAGCTATATAAACCTATTTCTCTAATGGATTTTATTTGATGTCATCTCCCCAAGTAAAATATAGAACAAAACCCAAACGACTTTAAGAAAATTAGATAAATCAGCAAGGGCCCGTTTGGTCATCCCAATAATGTGAATTTGGCCCCAGAATATAATTTGAATATCTACAGAAGTTAGATAATTAGATTTGTTTGGCTAAAAACATGTAACAGCACAAGTTGACAAAGCCCTACTCTCTTTATGAGTATTTAAATTCAGTCATTTCTATTAGAATATATAATAATTTTAAAATAGATTTGAAAGATTCAATGTTATTCCGTTGAATAGCTACACAAATTTGAACTATCTCATTTACAAATTGAAAAAAAAAAAAAAAAGGAATTAATTGATTTAAGATGGATCAATTCATGAGGAAAATTTGGCAGAACCTAAGGTACCATATAAGCTTTATCATGCAAGTGGAACTGCAAATCTTGTGATGTTAATTGAAGCAATTTATACTCATAGATGACTATGGATGGCAATTGGGCACATAATTCATTAAAGAAACACAAATGCTAGTAACTAAAAGTGAAGAGCTGAAGTAGGAACACCTGACAACAAAAAATGGGGATTGTACGGGGGCGAAATATCCAGCGCTTTCCGTACTCCTTGGACTCAAGCTTCGCGTGACGGCGTCTAACCTGGCAACAAAGAAACGGTGAGCTGCCCGACGGTGGTTGCCGGATAGACCCTCCGACAATCAAGTCAGATCACTTGAGGAAGAAGAATGCTCTAAGTGAGAGAGAGAATGGTGCAGATAGCATACCTCCAACGTTCCCCATTCCTCCTTTTTCTAGGCTGGCCATGCAGCCCCAGGGATCGTGCGTGCACTACCTCTGCTGTCCTTCCCTGGACAGGTGGCTATACTGCCCTCTCTATTCCTTACACGTGTTCGCATCAATACCGCCAAACAACAATGGCCAAACTGCCAAACGGTATTGACGCACACCATTAGCGGGTTTCTCCTCTTGCACTCCAATTGGACCTAGCAATTCCCACCGAGCTAGGAATAGCTCGGTCAGCTCAACCTCAATCCATGACCTCAAGCAAGACCACACTCAACTGAACCAGCCCGGTTGCACGACCCAATCGACATCTCAAGTCATGACTTAGCACGGCTTGCCTGCTTAGTGCAAATTCCCCTCACAGGGATGAATGTCATATATTTGCAAATTTGATATCATCATCATCACCGAAAGGCAGGCAAAATACCATATCACAGTAAAAAGGCAAACTAGACAACATTGATTGAGAGAATAGCTAGCTCTCAATTGGAAATGTAAACTATAACATAATACTTAGACAAACACAAACAAAAGTGTATCAATATATATTATTAACTTGGGTAAATTACACTTTTTACTGCTATAGTTTGACTCAAATTTTACTTTGATTTAATTTAGTTTCAATTTGGTTCTTCTGTCCAAATTACTGTCGATTGTTTCTACATACACACTTCATGAGAGACACTAGGGATGAGCATAATTTGGATTGGTTCAGTTTAGGAGTTAACCAAATTGAATTGTTACTTAGAGCTTGTTTAGAAATTGACTATTTTAGTTGTTTTTTACTTTTTACGAAAAAACGTATAAAAACTTAGAGAGATGTGATTGTGTATTTTGGCTTTTTGGCTATTTTAACCAAAAAAACCATATGCCAAACACCCAATTTCATGAAATTTGGAACCAAACTAAATTATGAAAATCTTACAGACAAATGAGACCGAGCAATTAAAACGTGGTTTGCTTTGGTTCAATTTAAAACTACGATTTTTAAAAACTTTATCATCATTCACAAAAGGAAAATTGTAATCTATACACATTTGAAAGAAATGTATCATATGCACACTAGTTATGTCATTTTCTTCTTCTTTAGTTATGATCAATTTCCTTCTTTAGTTATGATATTATTTTAATTATAGCTCATGAGATCTTTAATTATGCTTTATATTGTGTTTAGTTATGACTCATAAAATTTAAAGTTATGTATATGATACAACACAGGATGTACCATAGTGTTTCTCTTTACAAAATATCATTCACAACCTATGACTTAGTGCTTGTTTGGGATAGTCTATAAAAGACAAAAAGCCAAATAGTTACTAAAAAGTCAAAAGTTATTACTATTCACCAAAAAGTACAAAAAAGAAAGTACACAAGCCAAATTTGTATTGAAGTGATAGTACAAGCTGACGTGTGAACAGGAACATGTTAAAAAAACAAAAAAATAAAAATTAGATAAGGCTTCCTCCAGGTCGATCGAGAAGTCTGAAGGCTCGTGGGGCCATCACATGTTTCGTTTCGATAATCTGAACTGTTCAATGTGTAGAACTCGTCGAGTGCTATCTACTTGTAAAAAAATCATGTTGATCGGATATCGATAGTTATGTGATCAAATCAGATTTTTGTCAGTCGTTTATTTTTCACTTTTCATTTTTTTTGTCATACAAACTGATTTGATCACATAGGTATTGATATCTGATCAACGTGATTTTTTACAGGCATATAGTACTCGACAAGTTCTACACATTAAACAGTTCAGATTATTGAAACGGAACCTGTGATGGGCCCCCACGAGTCCAACAGTACCCTCCAGGGGTTGTTTGGGGTATCCTAAATAAGTGCACTTTTTGTCTTTTTGGACTAAAAAGTTAAGGAAAAAAATATAGATGTTTGGGTTAACTTTTTGACTTTTTATGAAAAAATGTGTATTAAAAAATTGTATAAAGAAGTGTATAGGAGAAGATTGGAGATGAGTGAATGACAGCTGTACAGCCTGCCATCCAAATTCATGCAATAAATTATTGGGTACTTTTCGAGCATTGCAGTGGGCGGTTTTGTTCGGCTCGTGGGGGCCATCACGGGTCCCATTTTGATAATCTGAATCGTTCAATATGTAGAACTCGTCGAGCACTATATGCCTATAAAAAATCAAGTTAATCGGATATCGATAGCTATCTGATCATATTTGTTTTTTTTAATCGTTAATTATAACATCATCCATTTTTTCATACAAAACTGATTTGATCATGTAGTTATCGATATCCGATCAATGTGATTTTTTACAGACATATAGTACTCGACGAGTTCTATACATTGAACAGTTCAGATTATCAAAACGGGACCCGTGATAGGCCCTCACTGGCTGAACAACAGTGTGTCAAAATTGTTCTAAAGCCCTACTTTTACGTCCCCAAAGCCGCCTGACGAAAAGTAGGAATGATTGTTGAGTTGTATGAATTTGTGAAAAATAATTTTTTAATATTTTTTTTTGGTGAATAGTGATAACTTTTTAACTTTTTGAGTAACTTTTTGACTTTTTGCCTTTTTTAGGCTATGCCAAACCAGCCAAAGGGAAGCCCCATCCTATACATATATATTTTGAAGCATGCCTACCCACCATCTCATTTCAAAGCAATTAATTTTATTATTTTATACAATTTTTTTTTTAAATTTTTAAATACACTTTACATTTATACATTTAAGAATATAATATTTATAAAAAATTAAAAAATTCACTAAATATTAAAAATATAATATATATATATATATATGAAAATTCAATATATTTTTTATATTTTTATATATTTATTAATGTTTTATAAATATTTTATCTTTCAAATATATCTAAAGTCCATAAAAAAGTAAAAAATTATTTAAAATCTTAAAAATATTTACTAAAAATAAAAAATCATAAAAAATTAATTTTTAAAAAATTAAAACCAGTACAAACAAAATGTTCAAATTAAAGAGAGAGAGAAAGAGAGAGAGAGAGAGAGAGAGAGAGAGAGAGAGAGAAGCGGGGTTGAACCGTGATTTCAATGGGGATGCGAGTGTCAATCCGATGCTGGTAATAGAGATCGATACAATCCATGTCCAGCCTCTTCAAGCTCGCCTCACATGCTACTCGTACGTATCCCGGATCACCTCGAATCTCTGTCTCTCTGTCAGCAAAGTGGCCCCCGAATTTCGAAGCCAATTCAACTTTGTGTCTTTCATCCCTCCCTTGAGTGCCTGTTTATCAAAATTGTGGAGAAGTGATTTGGAAATACTCTTCTGATCCTGGGGAACGCTCGTGATCCTCTTCTGGTCACCTGAAAAGGAATAAACACTCCGGTCGGGGGTGCTGGAATTAGCACTCCGACGGACAAGTCAGTGACCATACTCAGGAATGCTTGTATTCTAAGTTAAGCACTACAATTCTCACATACCTCTTTCTGGCTAATGTTCTTCTATTTATATCTTTTCTTCCATGGGCCTCGGGACTAGGTCCATTTTCAACTCATATTCGGCACATCTTATAATAGGCCGACCCTCACTCGGCCCCTTTGCCTAATCGGCTATTTGGCCGAATAGGGTTCGATTTCAACTGGCGAGCCAATTGCTGAGTGCTTCGAATCTCGACTCTCCGAGATTCGACTATCTGGAATCTCTACGACTCCCTCTTCTTGGCCCCCACAAAAATCAAAATCAAGATCAAGATCAAGATCAATTCCACCATTTCTTATGAATAGAAATCAGAGAGTAGGAAATTGAATTGTTAGACTATGTTTGTCATAATTTAAAAAAGTCAAAAAGACACTATCCTATTTAAGGCACATCATTTTATTTAAGTCACATCACCTTTCTATCACATCACTTCAATCCCAATCCATGTCCAACCCATATTTCATAAAAAGTCAAAAAGTACACTTATTTAGATCATCGCAAACAACTGCTTAATGTATATATGTATATATTCCTACCTATATTAGATATTGATTTCCTAGATATATTAAGTATTGTCATATTTAGGTCTCTTATAAGATACTATTTCTCAAAGTTAGATTTCTAATAGAATACCCTTTCTCAGCCTATATACACAGACCTTTTATTGTATAAGACATTCATTCAATACAATACATATTATTTCCTTCCTCTCTACAATTCTAACATGAATTAATAATAGGGGCGACCTTGCCGAGGAGGATTTCGTTGGTGTGAGGGCCGTAGACGTCGGAGGTGTCAAGGAAAGTGACGCCAGAGTTGATGGAGTGGTGGATGAGTTTGATCATGTCTTCTTCCGGCTTTGGAGGCCCGTAGAAGGCTGACAACCCCATGCATCCCAGTCCCTGTTTGGACACCTCTAGACCTTGTGATCCCAGCTTCATTCTCCCTACCTTCGCCATTTCTCTCCTTCTCTCTTGCTTCTCTCTCTAGATGTATTAGTCAAAGACAAGTGTAGTAGTATGGAGATTGTGTGATGAGCACTCAACTTATTATAACGAGAGGAAAGGAGGATATGCTGCTCCTGCTCCCGGACAAATAAATGGGTGTCTGTCCTAATTATTTTTTTATTTTTTATTTTTTTATGAAAGGGACTGAGGTGCTTCTTTGACAACCAAATAAAAAGCTAGTTTTTTTATTTTTTATTTTTTTTAAATCACATTACTTCTTTATTTTTTGAGCACAAAAAAATAAAATAAAATCTTTAAAAAGCCAAAAAAATCAATTTTTTATCAACTTCCCAAAACATCACACTATAACGTGGCAAAACAAGTAGTAAAGATAAAATAAATTAAAATAATTAATAAAATAAAATGTCATATTTAAATTATAATATTTTATTTCTTTTTTGTAATTATTAAATCAATTAAAAAATTAATTTATTTTTTAAATAAATTTTTTTTAATGAAGTTAAAATAGTCATAAAAATAATAATAATAAGTCAATTAAAATAACTAATTTTTTTTTTTAATTTTGTTATTTTGATATTTATTTATTTATTTATTTTGATGAAAGAGACTATCTGTTTTGGTTTTGGTCTTTTAAAAACATTTTTTTTAAATTTTGTTGTTTTTTATATTTTAATTAATTTTTGTATATATATATATTTAATTAAATGTATTTTAAAAATAAAATATTTGTAAAGAAATCTTTAAAAAATTAATAAATACAAAAAAAAAAAATTAAACATATACTATATATTTTGTATTTAGTGTAATTTTTAAAGATTTTTTTGCAAACTATATATATTTTAAATACATCTACATTAAATGAATTTAAAAAAATAAAAAATAATTAAAATATTAAAAGTTTGAAAATTATTTTTGAAAACTTTAAAATCAAATAAAGTTCTATATTAATTTTTGAAAAACAACAGGTTAAGAGGTTTTAGTTTAAGGTGCCCTTAGGGGTGTTTTAGAGAGTTGGTTAAAATCTAGTTTTTTGACTTTTTAAAATTTTTTTATCTTTTTGTGGGTAAAAAATGTTAGAGCTGATGTGACTTAAAATGGGTTAAAAATTAAAAACTTGCTTTTAATCAGCTTCCCAAATGAGCCCTAAAATTTTATAAAATAAAAGACATGCAATATTTTCATAATAGTTTAGGTCCATCAATATTTTTACAGAGAAATTTCAGTATGGAGAAATTCGGCATAAAATATGATGATTGAAATTTCTCTATGACGAATTAAAATTTTTCTAATAATATTATTAAGAGACCTCAGCTAATAAAAAAAAATATTTTGGGCCTCTTCTATTACCAAAAATTGAAAAGAAATGTTTTACCAATTTTCTCATGGGGAAATCCTTGGTGCCTCGAATGGAGCTGCCTTGAATTTCTGTTCTCTGGACGATCGGGTAAAACACTTGTCTCATCAGAGTTGTCACCGATCAACCGGTCATTGCAACTTTTTGCTGCACCACCAATGGACGAAGCAAAGTGAAATTTGAGTCATTCGAGGCAAGTTCAAATTTGAAGTACTTAGCATTGCTCTTTTTCGTTAAGTAATACAATGTGAATGTTGTGGAGTATTATTACAAGATTTTATAATAACCAACATTAAAACAGTGGATCAAGGAGCATCAATCTAATACTACCATACAATCAATATGAAAAAGGTAATGTTATATAAGCTTAATTTTTATCAAAAGTTTCATATCAAATGACATAATTATTTATGATTTTCTTTAATCAAATATCTATTATTATATCTCATAATTATAAATATGTTGTTATTACATCATTCTAAATACATTATATATATATATAAATTCTGAGAAATTCTATTTGTAAATTATTTTTCCAAATAAAAAACTATGGCACTAGATGGATTTGCCCCAATAATAGTCTAATTGCCCTTGTAGGCCGGACTAGTAGTTGGTGAAGTGTAGAAAAAGACAAAAATTGCTTATGTCAGCGCCTACGCATGTGAATAGGGATAGCAATGGGTTAATAAGGTGGATATTAATTTCCCATCCCCATTCTCTTATAATTATTTTTCCCCATTCCCCATGGGTCCCTATCTCCTAATGGGTTTGGATTTTCTCCAACCCAACTTGACCTTTTTTTTTTAAAGGTTCACAACCAATTTTTTTTTACTCTATTTACAATTAGAGTTCTAATTCTCACTCTCTCTCATCCTCTCACTGTGAGAATATGTGTTCTCCTGGGATTAGGAATAAGTGTCCTATATCTATTAGACTTCTATATATCTCAGTGATGTATCCATGTAGGATTAGGAATTAGTGGTACTCTATATAAATGATGTATGTATTCTTTGTTCAATCAATTCAATCTAATATACAGTTTTATTTAGAAAACTTACATGGTATCAGGGCTAGGTTCGAAACCCTAGCCCTCTCTGGTTCGACTGGTTTGTCACCATCGGAGTCGCAACTTTTCTCTCCCCAGACTCACAAGGGTTCGAAACCCTAGCCCTCTCTGGTTTGTCTCGCGAAGGCCTCTCTCTTCCTCGCAATCTCTGTTTGATTCGATTCGCAGCCATCTACTTCAGCTCTCTGGTTAATTTGGTTCGTCTGCCTCTGTGCTTCGCGATCGCTGTCTGAGATCTTCATGATCTCTGTCTGAGATCTTCGCGAGCTCCGTCTGAAGATCGATCTCAGTTTTAGTGTTCATTTTCCTTTGTGCTTCGCGATCTCTATCTGAGATCTTCATGAGCTCCGTCTGAAGATTGATCTCAGCTTCAGTCTCTCTCTCTCTCTCTGCTTCGCGATCTCTGTGCTTCAACTTGGCTATTTCTATTTAAGACCCTATTTCAGGAATATTGCACTCAAGCCCCATACTTGTCTTTTTATTACAAAATTTGTTTTATTACAATGTCGGATACTAAAATCCAAGCCATCAAATGTAAACTCACTGGTGGCAATTATGCCTATTGGGCCAGTGTCATGAAGAATTTTCTTCTTGGTCAAAAAAAATAGGGCTATGTTTCTTGTTCTACTCCTCGTCCATCGGACCCGAAGGTAGAAGGGTATCTATCTTCCTGTAACACTTGGGATTGTGATAATGCCCAAGTTCTAACCTGGTTTCATAATTCTATGGATGACCGTATTGAAATGATGTTTTCCAAGTACAGTACTGCCAAGGAAGTGTGGGATTATTTACTCGGTGTTTATCAGCAGTCCAACTTTGCCAAGTGGTATGAGTTGGAAACAACTATTCAGAGTGCTCGTCAGTGGGATCAAACTATTCAGGACTTTTATATTGAGATGACAGGTCTCTGGGATCAGTTGGCTCTTATGGAACCACCTAGTCTCAAGGTACTAGATGCTTATATTGAGTTTCGAGAACAAAGTCGTTTAGTCCAGTTCTTAACAGCTCTCTTCCTTCAATATGAGGCTATTCGATGTGGCATCCTTCACCGATCTCCTCTTCCCTCTGTGGATGTTGTTGTTCATGAACTCCTCACCAAGGAAACCCGTCTTAAGACGGCCAGTCAGACTTTGCCTTCTTCTGTGTTCTTGGCTCCTGCCAAGCCACCCTTGTTATCGACCCCTTCGCCTCATCAGCTTTAGGCTACTGTGAAACCCAAGAAAGGACCTTTAGGGCCAGATGAATGTGCTTTCTTCCATCAGAGGGGTCATTGGAAGAACAATTGTCCCAAAAAGGGACGTTAGCCTACTCCGTTTTCTCAGACATAGTTTCGCGGTCTTACTTCGGGTACTTTCCGACCTCCTGTTGCTTACATTGCATCTACTCCGGCTCCCGACCCTGACTGGGCTTCTCTGAGTGCTCAGGTTGCACAACTTCAACATATCCTGTCCACTTCTCAGTCATCCCTATCTGCCTTTGCTTTTACCTCTCTTCATTCAGGTTTGCTTGGGTCCTCTTCAGGTATCCCTTCTTCTGTCTGGCTTTTTGATTCTGGTGCCTCTCATCATATGACTCCTCACATTTCCTTACTTCAAAACTGTATTCCCCTACCCGTTCCTATTACTATTAATACTACTAATGGGTCTGATATATCTGTTTTGTCTATTGGGTCTGTCTTACCATCCGCCATGTCTGTTGTTACTATTCCTTCTGTTCTTTACGTCCCTCGGTTATCTGTCAGTTTATTATCTATCAGTCAACTTGATGCGTCTGGTTTTGATGTTATCTTTTCCTCTTCTGTTTGTTGTGTACAGGATCGAGTGTCCAAGAAGCAGATTGGGACCGGCCGTAGAGTTGGAGATCTCTATGTGGTTGAAAGCTTGCATCTCCCCTTATCTATCTCTCTAGCTGCCCTTTCCTCATTTCAATTAGATTCTTAGTCGAGTCAGTTTTACTTATGGCATTCTCATCTCGGTCATTTGTCTGTTGACCGCTTACGGTCTTTAGCTCAGTCAGGATTGTTGGGTAAAGTTTCTCCTAGTCAAATTGATGAATGTCGGGGGTGTAAACTTGCCGAAATGTCAACTTTACCTTTTAATTAAAGTACATCTATTTCTGTTTCTCCTTTCTCTCTTGTACATACTGATGTCTGGGGCCCCTCTCCTGTTCTTACTAAAAGGGGTTCAGTATACTATGTGTCTTTTGTTGATGATTGCACCCATTACACGTGGGTTTATCTTTTGACTCATAAGTCTGACTTCTACCAGATATATCGTACTTTCCAGTCTATGGTCACTACACAGTTTGGATCTATTATTAAATTGTTGCGGTCTGACTTGGGTGGGAAATACTTTAAAACTGAATTCTGTGAATATTTGGCCAACTTGGATACTATTCACCAAACTTCTTGTACTGATACACCTGTCCAAAATGGCCGAGCTGAGCGTAAACACCGTTATCTTCTTGAGACAGCTAGGACTCTTCTTCTCTCTTCCTCTGTTCTAGCTCCGTTTTGGGGTGAGGCAGTTCTTACTGCTGCTTTTCTTCTCAACCGTATGCCTACCCCCCTTCTTTCTGGTCGGTCTCCTTATGAGGCTCTATTTTCTCAACTTCCTAATTACTCCATTTTTCGTGTGTTTGGCTCTGCATGTTTTGTCCTTTTACCCCGTAAAGATAGGACTAAACTTAGTGCCCAGTCTATCCTATGTGTTTTTTTGGGATATAGTCTCACTCAGAAAGGTTACCGTTATTATGACCCTGTTTCTTGTCGCCTTTATGTCTCCCGCCATGTTCCCTTTCTCGAACGTCTATCTTACTTTCAGCTTCCTCCTCTCACCGCCCCAGTTTCCAAAGAGGATTTGGTTCATATTGATCCATTTCCTTCTGAGGTCCCATCTGATGAGTACATCTCCACAGTTCCTCCTGAGCTTATTCCATCTTCTCCTCCTACTTCACCTCTGACTACTTCTCCTCCTTCGTCTTCTCTTCCTTCTTCTCCTCCGTTGTTAGTTTATTCTCGTCACAAGGCTCCTTATCTACTAGATATCTTTACCCTTGCTGCTGATCCTCCTACTTCTGACGACTCTGATCCTACTACACATCGATATCCTCCTCGAGCGCGTCATCCTCCAAAAAGGTTGGGTTGGTCTAATACTTATTTTTATGCTTCCTATCGTACTTTTTTGTCTGCTATTCACTCTTTTGCAGAACCTCAGTCTTACAAGGAGGCCTGTCAGGATCCTCATTGGGTTCAAGCTATGGAGGATGAGTTGTTTGTTCTACAGAAAACTCGTACTTGGGAGTTGGTTCCTTTACCTGCTGGTAAGAATCTGGTTGGTTGCAAATAGGTCTATAAAGTGAAGACTCATTCTGAGCGCTACAAAGCTCGTCTGGTGGCCAAAGGTTTCTCCCAGGAGTATGGTATTGATTATGAGGAGACATTTGCTCATGTTGCCAAGATGACTACTGTCCGTACTTTGATTTCTGTCGCTGTTGTTTGTTCTTGGCCTCTTTATCAGATGGATGTTAAGAATGCTTTTCTTAATGGCCATCTCACTGAGGAGGTTTACATGCGTCCTCCCCTGGTCTTCACCATTCCTCTGGCCACATTTGTCGTCTTCGGCGTGCTTTATATGGTCTGATGCAGTCTCCTCGTACTTGGTATGATCACTTTCAGACTGCTGTTACCGAGTTGGGGTTTCATTCTTCTGCTTCCGACTCTGCTTTATTTCTAAGACATACCTCGGCTGGTTTTGTTGCTCTCTTACTATATGTAGATGATATGATCATCACTGGCTGCTCTTCTGCTATCTCTGAGGTCAAGCAGCAGCTCTTCCGCACCTTCGAAATGAAGGATCTGGGACCATTGTGGTATTTTCTTGGCATTGAGGTGGCTTCTTCTCCCAAGGGTTATTTTCTGTCCCAGACTAAGTATGCTAACGAGGTTATCCATCGTGCCAGACTTACTGACACTAAACTGTTTGACAACCCCATTGAGCTTAATGTAAAGCTCAACACTACTAATGGGGTTCCTTTAGATGATCCTACGTTATATCGCGAGCTTGTGGGTTGTTTAGTTTATCTGGCAGTTACTCGCCCAGATCTTGCCTATGTTGTCCATGTGATTAGTCAGTTTGTTTCTGCCCCTCGCTCTACACATTGGGCTGCTTTGCTTCGGATTCTTCACTATCTTCGCAGTACTATCTTTCAGGGCTTGCTATTCTCTTCTACTTCTTCCTTAGACTTGGTGGCTTATGCTGATACTGATTGGGCTGGTGATGTTAATGATCGTAAATCTACTTCTGGTTTTTGTATGTTTCTTGTCGATTCCCTAATTTCTTGGAAAAGCAAGAAACAAACTGTTGTTGCCCGTTCTACTGCCGAAGCTGAGTATCGTGCTATGGCTCATGCTACTGCTGAAATTGTCTGGCTTCGTAATCTCTTATCTGAGTTGGGCATCCCTCAATCTTCCTCGACCTCTCTCTATTGTGACAACCGAAGTGCTATTCAAATTGCTCATAACACTGTCTTCCATGAACGGACAAAGCATATTGAGCTTGATTGTCACTTTGTCCGTCAGCATCTACAGTCTGGCCTTATCTCGCTTCCTTTTGTCTCTTCGGCTCTGCAACTTGCTGACTTCTTCACTAAGACTCACACCACTACTCGATTTCGGTTTTTTCTTGACAAACTCTCAGTGTTTTCTGCTAAAACACCTTGAGTTTGAGCGGGGGTGTGAGAATATGTGTTCTCCTAGGATTAGGAATAAGTGTCTTATATCTATTAGACTTCTATATATCTCAGTGATGTATCCATGTAGGATTAGGAATTAGTGGTACTCTATATAAATGATGTATGTATTCTTTGTTCAATCAATTCAATCTAATATACAATTTTGTTTAGAAAACTTACACTCACTACAAAAACGGTGATTTGCGATGTCGACAATGTAGCAACAACAAGATTGTGACTATTGATCAAAAACGCGCAATTAATCATAACCAAAACATGGAAATTGAAGACAAAAATATATAAAATTTCAATTAAGGTGATCACTAGTTAAGATGAAAATTGGAAAATTCAATCTAAAGTTACCATCAAATCAGAGAGAAATCCAATAAAACAATTGCAGAAGATATAAAAACAAGAAAATTCATTCTATAAATGCAAATAAAACTTAAAAAAGAAGAAGAAGAAGAAATGGAAATGAGAGAAACGACTCACCTTCAGATTATCGAAGATCAATTAATAGAGAGAAGAAGGGATACATAAAATTAAAAAAAAAATTAAAATTAAAAAAGAAGATGGAATTTTTGTTTTAGAAATAGAATTTTTCTAAATAAATTTAAAAAATTCAAAATATACATAAAATTTGACAAGAATAATGTGATAATGTTAATTAATGTGTATTTGATTTTTGTTGTTGAGTCAAATAAAATAAAATAAGATTAAATGTATATTTAGCTTTCGTTGTGATTTTTTTTTTTTTTTTTTAAAAAAAAGGTTAAGTTAGGTTGGGGAAAATCCAAGCCCATTAGGAGATGGGGAGGGTAGTACCTATGGACAATGAGCAATGGGAAAAAAATAATTATAAGGGAATGGGGACGGGAATTAATATCTACCCCATTAACCCTCATTGCCATCCCTAGTGAAAACATATAGAGAAATTATTTTCCGATGTACCCAAAAAAAAACCATATGGAGATTTTAGTGGGTACCCATTCCCGCCCCATTCCCAATGGAGATTTAAAGAACATCACTTACCCTACTCGACGGACAAGAAAAAAGGGGAAAACCCATGTATTTGTGTTGGGTCTCTATGAATACTCACAGGGTAGGTTATCCATTGCTATCCCTACATGTGAATAGTTTTCGGGCTATGGTCCGAATCCGTCAGTGTCCCTATTAATCAGGTCTAAATCTGTCAGTGTCGCTATTAATCAGGTCTGGATCCTTGTCTGCCTACGGCCTATTTTGAGGGGAGGTTACAAAAATTTTTATTTTTTTATTTTTTTTTTACATTTGAGAGGCTATGTGATTAAGGGTATGCGTGATGCGATTCAAACAGTTTGAAAATAAAATTATAAACTGAATAGTAGATTAGAAGACTAGCGGATTGGCAAATCATCGTTTGGACTGTTTTGAGCCGATTGATAGATTAAAAAATATTCTAACTAATTATTAAGTATTTGCATAATATATAATATTAATTTATATAAAAAATTTCATATATATAACACAAACTAATTTTATATTATATTTTTCATATATATAACTACTAATTTGTAATAAATTTAATATCTTAAATCTCTCTTTTATTCATTTTTATTTTGATATTTTATTAGAAGTATATATGTGTGTGTGTGTGTATTAAATATAGAGGAACGGAGTGGTTTCGAAGGCGAATTATAGATTTTAAAGTTTAATCCGCGGTTAGCGGATATAACGGTGCAGATTGCTATTGATCGATGCAGTTTTAGCGCATTGGATAGTATTTTATACAGCCTTAGATGTGATTCAAAAAAGCTAAAAAGCTAATAAACTGACTTTTAACCTAGAACTAATAAGGCCTACAATTATCCACAGCGGCTTAGAACTTGTTTGGAATGTGGATATAGTTTTTTTTAAATTTTTTACAGAAAGATGTATAAAAAAGTAAAATAAGTGACGTGATTAGATATTTTGAACTTTTTTACTATTTTAGTTAAAAAACCAACATCCCAAACATTTCCTTAATACACCCATTGAAATTTCCTCCACACCTATATCCTTTTTTGAGTCCCGTGTTTTTAGGCTTTGTGTAGGATACATTTATAGATTTGGATAAGAATTTAAAAAAATAATAAATAAATAAAAATACATTTTACAACCTTTTTAATTAGGCTAAAATAGTCATAAAAAAAATCAACTAAAATAGTCAACCTCCCAAACGAGCTCTACATCAGTTTTGGTTTTGGTGTGTTTTTTTATTTATTTTTATTTTATTATTATCATCAGGAAAGCATATTTATATGTTTTGCTAAAAGTTGCAAAAGCAAAATAATTTGTAATGATTTTGAAGGGAAACAATAACCTCCCTAGTTTATAGAATTGTATTCCTCTCCATTGCATATTTAATATTTATAATGGAGAGGTTTTATTATATTATTTAATCAATGATCTTTTTAATTTAAAATAATTATAAATTTATATTCCTATTTCATATCCATTAAATATGTAATGAAAATCTTCCATTACATACATGGTATTTTTGGAGTTTCCAATATGTGTTGGATTATAGTTTAATGTGTATTTTCAATTTGATTTAATTTGGTATTTAATTTTGTAATTGGAATAAGAATTGTGCGAAGAGTTATTGAGTCAAATTTGGACTTGTTTTTCACTCAATATTGGTTTGAATTTGTAAGAGATCTATTTGACTTGATTTTGATTTTCTAAAACTATCAATTTAGAGTTTCTTAATTATTGTGAATTAGATTGATAGGAAAGCTATTTTGTTTAGGATTAGTTTTAAGAATGATTATTTGGTTATAAATATGTGAAGAATACTCGTTCAATTAGATTTTTTTAGTTCCTTGCAAGCCTCCTCATGTTGGGGGGATTTTGGAAGGCCTTAGGGTTTTTGGTAGAGCTTTTGAAGTTCCTTAAGGTCTCTTTTTTGAGGTTTTCTCTTTGCTTGGTGATCCTTCATAAATCTGTATTCGTTAGTTTTGAAAAATCTATATTTGTTGGTCTTGGAAGATCCGTATATGTTCACCATAGTTTGTATGGAGTTTGTCAAAAATGACTTGTTTAGTTTGGTGTCTTTTTTTGAAGTCTTGATTTAGTGAGATTTTATCTTGTTTTAGAGGGTTCAAATTTTGTTCTCGTTTGCTTTGGGATCTATAATTATATTTAACTAAATCTATTATATGTCTCTCTTTCTTCTTTGCTTTGGGATCTATAATTATGTTCAACTAAATCTATTATATGTCTCCTTGTGAGAGCTCATCTCTGAAGTAGAGAGGATTTTGGGTTTGGTAAGAAAGTATTTGAGTGATAAGTTTTGTGAGAGATTATTTTGTCACCTTGTAACTCTCAAGAGCAACTATTCTCTCTTGATAGTGAGTTCTTCTCTTCATGTGTGAATGTAGACTAAGGTTAAACTACAAAAATCTTGATATCTTACAATTGTTTCTCTCGTGAATTTACATAATTTACATAGTTCTTCTATTTCATATTCAAAACCATCAATTATTTTGATATGATTTTATTGTCTACAGACTTTTCACGCAACAATCTACATTTAATTTATTTGATTTGTTTCCATAATTCATTTGGTCATTTCTCAAACTATGCAACTAACAAATAACTAATAAATAGAACAAATGTGTTATTTGAATTGAAATTTTCAGGAAGCATAAAATTTGTGGACTTCGTATCTTCTTCAAACTTTAATAGAAGTTAGTGTAATTTAACTAACCATAAAATTAACCACAGAAATTTTAACTCCTTTTATTTATAGCTCCAATGGTGATGGACAAAATGAAGGTCCCTTCCCTGCTCACATCACCCTTAACATGGTCTCACATAAAAACTAAATACAGATTACACACACTCCAAAAGCAGAGGATCACAAAACCAGGTTCTTTTACAACTCCAAAGGAACAACCAACACAAGTGGAAGATGTATTTCTTAAGATGTCCATGAGGACAAGGGTGGGGTGTCTGAAGTCTTCCAAGTAGTCTGGCCCTCCATATACCTATCTCCCTTAACTTCATCAGCTGATGCAATGGATTCAAGCTCAGACATTTCTTCCGGTGTCAGTTTTACCGACAAAGCTCCAATGTTCTGATCCAAGTTTGCAATCTTGGTGGTGCCGGGAATAGAACACACATCACTCCCTTGGTGATGAACCCATGCCAATGCTAGCTGCCCTGGGGTGCACCCCTTCTTCTCTGCTATTTCATTAACTCGCTCAAACATGTTTTTGTTATGCTCCATATTCTCCGGCTGGAACCTTGGTAGATGCTGCAAAAAAATAAAAAATAAAAAATAAATGAAATACATGATTCAGCATCAGAATCGTGAATCCGCCATACAGAGATTGATCACGTAAAACAAGCTCTGAAATTGCATCACACCCCAACACAATGCCTGTTTTCCCAATGGATTAAGAGAGTTTGAAGGATGAAATAAACGTAACTACATTCACAATAAAAAATTCATGCCAAAAGATGATAGAGAAAAGTTTTTCATCGAATAGTTACACTTGTTGAAAAAGTTCACTGGAATGTAGTTTAATACAAAATCCAAAAGCACAAAAGTAATTTATGCCCAAAGAAGAAGAAAACATACAATTGACTGGCTATAAAATTACAATTCCAGTATGAAAGGACTTTAATAAGTTTTATATACGAAACTTTCACCAACAAGCGCTCCTCATTTTTAGAAAACATGGTGTATTTTATCAGCTTATAACATCGATTACTTTTCTATAGTTTACACAGAGAGAAGTCAAGAGACTATTCACAACAATGTTATGATGACATTAACATTGCACAAACCTTTCGGGAGTCTTCATTTGCAAGATTCTCAACAACCTTGGGACCTGATGATAAAAATCCTCTTCCTAAAGGACTGTATGCGACAATCCCAATGCCAAGTTCTCTGAATAATCACAACAGATATCAAATTAGCAATTTGGATTTCTTGTTATTCCCTAAAATGTCAATTGGCAGAATAGATGCCTCACCTGCAAGTAGGAACTATTTCTTCCTCCACATCTCTTGTCCATAAAGACCATTCCAATTGTATTGCTGTAATTGGATGAACAGCGTGAGCTCTTCCGATTGTTGAAGGAGAGGCCTCAGATAGACCAATGTACTTTATTTTACCCTCTTCAACCAGTTTCTTGAGTTCTCCCATCTGGTGAAAAGATGGGTTACAAAAAGAAGAATCAAAGAAAAAAACAAGAAAATCATTTTGGGGACGTGCAAAAACATGTATATGTAAAGAGGAAGGGAAGTAGAAACAAGATTATTGTCCTACTCTACCACAGCATAATGTTGTTATATGATCAAACAATTTGGATGCATGCTTAACTCAAGAAAGAGTGCAGATTGATTGTAATCCAAAGAGTATGGTTTGCCTTCATGGGTAATTGATCTCCAAACACGGGCGTTTTTACTTTTTTATTGGCTTAATTGATTCCAACTGTTTCAAAAAATTGTAGCATGGTGGTGAGTTGAGCCAGAACTCAACTCAAGCCTGTCCTAATTACTTGGGATCAGCTACATAAATCCAGTTCTACAATGGATTTTATTTGATGTCATCTCCCCAAGTAAAATATAGAACAAAACCCAAATGGGTTTAAGAAAACTAGATAAACCAGCAAGGGCCTGTTTGGTCATCCCAATAATGTGAATTTGGCTGCAGAATATAATTTGAATATCTACAAAAGTTAGATAATTAGATTTGTTTGGCTGAAAACATGTAACACAAGTTGAAAAAGCCCTATTCTCTTTATGAGTATTTAAATTCAGTCATTTCTATTAGAATATATACTAATTTTAGACTAGGTTTGAAAGATTCAATGTTATTCCGTTGAAAAGCTACACAAATTTGAACTATCTCATTTACAAATAGAAAAAACAAAATGGAATTAATTAATTTAAGATGGATCAATTCATGAGGCAAATTTGGCACAACCGAAGGTACGATATAAGCTTTATCATGCGAGTGGAACTGCAAATCTTGTCATGTTAATTGAAGCAATTTATACCCATCGATGACTATGGATGGCAAGTGGGCATAGAATTCATTGAAGAAACACAAATGCTAGTAACTAAAAGTGAAGAGCTGAAGTAGGAACACTCGGCAACAAAAAATGGGGAAGAATGTCATATATTTGCAAATTTGACATCATCATCGTCACCAAAAGGCAGGCAAAATACCATATCACAGTAGAAAGGCAAACTAGACAACATTGACTGAGAGAATAGCTAGCTCTCAATTGGAAATGTAAACTATAACATAACACTGAAACAAACACAAACAAAAGTGTATCAATATATATCATTAACTTGGGTAAATTACACTTTTTACTGCTATAGTTTGACTCAAATTTTACTTTGATTTAATTTAGTTTCAATTTGGTTCTTCTGTCCAAATTATTGTTGATTGTTTCTACATACACACTTCATGAGAGACACCAGGGATGAGCATAATTTGGATTGGTTCAGTTTAGGAGTAAACCAAAATGAACCATTACTTAGAGCCTGTTCAGAAATTATTTTAGTTGTTTTTAAAAAATATATAAAACTTAGAGAGATGTGATTGGGTATTTTGATTTCTTGGCTATTTTAGCCTCCCAAAAAAAATCATATGCCAAAACCCAATTTCAAGAAATTTGGAACCAAACTAAATTATGAAAATCTTACAAACAAAAGAGACCGAGCAATTAAACCGTGGTTTGGTTTGGTTCGATTTAAAACTACGATTTTTAAAAACTTTATCATCATTCACAAAAGGAAAATTGTAATATACACACCTTTGAAAGAAGTGTATCATATGCACACTAGTTATGCCATTTTCTTCTTTAGTTATAATATTATTATAATTATAATTCATGAGATCTTTAGTTTTGCTCCATATTGTGTTAATTATAACATTTTTTTTAGTTATGACTCATAAAGTTTAAAGTTATGCATATGATACACCAAATGTACCACAGTGTTTCCCTTCACAAAATATTATTCGTAACTTATGACTTATAAAACTAGTTATATCGCTATAAAAAACATGATTGCAAAAGTAAAAGATTACAAATTATGGATATATATATATAGATAGATAGAGAGAGAGAGAGAGAGAGAGAGAGAGAGAGAGTTGTACAAAATGTTGCCCAATGCGCTAAAATCACATCGCATTAATCAGTATCGTTCTATCCGCTAACCGCGGTTTAAATTTTAAAATTTATAAACTGTCTTCAAAACCGCTACACTCCGTTATAATTAATACATATATATTTTTTAATCTATAATGAAATATCAAAGTAAAAATGAGTGTAAAAGAAATTTAATATGTGTAATTTGTTACAAATTAGTAGTTGTATACATGAAAAAGATTATGTAAAATTAGTTTGGGTTATATATATATAAAAATTTATGCAAAGTAGTGTTATATATTATGCAAATGCTTGATAATTGGTTAGAATATTCTTCAATCTGTCAATCCGTCCAAAACTGCTCAAATCCCAATTTGCCAATCCACCATTCGATTTATAATTTTACTCTCAAACCGCCTATATATATATATTTGATAATAATGAGTTACTTGAACAAATTTTTTTTATATATATTTAAATGATTTAGTTCGGTTCCAATCGGATCTGTAAATAAAAAATCGTCACACGAATTGTGAAATACAATTTTGTTTATTTTAAAAATGAGGACCAAATCAAGAAAACCTAACGTTTGCATCAGACCTGTATTTGATTTTTTTTTATTTTTTTCAGCCCTGACACTTAGGCAGTGTTTGGGAAAGATTTTTTTGTGGTTTTTTTTTTTTTTTTCACTAAAAGACAAAGTAGTTATAAAACAAAAAAAAAAAAATCCAAACAAAATATCACATCAAATCCCATAATCATTTTACTTTTTTTCTCACAAACATCACATCCTACCACAAAAAAATCCAATTATCTTTCCAAACACAAAAAATTTTCTCCAATAATATCCTACAACTAAAAAAACCTTTAAAAAAATCAACTTTCCAAACACCTACTTAATATAAAATTATTTGGTTTGAATTTTTAAATTTTACTTTTCAAAAAATTAATTTTTATTTTTTATTTTTTGTGTTCTTTTGTTTTCACTATTTTTTTTTAATATTCTAAGCAAGTTTTTTAATTTTTTTAAAAATATAATATTTGTGAAATTTTTTTTAAAAAAATACACTAAATAACAAAAATACAAAAAAAAAATGAAGATTCAATATATTTTTTATATTTTTATTATTTTTTTATAAATATTTTATTTTTTAATATATCTAAGGTGCATTAAAAAAAATTACTTAAAATTTAAAAAACATTCATTAAAAATAAAAATAATAAAAAAATAAAGTATTAATTTAAAAAAAAATTAAAATCAAACACATTAAATAATTTTTAAGTATAGAGAAAATGTTCAAATTAGAGAGAGAGAGAGAGAGAGAGGGGGTGGTGAACCGTGATTTCAATGGGGACGCGGGTGTCAATCCGATGCTGGTAATAGAGATCGATGCAATCCATGTCCAGCCTCTTCAAGCTCGACTCACAAGCTGTCCGTACGTATCCCGGATCACCTCGAATCTCTGCCTTTTCGTCAGTATAGATGATCCCGAATTTCGAAGCCAATTCAACTTTGTCTCTCATCCCTCCCTTGAGTGCCTGGTCATCAAAATCAAAATCAAGATCAATTCCACCATTTGTTATGAATAGAAATCAAAGAGTAGGAAATTGAATTAATAATAGGGGCGACCTTGCCGAGGAGGATTTCGTTGGTGTGAGGGCCGTAGATGTCGGAGGTGTCAAGGAAAGTGACGCCGGAGTTGATGGAGTGGTGGATGAGTTTGATCATGTCTTCTTCGGGCTTTGGAGGCCCGTAGAAGGCTGACATCCCCATGCACCCCAGTCCCTGTCTCGACACCTCTAGACCTTGTGATCCCAGCTTCATTCTCCCTACTTTCGCCATTTCTCTCCCTCTCGCTTGCTTTCTCTCTCTAGATATATTTGTCCGAGACAAGTGTAGTAGTATGGAGATGGTGTGTGATGAGCACTCAACTTATAAAGAGAGGAAAGGAGGATACGCTGCTCCCGGAAAAAATACATGGGTGTCTGTCCCAATCAGCATATATATATTTTTTATGAAAAAGACTACGGCTTTTTAAAAGATTTGTAAAAATAAAAGAAAAATGCTTGGACCAGCACTAATGATGCATCCACTGCCATAATATTGTTGTGCCTTTTTTTTTTTTTTTTTAAATGCTTGAGATCCTATTTTTTTTGTAGATCTTCACAACCTCTTTAGATTTACGCTATTAATGGTATATGAGTGGGTCTCACATATACATTAATGGTGGAGATCAAAGGGGATTGTGGGGGTCTCCAAAAAATGGAGGTCTCAATCATTGTATTTTTTTTGGGAAATGATTAAAAGCCCCTCCAATCATAACCCCCACCACCCCCACACACACGTGGCGGGTGGTGATTGAAGAAGAAGGAAAAAAAGAAAAAGAAAAAAGAAAAACTAGCCAATCAGAGAGAGAGGAGGTCAAAGGGGGTGTCTCCTTTAGGGGGTTCAACTCATTTTCCTTATATTTTTTAGTACGGAACTGCTACGTAGCTTGAATTGTCAAGCTCGAAATTGGCTCGAATCCAATTTCAGAAGCAGAGAAGGAGAAGAGAAGGAAGGAGGAGGATGAGGAGGAAGAGGAAGAGGACTGGATGGGGCATAATCACAGGGGGAGAAGAGAAGGAAGAAGGAGGAGGAGGAGGAAGGAGGAAGGGGAGGGGCTCGGCCGACGGTAGTGGTACTGCGACGAAGGGGAGGGGCTCGGCGATACCGGAGGCGACGGCGGTGGTGCTGCTACGACGATCGCTGGTGCTGCGACGAAGCGGAGGGGCTCAGCCGACGGCAGAAGCGGAGGGGCCCTCTCTTCTCTCCATTCCCTCTTCCCCTCATCTTCCTCTTCTCCTCTCTTATTCCTCTCTTCTCTCCCTCTTTCTCCTCTGTTTCAGACCACCCAAAACGCCCAAAACGACATTCGAGCCAATTTCGAGCCAAGGTTTTCGAGCTACGGCTCATTTTCGTTTTTAGTATGTGCCAGCTCATTAGTGATGCTTTAGAGTACCACTTTTAGTAGTATGTAGAATTGATGAAAATAAAATAGGTTAAAATTATTAATAAAATAAATGTCATTTTAAATTATAACTTTTTTAATTATCAAATCAATTACAAAAAAATTAACTTTTTTCAAATATAATTTTTTTTTAATCAAACTAAAATAGTCATAAAAAAAAAAATACAAAAGCCAACTAAAATAGTTAACCTTCCAAATGACCACTAGTTTTAGTTTTGATTTTTTAATTTTTTTTAATTTTTTAATTTTATTATTATTGCTATTATTATTAAAGAGACTATCTGTTTTGGTTTTGTTCTTTTAAAAACATTGTTTTTTTAATTTTGTTATTTTTTATATTTTAATTAATTTTTGTATATATATATATATATATATTTAATTAAAGGACAAATTACATTAACAGTACATATAGTTTGGAACTTGTGTCACTTTAGTCCCTAACTTTTCAATTGTGACACATTTGACCCTATATTTTGAATCTCATTTTAAATAAGGACAATTGAAAATATCATTGGTTAATTTCAAGGACAAAATTGTCAATTTGATAAAAATATAAATTAATTTGACAAAAATAAATGTCAAAAAAATATTTTTAAATTTTTTAAAATTATTTCTACCTACTAAAAATAAAATTATGTAAAATTGATAAATCTTTTAGACATTTAATTTTTTTTCCCAAATTAATTTTTATTATGTATTTGGATATGATCATGTAATGGATGGTTGTTTTTATTTTCATTAAATTAGCTTTTATTTTTTTAAAAGTCAAATATAGCGACAAGTTTGATATCATTATTATATTAATCCATTAAATCAAAAAATCCAAGGCTAAAAATATTTCAGATATTAAATATATCGATTACACATTAAAATCTTAACAGCCACACATGATTATCATCCAAATACATAATAAAAATTAATTTGGTAAAATAAATAAATAAATGTCTAAAAAATTTATCAATTTTACATAATTTTATCTTTGGTGGGTAGAAATAATTTTTCTAAAATTTAAAAATATTTTTTTGATATTTATTTTTATCAAATTAGTTTATATTTTTATCAAATTGACGATTTTGTCCTTGAAATTAACCAATGTTATCTTCAATTATCCTTATTTGGAACAAGATTTAAAATGCAGGGTCAAACGTGTTACGACCCGCTCCTCGTACCCAAGGGTTAAGTATCGTGATGGCCAGTAACTGGGGTTACCTCCGGCCAATTCTTAAACAAATAAATAAACGCGAGCGAAAATAATATTCAAATGAGGGTACCAAAATAATCATTGGAGCTTCTATTTAATTAATTTGTCAGAGCTGAACTATCTTTACAAAGTGCTTCGTGTCTATTCCACGCGCTGGCCCTGACATATCACCTGAAAGTGGTAAATAACTATAAGCACATGGTAGAGTGAGACATATTATACTAAGAGTATAAGAGTATAAAATTCACCATGGATAATTATTGGCTAAACAAAGCTTGATATTAAAATACAGAATATATAATACAGAGATCAAATACGAAAATCATATACATAATCATAACCACGGTATAAAACGGAACAGAACAGATATATGGACTCAAGAGGTGGTTCATACGAACTCTAGAGGTGGCTCCCACCATAGTGTAGCACTTAGTTTTGTATAACACTTTGCTCCACACCAGAAGTCATAACCACGGTACAAAACCGGACAAATGTATGGACTCAAGAGGTGGCTCGTACGAACTCTAGAGGTGGCTCTTACCATAGTGTAGCACTTAGCTCCATACAACACTTTGCTCCACACCAAAAATTCAGAGGGCCAATAGATCCATGACAGACAGAGGATCGCAAAGTGACTAATTAGAGGACTAATGATTATTTAAGTCCCTCAAGGCGTGTGACTCCCGTGGTGGTACTTACAAAACATAATTATATATAAGGTCATAGTCAAATATTCTTAAAATATAAAACAAACATATCCATGGATTTCTTTTTAACAAATAGAGTTCAGAAAATAATTCACGTAACTGAAATAATATAGTTTATAATAATTTATAAAATATAACTTGTATAAAATAAATATGGTAAGTCAAAATATATGTAAAATATATTATGGTGACTAAAGGTATAATATAACTCATCTTAAAAATAATACATTACTCTTTCTTTTCACTACCAAAAACTCTTTCAACTTCCATTATTTTTTTCCCTTCTTTCCTTTCTTTCCCTCGTTTCTCTTTCCTTTCTTTCCTTTCTTTCTCTCCTACTTTTCCTTTTCTTCTTTCCTGATCCTCACTTCATAGCACCTCACCTCCTTATATAGGTTGGTTTGAAAAGTTGGTAAAAAGTTGACTTTTAATTTTTTATCAAGTTTTTTGACTTTTTTGGAAGTGATTTGGAAAGTTGATAAAAAGCTGACTTTTTACTTTTTAGTTTAATATTTATTTATGGTGTCAAATCAAATTAAAATGACCAAAATACTCTTATCCAACATAATAGATTTATTTTTTTATTTTTTTTTTCATAGGCTCTAATTTGTAATTTTAGAACTACATTTTTGGCACTTCCCAAAGGAATTTTGTTGCGTTTTTAACAATCATGTTTTTGAATATTTTGTCCAAAAACGTGACTTTTTACTATGTTCCCAAAATGACACGTATTGAGGTGTCCCCACCCTCCCCCGCGGGACCTAACTCACAGCTGTTATTAAACTCTCGACTTCAAGCTTATCCTTTTAATGGATAAGTTTAACTTAATTATTTATTTATATTTTGATCCGTAAATTCTTGATTATTATGTTATTTTACAAAATCACGTCTAATAATATAAAATAAATTATATATATTTTAAACAGTGATTAAATAATATTAATATAACTTTTATAGAATAATTAAAATTTTGAGTTGTTATAATCTTTCATTCTTTTAAAATTTCGTCCTCAAAATTTGTCATATGTGTAAGCTATTCGCTGCGCACTCTGATAAATATATATTAGATGATTAATCTGATAGAAAATAGTATCTCAAAAAAAAAAAAAAAACTTTACCAAAAACAATTCACTGTCTAATTGTCAAAAATTGGTTTGGACCAAAATAAGAAATAATGGGTGACTTTAAAAACTTTTCATTCGTTTTGTTTACAATAAAAATGAGAACACAATGACAGAATCATATGCAAGAGTTGAAAAAAATTTGAGATGAACTCCCATTTCTTTGATTCGTGAATTTTTCACTGATTGAAAATAATTTCAAAATTAGTATATTTAAAATTTAAACCCACTTTTAAAAAGGCGAAATAAATTTTTTTTTTTTTGGGGAATATTGAACTGAAAATTATATATATTTAATTATATTATAATTTTGGTAGGTGCTTGAGCCCGACATCCTTTGTTTCTTTTCTTTCTTTTGCTATAACAAATATAAATTATATTTATTATCCTTCATAAATTATACACAATATATACATAATCATATAAAATTATAATATAATTAAATCGACTAACAAAATATAATATTTAGGTACTAATTACCCGCTATCTTACTTCTTAAATGTGCGTGTGTCCTATGCTCCAATGATTTTTTTTTTATTTATAAACCATTGCTCTGATACCACTTGTCACAATCCGCTCCCTGTATCCAAGAGTTAAGTATCGTGATGGCCAGTAACTAGAGTTATCTTCGGCCAATTCTTAAACAAATAAATAAACGCGAGCGGAAATAATATTCAAGTGAGGGTACCAAAATAATCATTGGAGCTTCTATTTAATTAACTTGTCAGAGCTGAACTATCTCTACAAAGTGTTTCGTGCCTACCCCACGGGCTTGCCTTGACATATCACCTGAAAGTGGTAAACAACTATAAGCACATTGCAGAGTGAGAAATATTATACTAAGAGTATAAGGGTATAAAATTGACCATGGATAATTATTGGTTAAACAGAGTTTGATATTAAAATACAGAATATATAATACAGAGATCAAATACGGAAATCATATACATAATCATAACTACGGTATAGAACGGAACAGAACAGATGTATGGACTCAAGAGGTGGTTTATACGAACTTTAGAGGTGACTCCCACCATAGTGTAACACTTAGTTCCGTATAGCACTTTGCTCCACACCAGAAGTCATAGCCACGGTACAGAACCGGACAAATGTATGGACTCAAGAGGTGGCTCGTACGAACTCTAGAGGTGGTTCTTACCATAGTGTAGCACTTAGCTCTGAGCAGCACTTTGCTCCGAACAGCACTTTACTCCACACTAGAAATTCAGAGGGTCAATGGATCCATGACAGACAGAGGGTCACAAAGTGACTAATTAGAGGGCCAATGGTTATTTAAGTCCCTCAAAGCGTGGGACTTCCGTAGTGGCACTTACAAAACATAATTGTATATAAGGTCATAGTCAAATATTCTTAAAATATAAAACAAATATATCCATGAATTTCCTTTTAACAAATAGAGTTCAGAAAATAATCTATGTAACTGAAATAATATAGTTTATAATAATTTATAAAACATAACTTATATAAAACAAATATGGTAAGTCAAAACATACGTAAAATATATTATGGTAACTAAAAGTATAATATAACTTACCTTAAAAGTAATATTTTACTCTTTCTTTTCACTACCAAAGACTCTTTCGACTTCCATTATTTTTTTATCCTTTCTTTCTTTCTCTCCCTCCTTTCTCTTTCCTTTCTTTCCCTCCTACCTTTCCTTTTCTTCTCTCCTTCTCTCCTGATCCCCCCCCCCTTCTTATCTCACAGTTATTATTACACTCTCGACTCGAAACTTATCCTTTTAATGGATAAGTTTAACTTAATTATTTATTTATATTTTGATTCATAAATATTTTATTATTATGTTATTTTATAAAATCATGTATAATAATATAAAATAAATTATATATATTTTTAACAGTAATTAAATAATATTAATATAAATTTTATAAAATAATTAAAATTTTAGATTATTACAAAATGTGTCACAAATTAAAAAGTCAGGAACTAAAGTGATACGAGTTCCAAATTATAAAAACTGTTAGTGTAATTTATTCTTAATTAAATTATTTGAAAAATAAAATATTTATAAAGAAATTTTAAAAAAAAATTAATAAGTACAAAAAAAAATAAAAATAAACATATACTATATATTTTATATTTAGTGTAATTTTTAAAGATTTTTTCATAAACTATATATATTTTAAATATATCTAGATTAAACGAATTAAAAATTAAAAAATAATTAAAATATTAAAAGTTTGAAAATTATTTTTGAAACTTTAAAATCAAATAAAGTTCTATATTAATTTTTGAAAAACAAGAGGTTAAGTAAGTGGTTTTAGTTTAAGGTTCCTAATATTTAAATTTTATAAGATAAAAGACATGTAACATTTTTATAATAGTTTAGGTCCATAAATATTTTTACATAGAAATTTCAACATAGAGAAATTCGGCATAGAGAAATTTGTGAAATTTCTCTATGACAAATTGAAATTTCTCTGTGATAAGTTAAAATTTCTCTAATAATATTATTAAGGGACCTTAATTAAAAAGAAAAAAATATATTTTGAACCTCTTCTATTATCAAAAATTAGAAAGGAATGTTTCACTAATTTTCTTGTTAAGTAATACAATGTGATGATATGGAGTATTATTACAAGATTGTCTAATAACCAACATTAAAACAGTGGATCAAGTAGCATCAATCTAATAATACCAAATAATCAGTGAATCAAGTAGCATCAACCCAATAATACCAAATAATCAATATGAAATGTTATATAAGCTTAATTTTTATACAAAAGTTTCATACCAAATGACAAAATTATTTATGATTTTATTTAATCAAAATATCTATTATTATGTCTCATAATTATAAATATTTTATTATTATATCATTTTAAATACATCAAATTGTGAGAAATTCTATTTGTAAATTATTTTTCCAAATAAAAAATTAGGGCGCTAGATGGATTTGCTCAACAATAGTCTAATTAGAAATGATACTGACCCTACAAACACTCCCACTAACACAACCCCACACACACACACGAGAAAAAAAAATTACAAAAATAAAAATATACATGATCTATTACAATTATTTGGAAGTCATGTCAGCCAAAATAGGAGCAAGGATTACTTCCTTAACTTTCTTATTTGACTCTCTATTTGATGGGTCATTGGGTTTATTTTTGGATCTAATTTTAATGATTCGAACCGTTCACATTTTAAAATTTATTATGTACATCATACTTGTAAAAAATTAAGTCGATCAAATTTCAAAAACCACGTGAACTAAAAGTTTTATTAAATAATAAAACTATTTATTAAATTTTTTTAATAAATGGTTTTTAGTTCTTTTGATATTCGATCAATTTAATTTTTTACAAATATAATATATATGATAAATTTTAAAATATGAACAATTCGAATCATCGAAATTGAACCCAAAAATAAATCCAATAACCCTATCACGTAGAAAATCAAGTAAAAAAAGTCAAGGAGTCGTCCTCACTCCCAAAACGGGTCCCAAGTAATTTCCATAGTCTAATGCCCCTGTAGGCCGGACTGGTTGGTGAAGTGTAGGAAAAGACAACCCACCCAAAAGGAAGTGTAAAAAACAGACAAAAATTGCTTATGTCAGCGCCTACGCATGTGAATAGTTTCCGGGCTATGCTCCGGATCCGTCAGTGTCGTTATTAGGGATTATTTGGAGTGTCTTAAATAAATATATTTTTTTATCTTTTTGAACTGAAAAATTGAGAAAAAAATATAAATATTTAGATTAATTTTTTGACTTTTTATAAAAAAATATGTATTAAAAAATTGTATAAATTAGTGTGTAGGGGAAAATTAGGATTGAGAGTTATGCCACCGTAATTTTTAAATTTTAGTAAATAGTGATAACTTTTTAACTTTTTAGCAACTTGTCAAACTTGGCCTTAATCAGGTGCGGATCTTGTCTGCCTAGGGCCTATTTTGAGAGGAGGTTAAAAATTAAATTATTTTATTTTATTTTATTAGAAAGGTAGTGTGATTAGGGATATGCATAGTGCAATTCGAACGGTTTAATAATAAAATTATAAATAAAATAGTGAATTAGTGAATTGACAAATTGTCGTTTGGACGATTTTGAGCGGATTGATAAATTAAAAAATATTTTAACCAATTAACAAGTATTTGTATAATACAATACTAAATTGCATAAAAAAATTTATATATATAACACAAACTAATTTTATATAATATTTTTATATATATAACTACTAATTCGTAATAAATTTAACATTTTAAATTTCTATCATACTCATTTTTACTTTGATATTTCATTAGATGTTAAAATATATATATGTTTGTATTAATTATAGCGGAGTGGAACGATTTTGAAGGCGGATTATAGATTTTAAAGTTTAATTCGCAGTTAGCGAATAAAACGGTGCAGATTGATGGCGATCAGTGCGATTTTAGCGGATTAAATGGTATTTTGTACAGCCCTAGAAATTTCCTTAATACACCCACTGAAATTTCCTTTACACTCGTATCCTTTTTTGAGTTCCTGTGTTTTTAGGCTGTGTGTAGGACACATTGTGGGTGTTTGGTGTAGCTTAAAAACAACTTATTTTTACTTTTAGCTTAATTTAAGTTGAAATTGTGTATTTGGTGTAACTTACAAGGTAGCAACTTATAACTTATTGCAACTTAAATGTGAGAAAAAAAGTTAATTTAAAAAGCATCTCAAGGAGTGCTTTTTAGATTCAGATTATGTAGGTAGCTGAAACTAAAGAAGTCAAAATACTTAAATGCCCTCTATTATTACAAAATATTACCATTAAACTAGGTATATAAACTCCTATTCTACTCTCTCTCTCTCTCTCTCTCTCTCTCTCTCTCTCTCTCTTCATTTTACGTTTGAGAAAATAGAGAGCTCTAGAGAGAATCGAAGAACTCTCACGTTTTTGCCCGGATCAAATCTCAACCTGCGAATATCCAAAGTCGATCAAAGGCACCACTAACTCCGATAAAATCTGGAATCACTAAACTCCACTCCATCTCTGACAAATTATTAGTTTTGACCTTTTTTTTTTGTGTGCACAACCAGTTATATATATATATATATATGTGTGTGTGTTTACACCATGAAAAAAAATTGTTTAGGGTTTTTTTACTTGTTCTCTTTTTCAATGAACTAATTTGTGAATTTAAGTTATGATTTATGAAATTAGGAAAAATCATTTGGGTTTTAAGATTTTGTTTTTTTGATTTACAATCAGTTATATATATATATATATATATTTGTTTACACTATGGAAAAAAAAAAAAAATTGTTTAGAGTTTTTTTACTTGTTATCTTTTTCAATGAAAAGCTAAACTTATTAATTTGTGAATTTAAGTTATGATTTATGAAATTAGGAAAAACCATTTGAGTTTTAAGATTTTGTTTTTTTATTTTATTTATAAATATCTCTATTTTTTGGGTTTATTTTATTTATGAGCTTTATTTGCTCGATTGCTTTTTAGGAAAACCTAAACTTACTAATTGTTTAGGATTGATGTTTGTTTGTTTGCTGGGGATTGTTTCTGGGAATTACTCTGTTCATTACTATGTAATTCAATTTGTAATATTAATATGAAATTCAATTTATAATATTAATATGTCAATTTGTAGGGCAAATTAGGAAAATTGCTCGTTATTGATAATTGGTGCACCTTTTGTTAGGGCCTAGTCCCTTTTATTGTCTTTTGTTTTTTTTGTTCTTTATATCAAAAATAAATAAATAAATAAATGTTGAAATGGAATTATAATGAAGTGTACTAATATAGGTACTAATTATTAAATTACATTTATAAAAGAACTTTCTAAAAAATAAAATTGAAGAAAAGGAAAAAAATTACAATTTTTACATCTTATAAAGACAAAAAGGACAATTATACAGCAAAAAACTATTTTACAACTTATTCAACCAAACACTACTCTGTTACTTAAATTCATAATCCCACAGTTGCACTAAACAAGTTAACAACTTTTATTTAAATCTATAATTTATAATATGTTAAGTTATAATCTATAGTCACTTGCTCATAGCTGCACCAAACAACATCATTATAGATTTGGATAAGAATTAAAAAGGGAAAAAATAAAAATAAAAATACATTTTACACACTTTTTAATCAGGCTAAAATAGTCACACAAAAAAATAAAAAAAACAAAATAAAAAGTCAACTAAAATAGCCAACCTCCCAAACGTGCTCTGCATCAGTTTTGATTTTGATTTTTTAAATTAATTTTTGCATACATATTTAATTTAAATGTATTTTAAAAATAAAATATTTGTAAAGAAATCTTTAAAAAAAAATTAATAAATACAAAAAAATTTAAACATATACTATATATTTTGTATTTAGTGTAATTTTTAAAGATTTTTTCACAAACTACATATATTTTAAATACATCTAGATTAAATGAATTTAAAAAATTAAAAAATAATTAAAATATTAAAAGTTTGAAAATTATTTTTGAAAACTTTAAAATCAAATAAAGTTCTATATTAATTTTTGAAAAACAAGAGGTTAAGGTTCCTAATATTAAAATTTTATAAGATTAATGACATGCAACATTTTCATAGTAGTTTAGGTCCATCAATATTTTTACAGAGAAATTTCGGCACAGAAAAATTTCAGCACGGAGAAATTTGGCATAGAGATATTTGTGAAATTTCTCTGTGACAAATTGAAATTTTTCTCTGACGAGTTAAAATTTCTCTATGACAAGTTGAAATTCAATTTGTGGTTAGCGAATAAAACGGTACAGATTGATATTGATTAGTACGATTTTAGCGAATTTGACGGTATTTTGCACAGCCCTAGATGTGATTCAAAAAAACCAAAAAGACAATAAACTAACTTTTAACCTAGTTGCTAAAAGAGGCCTACAATTATCCACAATGGATTAGAACTCATTTGGAATGTAAATATAGTTTGTTTTTAATTTTTTTACAAAAAAAATGTATAAAAAAGAAAAATATGTGATTGGATATTTTGACTTTTTGACTATTTTAGTTAAAAAACTAACATCCCAAACATTTCCTTAATACACCCACTGAAATTTCCTCCACACTCATATCCTCTTTTGAGTCCCTTGTTTTTAGGCTGTGTATAGGATACATATTATAGATTTGGCTAAGAATTTAAAAAGGGAGAAAAATGAAAATATAAATACATTTTACACACTTTTTAGAGAGAGAGTGAAGAACTAGGGCTTGGAATGTTTTTAGAGAGAGAGAGAGAGAAAGTGAAAAGTGACTTACAAAATCTTTTTCTCGGACTAATATACGCGTAGGCCGCTCAAACAATCAAAACACCGCTCGGGTGTCAGACATAATAAGTGACACTGCTTGAGCAACCAAAATACCGCTCGAGGGCACAATAACCCCCTTCCAGAAGTTCAGACCTGCAAAAGACCGCTTGAGTGCAAGAAAGACCATTCAAGCGAAGATACCTCACTTTTTGTAGTTTTGTAGATTGTAAAAGACTGCTCGAACGAACAAGCAAAAATCTAGGTAACAACTCTTTTGAAAAACTAACTCATAACCTGTTTCAAACACAACCATAACTCCCAAATAGTCAAACTCAACTAGCACAAGATGAAAATGAAATGAACAATAGTTAAAGACATGGATTCCTAGATTCAAAAGCAAGAAATGGGTAGGGTCTAAACCGGAACTGTTATAATCTCCCCATTTAAAGACTTCCGTCTCGAAATTAAACTTAAACTAACAATCATCGGATTTGGATTAAACTTGTAACCATTTATACAAGCAACAATGATAACACCAAGTCTATCAATACAGAATATTACAGTTCAGCTTTCCAAAAGATATACAATATTTACATATTACAACATGAATAAGATTTTCAATACAAGTCTCAAACATCAAAAAATAGGTCTGGATACTTCTCACAGACTTCTGCCTCATGTTCCCAAGTCGCCTCCTCAACCCTATGGTGTTGCAACAACACTTTAACCAATGGAATAGTCTTGCTATGCAAGACTTGGTCCCGAGTAGCTAAAACCCATACCAGTCTCTCCTCGTACAAGGAACCCTTATCTACCTGTAACTCGGTCCAATCCAACACGTATGAAGGATCAGGCTCATACTTCCGGAGCATACAAATATGAAACACGTTATGAACCTTAAGGCCAAACGATAAGGTACCTTCTAATCCGCTCTAGAATCTCAAAAGGCCCAACAAATCTAGGAGATAACTTCCCGCTCTTCCCAAATCTCATTAAACCCCGTCTTGGTGATATTTTCAAGAATATATGATCTCCTACCTCAAAAGATAAAGGTCTCCTCTTATGGTTGACATAGCTCTTTTGGCAACTTTGAGCCAAAACCAACCTCTTACGAATAAGTGCGACCTTCTCCATCATTTCTCGGACTAATTTAAGACCTAACATAGGTGCGTCACCCATCTTGGCCCAACACATTGAAGATCTACATGATCAGCCATACAAGGCCTCAAACGGTGCCATACCAATAGTCTCTTGGAAACTGTTATTATAAGCAAACTCCACCAAAGGTAAATGCCTCTCCCATGACCCCTTAAAATTAAGAACATAGACCCGAAGCATGTCCTCTAAGATTTGAATGGTTCGCTCGGACTGCCTATTAGTCTGAAGATGATAGGCATCAATCTAGTGCCCAAAGCATTCTGTAGCCAAGCCATGAAATGTGGATCTCTATTAAAAACGATAGTTACAGGGATCCCATAAAGTCGAACAATATCCTTAACATAAAGGTTGGCAAGATAATCTAATGAGTCACGCGCGTGCATAAGTACAAAGTGTGCTGATTTAGTTAACCGGTCAACTATCACCCACACAACATCATTACGTCGTGGAGTCCTTGAAAGACTCATAACAAAATCTATCCTGACATGCTCTCATTTCCATTCGGCTATAAGTAAGGGTTGCAACAAACTTGTTGGTCGTTGATGCTCGGTCTTCACTTATTGACAAGTAAGGCACCTCAAAATAAATAAAACCATGTCTTTCTTTATCCCCCTCCATCAAAACTAGCAGCTAAGGTTGTGATACATCTTTGTGCCTCCCAAGTGTACATCAAGGCGTAAATGGTGGAACTCTCTAAGTACCTCATCTCTACAAAATTCGAGCACGAAAAGATAATCCTCGAGTCATAATACACGTTCAAGCCTTTCTTTACCTTTCCATTAGATATCTTTCCTCGGATAGTCTCTACTTTGTGATCACCCCGCTGTGCTTCTATAACTCGGCTCACTAATGTAGGTTATGCAACTATAGTGAACAAAACGGCCAAGCCAAGATGCAAGTCAAACTTGCCAATAGCATCCAACATCTCCTGTTCCCAAATGGCAATACTAGCTACACTACTTACAGATTTCCTACTCAAGGCGTCGGCCACTACATTGGCCTTCCCCATTTAATAGTGTAACGCGAAATCATAATCCTCCATAAACTCCATCCACCACCTCTGTTTCAAATTCAAATCCTTTTGTGAAAGTAGATATTTTAAACTCTTGTGATCAAAAAACACTTCAAATCTCTCATTATATAAATAACGCCTCTAGATTTTTAAGGCAAAAATCACTGCCGCTAGCTCTAGGTAATGAGTAGGATAATTTTTATCATGCATTTTCAATTGCCGTGAACTGTACGCTACCACTTTCCTCTCTTACATCAATACACAACCCAAACCTTCTCGAGAAACGTCACAATAAATTGAATAATCCAAACCCCTCTCCAGAATAATCAGTACTGGAGCAGTGGCGAGTTTAACATTAAGCTCTTGAAACAACTTTTCACAAGTCTCACACCACGCAAATTTAATCCCCTTCACTGTCAATCTAGTCAATAGTGAGGCCAATCTATAGAAATCTTTCACAAAACGTCGGTAATACCCGACTAAGCCCAAGAAACTCCGAATCTCAAAGGCATTCTTAAGTTGTTCCCAATCTTGTACTGTCTTTATCTTAGAAGAGTCTACAGTCACCCCTTCCTCGGATACCACATGTCCTAAGAACTTAACTTCTTTTAAACAGAATTCACACTTCTCGAACTTAGCATATAAACAGTGTGCTCTAAGCACCTCAAGTATAACCCGCAAGTGTTCCTCTTGTTCCTCCTCGGAGGGTGAGTAGATTAAGATGCCGTCAACAAAGACAACTATGAAACGGTCTAGAAACTCACAGAAGATTTGATTCATCAAATCCATAAACGAAGTTGGTGCATTCGTTAGCCCAAAAGGCATCACTAAGAACTCATACTGGCCATACCGCGTATGGAATGCCATCTTCTGAATATCCTCCTCCTTCATCCTCAACTAGTGATAACCCGATCTCAAGTCAATCTTAGAAAAATAATAAGACCCCTTCAACTAGTCAAACAAATCATCTATATGAGGTAATAGGTACTAGTTCTTAACAATTACCCAGTTCAACTTTCGATAATCGATGCATAGTTGCAATGTGCCATCATTCTTCTTAGCAAAGAGAGCCGGTACTCTCCAAGGTGATGTACTAGGGTGAATGAAGCCCTTATCTAACAATTCTTGGAGTTGAATCTTCAAGTCATACAACTCAGCGGGTGCAAATCTATACGGTGCCATGGAAATCGGTGCTGTACTGGGCACTAAGTCAATGGAGAACTCAATCTCTTAATGGGGTAGCAAACTAGTAAGGTCTTTGGGAAAGACGTCTGGGTATTCTCAAACTAGCCTCAGCAAATCAACTCGAACCGCATCACTCTTACTACCCAAGAAAGTTGTAAGAAGACAATTAAGCTCGCCTCAACCACATGAGTCACATATTGGCAACAAAACTCTATTAGCTCAATCTTCTAGAAAATAAAAATAGTCACCACTCGAGGTACACACCGTAACTCTCTAACAATAACAATCTATAATAGCATGGTACGAAAAAACCAATCCATACCTAAAATGACATCAAAACCAGACATGTTTAACAATACGAAAGCAAAAAGAAGTCGACAATCGGCAACCTCTATCTCACAATCGCGACACCCCTAGTCCAAGACAACCTTACCCCCAACTGGTGACTTTACCCTGAGCGAAGATGCTAACTGAGCCACTTCTAACCCCAAAGCTGATATGAATGCAGAAGAAATGAAGGAATGAGATGCACCAGTATCAATCAACACATTGACAATAAAATTTTACAATAAAAAGTTACCTCTCATAACAGAGGGTGTTGGCAACTAATCTGGCATGGTAACAACATACACACGCCCTATGGGTTTTTACTCTACCTACTCACCCCTTGGAGCATAGGTCTGATACACTGATAGAGCCAAAAAGGCTCCCTGATTGGTTCTCGAGGCTTGTGCTAAAAGGGTAGGCTGATGGCTTTGTGTCTCTCTCGAACCAGACGCACCAGATGTGCCACTTGCTTGAGTACAAAACCTCCTCAAATGCCTCGACTGCCTACACTGATAACAGGTGGGCAATTGCCATCTTCCCTGACTCTGGCTTTGAGGACGAGCTGAAGACAGTGTAGACTGTTGCCCTCCTCCTCTCTGTGGGCAAACTGAAAACTTTTGGCCTAACTGACCACACTTGAAACAAGTGATTCCACCATGACTACCTCTCCTTGACCTGAACTCGGTACAGGAAAAGTGGATCTGAAGTATGCTGCCTGGGATTACTATGGGGTGGAACCCCCTTGTCTTTTGTTGTCCTGAGTCTTCCCCTGAACCACCTGACTCCTCTACTTAGAGCCTTTCATTTGCTCATCCTCTGCTTAGATCACGATCTTTAAGTGAGCAGCCACCTCCACAAGGCGACCGTAATCCCTAATCATAGACCTAGTCACCTTAAAAAGGAGCCCGATCCTGAATCTCTTCTTGAACTTGACACAACGGTGTTCCTCTATTGCCACAAGTTCTGGTGTAAATCTAGAGAGGCTAGTAAAAGCAGCCTCAAACTCGGCTACAGGTGTGTTCAGCTGCTTAAGCTTCAAGAATTGATCTCTCAACTTCTCCCTAGCATTGGGAGACAAAAACTTATCTTGGAAGGCATTGATAATGGTCTCCCAAGTCATTCCAATGCACCCTCATGCATACTTCCACCATTGACCTGCATCTCCCTTCGGTTGGAAGGATGGTAAGGTCATTCTCAAACCATCGTCCTCAATGCCTAGCATCTCAAACGTTTTCCATATCTGTTCAAGCCACTCATCCACCTTTAGTGGCTCTTTCAGATCTCCTAAAAACTCATCCGAATTCGACCAGAAGAACTCGTTCTTCAAAAAGGACGGCCCTGTTTCAACAACATGGACTTGGACTTGACTCTCAACCCTAAGAATGTCCATGGATTCCCAAAAAGCTCCAGCTATTTCATGGGCCAAGGCACGCATGGCTTGCTGACCTGCTGGCTCGGCCACGTTGGCCTGATCAACTTTCTCCTCTTGAGTCGGAATATCATCCATTAACGGCACCTCCTGCTGCCTAGGCCTACCATGCCTACCACCACCACGTCTACGTCCTGACATCCTAATAAAAGTAACACAATAGATTAGCATGCTTACAAATATGTCGAAACTAATTCACTCACGTCCTAATATGGTGGACAATAATTTATTCACTCTACATAAGCACATAACCATATAAACATAAACGAACTTCCTTTCTAGATAGTGATCGTCCCGCGACATTGCAAGAATTCCAGTTAGAAATAGCAGTGATCAAGTGTTCTTCTAACAAGACTTCTAGAAACTCGTAGGCCCAATCAATAGCTAAGAAATTAAATCTCATACTCATTTAGTCACATAAGCATGTTATCACATAGCATACCAAGTCTACTTCTAATATCATCTAGCGAGATAACCCATTGTGGTAAAAACCACATCCCACGATCCCAAAGTATTGAAACCTAGTAGCTCTGATACCATGTTGTAACGCCTCGAAATAAATAACAATCGCCCATCTCATAACATTCCTTACAATTGATCAATAACATCATAGCTTATACTCCATTTATAATCGTGATCATACAAAAGATGACATATGAGTGTATACATTCATAAATCCTAAATCATGAATCTATAGTATATGACATGGTTACATGAATTAAAATAAAAGTAAAATTAAGTAATTATATGCCCTAATGGCTACATCTTTCTAAGTCAATGCTTGGATATATCAAAATGAGTTCAACTTAATATAATTAAAGCCCAAGGCTTATATAAAAATAATTACATCAAATAAAACAAAAGAAGCTCTTGGCTCCAAATCCTCCCAAGTTATGTCCTTGGTGGAGACATATTATCAGTACCTGAAAGTTGTTTTCCATATAGGGTGAGCTAAAGCCTAGTAGGGATACTTTAACATAATATATGAATCTTAACAAAGTCATGAAGTGAATACACATGCATGCCATTTACATTTCACTTTTTTTTTTCTGAAAATTATGCAATACCAAATTATATATCAATTTATGAAAACAATCATTTTATAACAGAAAATAGGGTAGTGGATACAAAACACTGGGAATCTCTAGGTACGTGTCAGCCATTAAGCTATACAAGCATTACCAAAGCCATTTTACCAGTACTAACTGGAAGGATCGACATCTAGCCGCACGGATTTCTAGAATTTTATCAAGGATACACAGGCCAACATAACAACCACGACCACACCCCCTAACCAAATTCACTAAGGTATTCACTTTTTTTTTTCTTCTTAAAATAGAACATTTTCAATGTTTAAGTATGCAACAATGCTCAATGCAAGATATATGAATGATTAGTTTCAATTTAGCTAATGCTCATGCAATTTCTACAACAATCAAAACTATCCTCCACCGATAGCCCAAAACAGATATTTATATACAACAGATAATTTCCAACGAAAGATAAAATCTCATCATTTTCAAAATGTGAGTGATATTACATATTCAACCCCTCCATCATCATCAACATATACATTGTTCTATTCTTACAAAATCCAATATCATTTTCCATTTTCTTTCACAAACCAAATATCCATAATATTAGAACAAAACCCCCTTTACTTACAAAATCAATTTTAAGTTAAAAAAATCCACCATTTTAGCATATCTCAATCATAAACACATCCCCACAACCTTTTTCAAGAACTCATTTGAAAATCCCTCTTTTCAATTCAAAATCAAACCCTAGGTTTAACCCAAAATCTCCAAACCACTAGATTCTATCAATAGACAAAAAACTAAGGTAAAAATCATATCAAAAGTTGAAGAAACCCCTACCCCAAGATTAGAAGACAAGAGAGAGCAAGGGATAAAGTTTGGCGGAGCCGAAATCGATAACTCCTTCGATTAAAACAAAGCTCTCGACGTGCTCTACCTTTTTCTCCAAAGGGCTAGGGTGTAGAAATCAATAAGTTGGGAGTATTTGGAGCTTGAATACAAGAACTAGAAACAGAGAGTGAAGAATTAGGGCTTGGAATGTTTTTAGAGAGAGAGGGAAAGTGAAAAGTGACTTAGAAAACCCTTTTCTCAGATTGATATGCGCGCAAACCACTCGAGTGACCAAAACATTGCTTGAGCGTCAGACATAATAAGTGACACCACTTGAGCGCACAATGACCCCCTTCTAGAAGTTCAGACCTGCAAAAGAACGCTTGGGCGAAGATACCTCACTTTTAGTAGTTTTGCAGATTGTAAAAGACCGCTCGAGCGCAAGAAAAACCACTCGAGCAAACATGTAAAAATCTGGGCAACAACTCTTTTGGAAAACTAACTCTGAATATGTTTCAAACACAACCATAACTCTCAAATAATCAAACTCAACTACCACAAGATGAAAATGAAATGAATAATAATTAAGGATATGGATTCCTGGATTCAAAAATAAGAAATGAGTCGGATCTAAATAGAAACCTTTATAAATTTAACTATTAATATTTATAAAAAATTTAATTAATTTGTAATTATTTTTGCAAAAATGCAGTGATGTGATATTTCCCTAAGAAAAAATATACAAAACAAACAATAACAATCATATTTCTGTCAGTCATAATATACAATCAACAAATACATAAATAAAATACAATAGTGAATGAGAAACAAAATTAAAGACAAGTAACATCTAGATTTGGACTAGTGAGATATGTTAGAGAGACAAAGAGAGAGAGAGAGAGAGAGAGAGAGAGAGATAAAACTTGTACTTGAAAAATCAGTGATGACAAGGACTGTTTCTAGTGGATATAGCACATTTGGCATCGCTTGATGGCGGAGACTAACAGATCGGTGGTGACGACGACAATTTCGAGTGAAAATAATATAAGCAACAATAACGAATAATATTGACGTTGTGGTAGTTGTGAGACCCCTAACTTTTGTAAACCCTATTAAGTCCCTTACTTTTAAATTATTTCTTTGAAATTGCTCAATTTCTTAATTAATTACAATTTTAACCCTGGGATCAAAATACATGCACCAACTGAAAACTTGCAAACCCTAATCGATTTCGATAACTTAGAAATCATTTCTAATACCCTAATACTAATTAATTGACTCCATAAACATAGAATTACCACTTGAAAACCCTAGGTTTTTTTGGTTTTTATCACGCTCGTTGGTTGATAGCTTTTTTTATTCGAAACAAGAAATTCAAACTAAATTAGTTTATCTAACCCTAACTTAGTTAAATTCTACTCTAAAATAAATGTTCCAATTCATAAATTAAGGCCTTATCCCTCATATTTTACTTAAATCATAAATTGACCCCAAGTTAGTAACATTGTATATATATATATATTTGTACCTCATATTCATCAAATCTTTTTGTACACAATATCTATGGAATTTGTACACAAAATCAATAAGAAAATCCTCCAAATCTTGAGCACATGGCCAACCATCATACCTCCTAGGCTATAATCATTGTAGTTTAGAGACAAATCCCTTGAATCATGGAAATAATTATGACTTTGGAACCAATTCTATATATATATACATGTATATATCTAATGTACTTGTAACTAGAATGGATTAAATTAGACTTAAGCCTAACTAGATCATAATTAAATACATAATTAAGGTCCTAATTATCCACTATTCCATTTCATTTGAATTAAATACAACTCAATTCCATTACATTTCAACCAAAGGACATTTTAGACAATTCACACCATTTTTCCTATAAATACACCACCATCCTCCATCTATATGAACATCAAACACCACACCCAAACACCCACATGGCATAGAGAGACGGAGAGGAGTGGAGAGTGAGCTTGCAGGAGAGAGAAGAAATTGTGCAAATACTTCACTAGACAATCAAGTAAGCCACAATACAACTCTCTCTTTTATTTTCCTTTTTCAAATACATGTTATTAGAGGTTTTATATAATATTTTCAGATGTGTTATAATAGTGTTCATGTGTTCAAAGTGGATGAATTGGGCTTCAATCATTCTTCTACTCATATTTTCGTTTAATAGATGCAAAACTACATTTTCTTCCCATGTCTCACATTTTTTTTAAAAGCATACCATCGCTCTAAAAATTTGAGTTATTGATACATTATTTAGTATATTTTCATCACCAAAGAAGTGAAAAATTTCCCTTAGTTGGCCTCTTTTCTCACAAATCTTCTTATTTTGAGTATTGTGCATGAAAAATCTATTTTACAGCCAACATTTGAAAATTCTAGGAAAATGTAGAACAATCTTCTGGACCTCATTTTTTTGTCAACATCTTCCTTACACAGTTATTGTTCAAGTAAAATTGGTTTCATTGAAAAAGAGTGAGCGGTTTGAAAGAAAATTCGATTTTCGTAATGATCGACGAATCTGGACAACGCTGGAGTGTTTCTTAAATAACTAAAAATATAGAAAAGCCATTCCATTTCTGAAGCATGTTCTAAAAACTAGATTAAATTCTCTACGAATCATAGGAAGGTCGAGTTCGGGAAAAATCTGAAATAGCCCTTTTGATTTTAATATTTAATTAGTACTAATCTGGAAATTTAGCTTTGCATGGGTGTTTTATACTCTTGTGTTCATGAATATACTTATTGGTACATGATCATGTCTTGGTATGATATTGAATGTGTTATGGTTATATGCCTTATCTTATTCAATTGATGATTCTCATGCTTATGTGGACATTATTACCTTACTAAGTTATTCTAACTTTAATTTAAGACATCTAATTTAACGAGAAACTTAATTGGGGTGGTATTGGATTTTTGATCACTTGAATATTGAAGAGATGATAATGTGTTATGTATGGATTGATGGAATGTGCTCCCTAATTGAAGGTTAAGTCTTGCGCAAGTGGTTGTCGCGTAAACCCTAGAATGGAACGGACGTATTCGGACTCTTTGCGATGGTTTGATTGGTGAGATAAGGTTGGGTCCAGATGGGATACTCAAGAGGATAAAACTTTTTTTTTGAAGGATAAGGTTGGATTCTGGGTGATAAACCCTTTTTCTTTTAGCCATCCCTTTTGAGGCCCTGCGGTTGGTGCTACGTGAACTATTAGTAGGCATCTGAGGTTAGTTTTGCAACAAAGCAGCAAAAGGGGGAATTCCGAATAGTCCGGTGTCCAATTCTTGTGGTAGGGAGGATGAAATCTCTTTGGGGGATTTCTAGAATACTAATATCTAACCTTGTAATCCTTGTTATTGATTTGAATATCATACTTCATTACTTGCTTGTTATAAATGTAATGGTGTATTGGATTGGGAAAAAGGGACGAGGTGTGTGTGCGTTTACTGGGCATTCAAAGCTCACAGCGTTTCATGCCAGGTATTGAAGGCTATTAGACCGATTGAAGACAAAGCTGAAGTATTTGAAGACGTATGGCTATCTTGTGAGAGTTAGGAACTAGTTATGTTAAACGTGTTTTGAGATTGTAAGTGATAGATCCCATGTTGTATTTAAGACATGATTTTGTAATTTGTATACATATATAACATTTGTAACCTATCCTTATACTCTGTCAACTCATGTAGGCCTTGTGTTAACACCTTGTTAAAATCTGTCAAAAAAGTAACTTTGCTATTTAAGGTGGTTGGACTTAGAAGGGAGGCTATTTTGACTCCTTATGGGATCTTGCTTGGTTATTAGCCAAATGACTCATTAGTGACGTTTCCTACTCTTGTAACCTTAGATAAACCTTGTATTTAATGGTTAATATATTATCTAATGTTCTTGATTTTTGGGGTGTCACAACTTAGTATCAGAGCCTAGGTTCAACCCTTACCCACGCATTTCGACCTATGGTTAGAGACTACCTTGCCCTAACTATGTTATATTATTGTAACACTACCTATTCTATCAACTAAAAGACATAAAAAATAGAAATTTTCTTGACCTATCTTAGGGAATTTCTTCGAATTTCGGGCACACCAACATCAACTCATGAGGACGTATTTCAGGATCGGGAAGTGCTTTTAACTCTGGACAAGGCCTCACATCGCGCAGTAGGGATACTATTAGTTCTACAAGTCTTCTATCGATCATCATATCCTCATCTTATATTTGTAACCTTTATTCGATGTTATCCTTTTCCAAGATTAAGTCATGACCTCCATTGAGACCAGATTATTTTGTTTAACACAAGGCTTCTTGTAAATAATTTTGTTTTCTTTACTCGGTGCTGAATCTTGAATATTCAGTTTGAAACGTGGATGGCCAATGCAATTTCAAGTTAAATATCTAGTTTAGTCACTACCTCTATAACTTTGATCACATTGAAGTTCGAAACCATAACATCATACCATTCATCGGTATTTACCCTGATGTTATCACCATAACTGCTTCGTATTCTTCATCTCCACTTTGTATTCTTTCCATTAATCCAATTTTAAGAATCTTGTAATTATTATTTTGCCTATATATATATATACATATGAAGTTGTGTTGTGTGAACATCCTAGGATAATTAAGCTCTAACTTTAAGATTAGTTAAGGAATTGCCTCTGTAGTTACAATCTGACTTACGCCTCACCCTATACTAGAACGGCAAATGGTGGACCATACTTCGAGACAAGTAATAACACAAGCTCGCAAGCAACAATAGGAATGCGGTACTAGGAAATTGAAACCTTAAAAATGGGCTTGTAACCGTGGCCAAAATCCTGAACCCTATCAAGAATCAAATTTTGGAGGAGTCTTGCCATCTTTGCGGAAATAATTGACACAACATTGACTTCAAAAAGAGATGAGGTAGAATCCAAGAGGGTTTGGAGCTTGCGGAAAGGAAACCCAACTTCATGAGGGACCAGAAAGGAGCAACCAGAAGAATACAACACCATACCCCAAAATATAAAGGGACATAAACTATACGGAAAGAAGTCAAGGATGACTATTTAAGGGGAAAAGGGCCGGATATGATTAATGACTAACTTAGGGAAGATGTAACTAGGAAATGTTTGTATGATTAATTTTCAATTCCAGAGACATGAAGATACCCTACTCCGACCTCATCTTAAAAATAGAATTATCACACGTACCTTAGCTATTATCGATAGTTACCAATAAAAGGAGATGACCAACCCGTCCAACAGAATACTTTTATTATTTAAGGGGGATAGATTAATGATTCAACAAATCAACAAACACAATGGAAAGTGTAGATCGCCACATCAGGAAATTGGCAATACAAGCCCTCACAATGGAGCAAAGAACGCTATTACCCATATAGTGAATAGCCTAAGAAGCGAGAGATTAGCGCATCTCCTTTGTCATTAATTAGAGAGGAATTTGATTCAAAACACTATTATTAGAATAAGACCAATGGCTTGAATATCATCAGTATATAACCGTTGGTAAGCAACCGAGGTTAGTTCTGCAACAAAGCAGCAAAAGGGGGAGTTCCGAATAATCCAGTGTCCAATTCTTGTGGTTGGAAGGATGAAATCTCTTCGGAAGATTTCTGAAATACTAACATCTAACCTTATAATCTTTGTTATTGACTTGAATATCATGCTTCATTATTTGTTTGTTATAAATGTAATAGTGTATTGGATTGGGAAAAAGGGACGGGGTGTGTGTGCGTTTGCTAGGCGTTCAAAGCTCACAGCATTTTATGCCAGGTATTGAAGACTATTAGACTGGTCAAAGACAAAGCTGAAGTATTTGAAGACGTATGTGTAACGGGTCCGCGAGGGAACTCACGGGTTACAGTTCGGACTCCCCTTTTTTGTTTGTTGCGGTTCGTAATCTGAACCAAAGAGTCCAACTCTGGCAAATCGTTTGAGAAAACAGATTTTTTGAAAAGTAGTGCCAAACATGGACTGCTTTGCCAAATACAGAGTCGCCACCTAAATATTTTAAAATGGGAAATTTAGGAAACCCTGACTCGATGCCGAAGGCCACATATCCGTCATCACCAAAGTTGTCTTGGCTCGGGAGCTTGGGTACGATCGGGGAAGGTCAGCTATGAGCACCCCCTTTCGCCCGATCCGAAGACCGGCCTCTACTAACCGTGATATTCGATTTTGAAAACGTTATGTGTTCTTGTTCCAATTATTAGCCTAGAATTACTATGTTATATGACAGACAAACAAGCGCCTGACAAACAAGTATAGACTAGATTGCCTGATTTGGAAATAAACATTGCATATCCGTTTATTTTGAAAGCACTTTGGAATTGCTACTCGCGAGTAGGCTAAAATACATATTTCAACGAGTTTTTCCAATTCAAACAATCCAACCTTCACCCACAGGCATTCAGGCAGTTTATAACACGTAAGCAATTAGCCTCATGGTAATCATGCTGTTATGGCAACACTCACACGCATGCGGTATGCTAAAGCATAAATGCTTACCGAGTACTCCAAGCCAAAACAGAAACTAGTTAGCAAACATGCATGGTCCTAGTTCATGTCAATTTGACTAATGCAACACATACAGGATACAATTAGAGTAGGCTCGGCTAACCTAAACATGGCATGTGAAATGCAATCAATTGATGCACGTATTCAATTTGGAATTGAAGTACAATGCAGTTAGCGTGATGCGCCGAGCCCAGTGCATACAAGACAAATGTACGGATGCACGCATGCATAGCATAAGGTATGCTAAATTAAATATGCCTTAATACTAACCATCGAAAGCAGGTAAGTAAAAGGGAGAAAGAAGTGGGGGTTGGAAGACATGCACACACGCACCCACACTTATTACAAATTACCGCTTCGGAAGAACCAAAAGAATAATACAGCGAATAAATGATTAACTACTCTAGCTAATTAAATATTACAAAACTCTATTTAATTAATTAACAAATTCACTAAGCTATGGAAAGCAGAAAAGGCCTTGAAGAGGATGCACGCCGCATGCTGGATTTGCGCCCCGAAATTCATTGCCATGACACATGTTGCCTCTGTTTTCCTGCTTTTGCACCTCTCAAGACTGCACAAGTCCCAAGATATGCTCTCTACACACTGTGGAGTGCCACCGGCTAGGAGGAATGTCCATCGGCTATGGGAAATGGTCACCGGCCGCTGATGAAGTTATCGGCCATTGATGAATTGCTGGTCGGCACTGTATGTAGCCGGCCGGCCAAAACTTCCCGCCGAAAACTGTTTGACACAGCCAGAGGGCAAACCAGGCATGACAATGTATTGTCAAAGCAATGTTTGCATTACCACACTCCATATCATGTTTAAGACTCAAGGGAGTGTGGTGCTCATTCTGCCACCAATCACGATTTCGATGCATGATGGCCAAGAGTCAAGTATGCATTTCAATGTCAAATGCAATGCACAAAACATACAAGGACCCAACCTCTATCATGGTTGACCAAGAGGCGAGGTAATGCACAACCATGCACCTGCGACCTAAGCATGCAAGCATACAAACATGCAATGCAACTACATGGCACACACAATGCTAATAACATAACATGCACAACGCATTGAAACATGGCATACACAATGCAATATGGACTTACACCAACACAAGTGGACCTCGCCACACTCATAGGAGGCCATAAGATAAAAAGAGATGAAGTGCGTGCATGCGTGCACGCAAAACCGAGACCGAACCTCTGACACGGAATGCCACTCTAACAAGACATGGAAAAACATGGAATATGGCATATGATCATGCAATTTTCAGAGGCAAAATGAGATGCAAAAGCCCTTAATCATGGCAAAATGATACCCGATGTGTGGAACGAGTCCCGAAACATGAATTTTGGTGCATGAAATGGCCTATAGCTATGCAATGCATGCATAATTTGTACATGAAGTATGAAGACAGAAGCTAGGAAACCCCAAAACAAGCATGTTTACAGTTCAAATCATGGCCAAACAGTGATCACAAATGGGACTAAAATGGCATACAAAAATGGCTCCGCAAGGGAGGCAATGAGGCAAGTGGTAGATGCAAAGCCCAAACAAAAAAGGACCCTTCTACATATGATGTTTTTCAGTAGATGACAAGCCCCAAATCAGTATATAAACATGCTCAAAATGCAATGCAAGATTAAGGCCACAAGAAGGCTATAACACAAAGTATACAAAATATTCATCAAACTGCCAAAGACCCTTAATGAAACATTACAAGGGGGTCAAAATATGGCCACTTTAAGCTCTGATCATGGCCGAAAAACAGAAGCAAGATAAGCTAACAAAACATGCAAAAATAGGGACCAAAGAGGGGTACAATGGCAAGTGATACATGGAGGTCCCAAACAATGGTGAGCCCTTCTTCAATGTTGAAGAAGGGCTCAAAATAATCCTATTCTCAGTTTACATCATGCTCCAAAACAGATTACCCATAGGCCAAAAATACTACTCAAGAAAATGGCATACAAAGGGATAATGAAGGAAGTGCAAGATGGGGGTCCCAAACAGGGTAAGACCCTTAATGAAAGATGAAAATAAGCTCAAAACATGGCTACTTTCAGTTTTGGTCGGAGCTCAAATGTACAAGCAAGTATGGCTTAGATAGCATGCAAAATAAGCTTAGAAAAGAGGGAAATGGGACTCACCCTTGTAGAACCCAACTTCAGCAACTTTTGATCCAAGAAACGGAGCTCCCAACCTCTGGAAATCAGCCTCCAAGTGCTGGAATGGAGGATGATGGTGTATATCTATGGGTTGTAGTGCAATAGGCCAAGAACTATGGAGTTTTGGAGGCAAATGAGTGAGATATAGAGAGAGATCAAGGGTTGTATGTATGTATATCAGATATATATGTCTCCTTTCTGGTTTTTTTGCTCAAAAGCTCTAACCTCAAACAATGGAGGAGGAGTGCTCCTTAAATAGGCAAAGGCAAAGGTTCTTGGCTTCTCCAAGAAGCCAAATGAAAGGGGCAAAGGGTGCAAAGGGTTTGTGGCTTCTAGAGGAAGTTAAAACAGCAACCTCTTAGAGGGAAAAAAGGGGTCAAAGGTGCAAAAGGGTCACACATGTGCATGGGGGGTCGGGTCTGTGGATCCCAGCTGGCACAGCTGGCATGCACCATGCTTGGGAGAGTCAAAAGGGTCAGATCAGCCAAGAAAAAGGGTCATCCGCTAAATAAATTGCTTGGCACAATACATTGCCGACAAGACTTTATCTTGGGCTCGGCTAAATAGAGTGCCGATGGGTGGCCAATGAGGTCAAAAAGTTCCGGTGGATGGCCAGATTGAAGCCCCGGAAGTTAGCTTTCCAATGGCGCAAACCTTGCATTAAAATTCCTCCTGTGCAAAAAGTTATGCCCTTTTTGATGAAGCCGCGCAGATTCGATCCAACCGGACTGATTCCCAAGTTCAACCGATCATATCTCCCCCTCCCGGACTTGGTTTTGGGAGATTATTGAGTGCAAAATGAAGCCCCGGAAGTCTTCTTTCCAATGGTTATGGCCTCATAGCTTAACTCCAAGTGTATAGATAGATGAGCTTGATTTAGCGAGGACTGCTCGACTCTCTTCTACCCGGATTCATGCCGAACCTCTTCTCCAACTTGTTTTCTCCCCTCTCCTCCTCTTCTCTTCAACTTCAAACCCCCAAGTAAGGTGTTTTGAAATATTTTTCAAAGATTTCATCTCTCTTTCATTCATCTCCACTTTGTCCTTGCTCGGTTTACCGAAAAGCGCACTATTTTTAAAAATGCGAGCGGCCTAACATCGTGGGAATTTTATTTCAAAAATGTTTTGAAAGAGAGGGTTTTAAGGTCTCAAAACCATCCAAAATAATTTTGGTTCAAAATGGGGTGTGAAGTTGAGATTCGCCTCTCCTTGTCAAGAAACTGAACTCGCGCACACCTTCCAACACAGAGCAAACCATTAGTCGCGCCCAAGTCTTAAGGGCAGTCAAAAATGGGGTGTCTACAGTATGGCTATCCTGTGAGAGTTAGGAACTAGTTATGTTAAACGTGTTTTGAGATTGTAAGTGATAAATTCCATGTTGTATTTAAGACATGATTTTGTAATTTGTATACATATGCAACATTTGTAACCTATCCTTATACTTTGTCAACTCATGTAGGCCTTGTGTTAATACCTTGTCAAGATTTGTCAAAAAGGTAGCTTTGCTATCTAAGGTGGTTGAACTTAGAAGGGAGGCTATTTTAACTCCTCCGACCTTCCTGGGATCTTTCTTGGTTATCAGCCAAAGGATTCATTAGTAACGTTTCCTACTTTTGTAACCTTAGATAAACCCAGTATTTAATGGTTAATATATTATCTGATGTTCCCGATTTTTGGGCCGTCACAGTAGTAGATGCCATTTAGGCGACACTGATAAACATGGTGGAGGTAACACTAGAGAGAGAGAGAGAGAGAGAGTTTGTGTGTGTGTTGCGTAGGGTTTCTAGGCTATGATGTTGGTTTTGACCATTCATGTTAAACTTGGTCCTTATGCTTCTAAGATTTGAAATCCTTTGAATTTTAACTAGCAAACAAATTTTTGGTGTCCTCAAATTCTTACATAAATATGTAGAGGAATGTATTCTAATTTTCTTTATTTTAAAATATAACTATTTCACAAATTAAAATTTTCATTGATAAATATTTTTATATATGAAATATAAATTTGCCACAATTTTTGAGCAAATTTGTAAATTCTTAGAACCTTGAAGGATTTTCATAAATTCTTAAATCTAAACCATTTTATAATATATTGTTTATCCATAATTGAAGTATATCACACGGATGCCACTGTTGTGCATATTTTTATATAAAAAATATTAATAGTTATAATCAATTGGACCAAATTAAAACAAAATCTTAAATTCAAAGCAAAATTAAGTTAATTGAAATTATAAGAAATAAGATGATACAATGATCAAAGTACAAGAAATACTGTCATAATTTATAGTAAAGAAAATGGTAAAAATGAAAGGAAAGGTTGTTGTTGCAACTGTAAGAAAAATAAAGGAGAAGGAAAGAGAAAACAAAAAGGAAACGGAAAAAAAATGAAACGGAGAGCAGCAACCATGGGACAAGAAGAAGAATGAATAAGAAAAAGAAAAGAAGAAAAAAGAATGAAGAAATAAAGAAATAATTAAATAAGATAGTTTTTGTCAGATAATCCAAATAGATGTTCCATGGGTTATATCCGACCCGATTATGGTGGTTGTATGACTATGTCACAACTTATCTGCAGGACTATCTCTATATTCTCAAAAAATATCTGTAAAAATATCTATAAAAAAATATCTCAAAAAGTATCTATAATAAATATTTTTTCTCTCTATTCGTTCCTCTAAGGTCAGCATTACTGTACGTGGAATTTGAAGTGTAAGTTTTTCTAAAGAAACTCTAGTAGCCTCTCTACGGATTTACAATTGGAGGCTCCTAATTCAAATTTTGAGATCTTAATTAGTGAGTGATTTCTTTCACATAAGGTAACCCGAGTATCTATTTTTTACGAACACTTTTAATCAAGCTCTTGTAGTGAACAAAAGTTGGAGGATGCGCCTTTTATCCGGAAAACTATATTATACTAGTTTTTCACAAGGAAGTATTGCATAACCCAATATTTTCCGACTTCTTCTTGTTCCTGGGTATGGTGGACTATCCTTTTTGGGAATAATGCATTGCAACTTCGGTTAAGATGGAAAATGGATATCAGTCGTTCGATTTCCATTTGGGAGGACTTTTAAAAATTCCTTAGCGATTTTCCTTTGTGGGTATCATAATTGTTCATCTTGCTCAATCCTTGGCCTTTTCTTTCTACATCTTCTACCAGTCTTGTTCTTGTTCTAATTCTTGTTCCCCTGTTATTCTACTTAGTTTTTAGTTTATCGCTACTAAAAAAAGTACTTTTTGCGACCGCTATAAACCGTTGCAAATAATAAAAAACAGTCGCAAAAGACCTTTTGTGACGGGCCATGCGACGACAAATGGGGGTCGCAAATGTGGGGGTGACAAATACTTTTTGCGATGGCAAAGCAACGGTCTCAAATTATTCGCGACCGCCTAAAATACTTATGGCGACTACTATTTTTCCGTCGCAAAAAACAAAGAAAAACACTGGGAAAAGTTCTTTTATGAAAAAAATACAATCCAGATAAAATGCTAGTAAAGTCAAAATCCACAATGCTAGTGTTCACCACTGTACAAGGTACCAGTCGAGTTCCAATTTGTTACCATGGAGATATATGTTCCTCAAATCCAAGCTTACACCTAATTAATACACATTATGAGAGAGAACAGATCAGAACACAGAGTATCCAATATGTAGATCTTCTTTTTTTAGATATAAAGCCTCAAGCAGAGCAGAGAAAAGGCAGAGATTGCAAATAAAGTCAATTCAGTCATAAGTTGAACTATATCAATCATGAGTTATTATGATCCATATTTTGCTAATCCTTCAAGTAAATAAAGTTTCCTAACAGATTTGATCTAATCCCAAATTGAATCCAAGACAGATTACAAGAACTTTCTAAAATTCAACAAGAAATCACTCCATAAAACAAACAACTGCTGAATCTTCAATGAAGATTTCAGATGAGGTAACTCTTTTAAATCCATTCTCATATCCATAATACCACTCTAAGAAGTTCAGGCACAGTGTAACAGCTCCCCCCTCCCGGCGAGTATAATTTTTCCCTCTTAACAATAGAATTGAATGTGTTCTCGTATGAGTTTTTTTCCCAAACACAAATGGTTCGGATTCTTATTTTCGAATCACGAATGAGTTCAACTTACTTATTTTTCAAACCCGTGTTATTTCATAAAAGTATTTTCAAAACATGACTTCAGGGTCAAAGTCATGTTAACACGACTTCAAAGAATAATGTCATAATTCAAAACATGACTTCTTAAAGTCAGAATTTTGACTTCAGGAAACAACATACAAATCAAAACCACGAACGAAAAACAATTTAAGGAGGTATAGACAAATCCCAATGAAACAAACATTAAGTCTAAATACAAGCTTTCCAGCCAAGATGTATCCTTGAGAAACCAAAAAGTGAATTATGTTGTAATACACTAAAACCATTGCTTTATTGTCATTGTGAGATCAAGTCAACATATCAGCCACAAATGATGTTGTAAAAACAATATATATTTATTAACTGTTCTCAGCAATTAAAAGAAACTAACATTAATAGGCAAGACAAAGAATAAACTGTCAAAGAATGGCCAATTGATGAGGTATACAACAGCAAAATAATTCAATGCTGGTGTTCATTATTCTAGAATGTGTACCTTAAATCTTCTTCTTAGGTTCCTAGAAAAGTTGAATGCTATGTATGTGGGCTAAATCCAAGCTGCCCGATTTTCATCCTGCCAACAAAAAAAAAATAAAAATAAATAAAGCAAGTCAATTTTTCTACTAATTTATATCTATACTTTGGCATTCAAAAAATAGTCCAAGCACATAACCCTATCAGACACCATACAAAAGCTAAATAAATTTGTATTTAATCACTACCTAGAGCTTTTAATATCATAATGCAGCCTTATGTCATATATATGGGGAGTTCAAGAAATGGTAATGGAAGAGGCAATGCCACACTGTTGTAGAGTTAGCAGCACATCTGCAACTATTATCATCCATCATTCCAAGGTTGTTAATCTTGTAATCTTTTTACAATAACGAGAACTAAAAATTTGAATGCTTCTCGAAGAATGACTTCATAGTAGAACTTTGCCATGTTTTTGCTGATCTTTCTATAGCATATGAAGACAGCGTCTCATCTGTGTCTTATTAATTGGGCAAAATGCCAAGTATTGCATGTCAACAGAGTAAGGAGAACAATGCAAAGGTACCACCTACACTATCAAAGCAAAATTGATAAGGATATAAAGCTTCTTTTTTCTTTCTTTAAATTGAAGCATTTATGCTTCAAATTATTGAGCTCATGACACACCTTAGAGTTTTGTTCATTGATGCAAGTGTTAATTTACAAGGAGATTATAGATGCATAAATGGATTGTAAAAAGCATGCCAATTCTTTTCTTTACTAAAAAAAACTGATCGATTGTGGTAGCATTCAAAGGGGAGAGGGGAGAGAGAGAGAGAGAGAGAGAGAGAGATAAAAGATATAAAAGGGCTTTTCTAAGTAGAACCAAAGACAAAAAAGGCGAGAAAAAAAACATATAAAACAGAGAAAAATCAGGGAAACCATTCTCTCAGGCACTAAACGTCCAAATGTGCTATCACAAACAAGGATATATTTGATATAAAAACAAGCTTCAAGTCACAATAGTACAATCAAGGACTGGCTTGAAGTCATTCTCCTAGAAAACTAAGTAGAGCATGTGCCATAATTTTTAATTACTGTGACATTTTAGCATCATTATCCTGATAAGTATATCACAAGAGAACCAACAGAGGACTGCAAACCTGGAGGCTATGGCATCCTTGCAAGCACAGGAGCTCATAATGAATGTCCAAGCAATCAAAAGGGGTCCATACAACTAAAAAATCCACTAGTAAATCGGATAATTTGCAATGCTAATTCAGAACCCTGTCAATTACCCGTGAATCGAACCACCATTTATTGATTTATCATATAAATTAACCAAATTTATGTAGGTTCAAAATTTCTTTTCACACATAACCCAAATAACATAGGTGTAACAACGCCCGCGAGGGACCTCGCTACAGTTCGGACTCGATTTTTGTTGCGGTTCCAAATCTCGAACCAAAGAGTCCAAATCCGGCAAATCGTTTTGAAGAAAAACAGATTTTTTGAAAGAAGTGCCAAACATGGAAGCTTTGCCGGATAATGAGTCGCCACCTAAATATTTTAAAAATGGGAAATTTAGGAAACCCTGACTCGGTGCCAAAAGGCCACGTGTCCGTCATCACCAAAGTTGGCTCGGGAACTTGGGTACGATTAGGGAAGGTCACATCGTGAGCACCCCCTCTCGCCCGGTCAAAGACCGGCCTCTACTAACCATGATATCTGATTTTGAAAATTTTGTATGCTCTTATTCCGATTATTAGCCTAGGTTACTATGTGATGCTCGCAGCAAACAAGTATAGACTGGGCCGTCTGAATTGGAACAAAACATTTCATGTTTGTTTGTGAAAGATGGTTTGCTACCCGCAGGTAGGCTTAAAATGCAGATTTTGCCACAATCTAGTGGGCTTAACAAACAATTGATGAATTGCTCCAATTCAGATAACTCAACCTCCACCCACAGGCATTCAAGGCAGATATATCACATAAGCACTTAGCCTCATGGCAAGCATGCTATCATGGCAGCACTCACACGCATGCAAGGATGCTAAAGCATAAAACTCACCTAGTACTCCAAGCCAAAACAGGAAACTCATTAGAGATCATGCATGATCCTAAAAATATACAGAAATGCCTAATGCAACACATGCAAAATGCAACTATAGCGGGCTCGGCTATTCTAAAGATGGCATGTGGAATGCTACAACTATCAAGTATTCAATTTGGAATTGAAATACAAATGCAGTTTGTATGATGCGCCGAGCCCGATGCATGCAAAACAGATGAATGATGCAAACATGCTGTCATACTGTCATGCTAATTGAAATATGCTGTAGACACCCCATTTTTGACCGACCTTAAGACTCAGATGTCACCGATTGAGCGCTCGGTGATATTGCATGCTGTGCTCGTTCAGAAGTCTGAGTCTCAGACATGTCGCGCCGCCTCCGGACTTCAACCATCTTCTCTACCTTGTCTCGGTTTGCGAACGACTCGTTTTCTCTGTTTTTCTTTCGAGGAAGGGAGTGGTCTTGTCGACTATCTCCGGTGGCCGTGAGCTACTTTTCGTGGTCAGAGCCATTTTGCCGTTGGGCGGTTCGGTTTTGGCCGTTAAGGTGTGTGCCTCGGCTCGGACCCGCCCAACCATCTCCGTCTTCTTCGGTTTATGGCGGAGACCTGCTTTTAGTGTTCCGAGAACACTGGGGCCCCGATGCCCACTGCGGCCGAACACCCATTTCGGGACCGGCTGCGTGATTTGGGCCCCGAGCATTCATTTCACATCCGCTTTCTTCGGTTTCTGGCAGGAACCTCTGTTTTATCATTTCGAGAAACCCTGGGGCCCCCGATGCCCACTTCGTGGCCGTATGCCACTTCCGGTGCCTGTAACCGGTTTTCGGGACCCCAAACTGCGCGGTTTTGGTCCCGAGCATTCATTTTGCATCAGCCTTCTCCGGTTTTTGGCGGAGACCTCTGTTTTAATATTTCGAGGAACCCTGGGGCCCCCGATGCCCGCCGTGGTCAGATGCCACTTCGGTGCTCATAGCGGTTTTGGGACCCCAAAGCGGTTTTGGTCCCGGCATTCTTTTCGCATCCATCTTCTCCGGTTTTTGGCGGTACCTCTGTTTTGTCATTCCAGAGGACAGGGGTCGCGGATACCCACTTCGCCGAACACCACTTCGCACCCATGACCCATTTTCGGGATCCCGTTGCTCGGTTTGGTTTTGGCCCCGAACGTTCATTTCTCATTAGTTTTTGTTCAAACTTGGCAGGTACCTCTGTTTCAACATCAGGAAGATCACTGGGGGGTGGGAGGCCAGCAATTATCCCAGATAACCAGTTTCGCTCCTCCGGAGCCCGTTTTGCTCACTTCCGGGCCAATGTTGAACACCTTGGGGGTATTTTCTTCCAACCAAAGTTACATATCTGTGATGAGGGGACCTGGGAGGACCCTACCAACTACTGGTCGGCCAGAAACTGTGAGTTTCATTTTTGGGCCTCTCCTTCAAGCTCTATGTTGTGACTCCTGCTTCAGTGTTGCCAATTTCCGGCCTTGGAACCTTGTTGCACACATCTAGGAGGACACTTTGGTATGGTGGGCCGGCAGAAATTGTGCCTTTCATTTTGGGCCTCTCCTTCAAGCTCTATGTTGTGGCTCTGGTTCGGTGTTGCCAAATTCGACCACAGGGCCTTATTCTACACATGGGAGGACACTTGTGTTTGGTGGTCGGCGAATTTTGAAGTTGGTTTTTGAGGTGGCTGGCCATGGGAGGTGGCTGGCCGTCCATGGTGGGTGGCCGGCCACCTTGAGCAAAACTCTGGCGGCAGACTTGCTTTCGGCTGTTCAAATTGTCATTTTCAAAGTGTCTCCCTCATCCGGGGGACATTTGAGGAGGGAAAGATTGGATGCTTTCCCTCCCCTTTTACACCCCATTTTCTTGCCTATTTGAAGGCCCCTCCCCCTCCTTCTTCAAGGTTGGAAAAAATCTCTTCAAGAACACCAAGGCAAAAACCTTCATCTCCATAGCTAAAAACTCCAAAAAAGCTTCAAGTTCTTGCTTGATTCCTTCATCAACCCTAAGCCTCACCATTCCAACTTCGATTCCAGCAGCAAGGAAGTGGATTTCAGAGGTTGATAAGCCACAAATCCAAGCCAATAAGCAAAGAAAGACAAGTCTTCAAGGGTAAGTATCCAAAACCAACTTTTAGGGCCTTTTCTTGATCTTTTTCTACACTCTAATTGGTTGAGAATTGGGGCTCCGACCCCTACTTCTTTTGTGCTCATTTTGAGCCCCTCTACAACATTGTAGAAGGGGTCAACTCCATTTGGTATTTGTATATACTAGTTCCTTCAATATTCATCAAGATTGTCACATTTTTGCATGCTAAAATTGACCTATTTGTGTTTGTTTTTGGGGCTCCGACCCCTACTGGTTTTGTGCTTAAAATGAGTCCCTCTACAACATTGTAGCATAGCTCAACTTCATTTGGCCATTATATATACCATTTCATCAAGTGTGCCACTTTTTGTATGCAATTTTCGACCTATTTGTGTTTGTTTTTAGGACTTCGACCCCTACTGGTTTTAGTCTTATTTTGACCCACTTTACATGTTTCATGAAGAAGGTTTGGACATTTGGTGTATAGATTACATGGCTCATGTTATACTCTCTTTGGCTCCATTTTGCCTTCCATTTCTAGCATGTTTGTCTTATGAATTAGAGGCTGCCATTTACTGCATATATGCTTATTTTTGGGCCCTCTTTCATGTTGTAGAAGAGAGTTTGTTCATTTGGTGTTTGTATATGCCATCTTCCTTTGTAATGCTCTTTTGGCCACTAATCTTGTATGATTTTGTTGCCATGACTATGTCTACATTTTGGCCATGTTTGCTACTGAAATGAGCCATTCTTGGGACTGCCTTGCTACTGTTTTGCTGCCATGTATCAATTGTGCATGTTTAGTGTGGCCATAAGCCATTTCGGTGCACATTATCGCATTTCGGGATCATTTTTCGCTTTGGGTGCGCTGGTTGTGTTTTCGGGCTGTTTTCCCTCATGTAGCTGCTGAAATTTCATTACCATGCTTGCATATCATTACCCACGTTATTTTGTGCCTTAATGCATTGCCTCGGTTATGCGTGCCATGATGCGCATTTCGAGGCACTTCCGTTTTATCCGACGGCCTCCTATGTGAGTGGTGAGGCTCTCCCATGTTGGTGTAAGCCCATCGTTGCATTTCGTATGCCATTTGTATCATTTTGCATTGCCTCGGTTTTGCGTGCTGGCACGCATTTCGAGGCACTGCCGTTTATCCGCGGCATCTTATGTGAGTGCGTGAGGTCCTCTCATGTTAGTGTAAGCCTAATCTGCATTTTCCATGTCATTGGCATTGCGTATGCCTCCGCCTCGGTTTTGCGTGTCCGTGCGCATTTCGAGGCAATCTATTTTATCCGATTTGCATTTCATCATTGATTTCGGTTTGCGTGCAAGACGCGATTTCGAGGCACCTCATTTTATCATTCCGCATCCCGTGTGAGTGGTCAGCCCTCTCATATTGGTGTAAGTCCATCGTTGCATTTCATGCCTTTATGTCATCGCCTCGGTTTCAGTGCCAGTGGGCACGCATTTCGAGGCATCTCATTTGCATCACCATTGTGCATACTAGGGTGTATCTTAGTTGGATTTCATGCATCTCATGCAGATTGCCTCGTGGTCGGGATAGGAGTTAGTCTGCACGGAAACGCAGGCTGCGTTCGAGCGACGGAGGCAGGTCTCCATCCCCAAGTCACCAACACTCCGGATTAACCATGATGGAGTTAGGTTTTGCTGTAGCATTCATCTGCATTCATCCCATATTGAGTTGTGCAATTCGATTCCTCGGCCATCATGCATCGGTATGCGTGATTGGTGGCGCGATCGAGACATGCATACATTTGTGAAATAGGCCTACTGTTCTCCTCGCTCCTTGCGCTCAAAGAAAAATTGTGAAGTTAGCAACTTTGAGCATGGCACGCGTTTGCAAGGTAAATTGCAAACAGAGGCTAATTGGGCATCCTGGATTTCTGCCAAACTGCAACATACATCATCCTTCAAGCGGCGGTCACGGCTCGCTTGCATGCCTTTTATGACTTTCATAGTTAATTTGTTTAATTAATTAGAAATTTGTAATATTTTGACCTGTAATATTTGGGATCAGATTATTCTTTTATTCGGACCCTCATGAGGGCACAACTGTAATAAGGGTGGGTGAGTGTGATGTATGTCTTCCAACCCCATTTCTTTCTCCCTTTTATTTACCCTTTGGATGGTTAGATATAGGGCATATTTCAATTAGCATACAAGATGACAAAGATGTTTGCATCATTCATCTGTATTGCATGCACTGACTCGGCGCATCATACAAACTGCATCTGTATTTCAATTCCAAGTTGAGTACTTGATAGCTGTTGCATTTCATATGCCATATTTAGAATAGCCGAGCCTGCTATAGTTGCATTTTTGCATGTGTTGCATTAGGCATTTCAGTATACTTAGGATTCATGCATGATTTCTAATCGTTTTCCTGTTTTGGCTTGGAGTACTCGGTAAGTGGTTATGCTTTAGCATCCTTGCATGCGTGTGAGTGTTGCCATGATAGCATGCTTGCCATGAGGCTAAATGCTTATGTGATATAACTGCCTTGAATGCCTGTGGGTGGAGGTTGAGTTATCTCAATTGGGACCATTCATCGACTGTTTGTTTTAAAGCCCACTAGATTGTGGCAAAACCATGTTTTCTAAGCCCACTAGATTGTGGCAAAATCTGTATTTTAAGCCTACCTGCGGGTAGCAAATCATCTTTCACAAACAAACATGAAATGTTCAGTTCCAATTCAGACGCTCGATTTATACTTGTTTCTTGCGAGCATCACATAGTAACCTAGGCTAATAATCGGAATAAGGACTCACAAATGTTTTCAAAACAGATATCATGGTTAGTAGAGGCGGTCTTTGACTGGCGAGAGGTGCTCACGATGTGACCTTCCCTAATCGTACCCAAGTTCCCGAGCCAACTTTGGTGATGACGGACACGTGGCCTTTTCGACCGAGTCGGGGTTTCCTAAATTTCCCATTTTAAAATATTTAGGTGGCGACTCATTATCCGCAAAGCAGTCCATGTTTGGCACTTCTTTCAAAAAATCTGTTTTCCTTCAAAACGATTTGCCGGATTTGGACTCTTTGGTTCGAGATTGAGAACCGCAACAAAAATCGAGTCCGAGCTGTAGCGAGGCTCCCCGCGGGCGTGGTTACAGTTTCTGGCGACTCTGCTGGGGATTTAGAGAACTTGACTCGAACTCATGATATCTGTTTTTGACTACACTTGTGTGTTTCTTTGCATTGCATTTGCATTGGTGCGCCTAGGACACCGTGTTTGCCATCTGCTATTCTGGCGGTTTCTTGGGAGGCTTGTCTTGTCAAGGCATGTCCATAAGGTCGATTCTGGGCTCTGCCAAGATAGGAACACAAACCGGTTTTTGGGGCACCCTTTTGACCATTCGACCAAGTGCATATGCGGATCCATAGTGACCATTCCAAACTAGGACAGGTTGCGTGCCAGTTTATAGGTTGTTTGAGACCGCTGCGTGCGTAGTGAAACCCTAGTTCCCGGCAAAATAGGACGGGGAGACCCTACCCCAACATAGGGGTGTTTTGGCTCTCACTTATCTGTTAGGTGCTTGATAGAGTGTGCCTCACAGGAATGCATGTATCGGTTTATGAGTTTGAGCATCAGCCCACGGGCACCGATTGATATTTTGGGAATCGATTATATCTGCGGGTATCGAATTGATTTTGGGGCAATAATTTTGGGGAACGATGGATCGTGGTCGAACACAGTTATTGATTATGTTCATATGTATTGGACAGGGATTAAATTTGAGATGTTGCATGTTTTCTCTTCGATTCGAGAGACTTCAGTCAGAGCAACCAGTGTTCTCCTTTGCTGAGGCAAGACAGGAAAAAACTCACCGGTTCATCAGATCCGTCAGTCACCAGTCCGGTCCATCTGATCCGTTAGTCACCAGTCCAGTCCATCTGATCCGTTAGTCACCAGTCACATCACCTCAGTTCAGTTAGTAGACTCGTGATGACGCAAAATTCGGAAGAAATTGTGGTTATGACAACCGCAATAGACCAAGGAATCATCTTGCAGGATGAGACCAATGTTGAGGTGCCACATCCACCTAGGTCGCCTGCCGCTCACCCGATCTGGACGCCCCAGTTGTTTCAAGCTCGTGAGCCCACCACATCTGAATTAATGGGAATGATTGGTGACCTTCAGAGGTCCGTGGCAGATCTGGCTTACGGAATGTCAGTTTCATCGCCAGCTGCATCATACGCCGGGAATTTTGCACAGAGCCCCGCTATTGGGCGACCAGTGATCGAGCTCACCAACCCGAGGTCATCTTAAGCTATGGCAATGACATGTCAACAGCGACCCAAACCCATGAACCAGATGAGGCTAAAAGTAAGAATAAAACGGCGGAACCGATCCCATCAAGCAAGCTGCTGCGGGCGTACCGAGGCTTTGAAAGCCGGGGGATGAACAAGCGGCAAGTATTTGCGGTCATGGCCAAAATTGTGGACGATGCTTTCTCCACTCGGTAGAGGCGATTCAAGCGCAGAAAATCGGGATAGGCCCGTCATGCGAGCAGTTCCTTCCATCCCCAACTCGCATCCGGAAAAGATCGAAAGCCAAGACAATGCTCGCCGACCCTTTCGCCAGTCGTCTAGCAAGAAGCCTCGAGACAGTATCCTCCTCAAGGGCGCAGAGTCTTTCATGCCCTCTATATGCCTCTGTCTAGGGCATTTCAAATTCGCTAACGAGGGCATCTTACACCCTCGAGCCTCGACCACGCCAAAGAATCTCCCTCTCACACGATGCTACCTCAGATTGCGATACCACCAACAGACCGGTCACAAAGACTGAAGCTTGTTTCGCCTTCGTCATGAAGTGCAAGATTTGATCGACAATGAGGTTATCCTCCCACCCACCTCAAAAGTCGCCACCGAATTTGTTGGACTCGAGGATACTGCAAGTATGTGATCATGGGTTGGTCCACTGGGCGGCGCTTGGTGTATTTCGGATATGGCGTTTGCACGCACTATGTTGAGCATCTGCGTATGCTAATTTTGTGATTTCGGCTTGGGTGTTGAGTCGGTTTTGTCGATTTTGTTTTGAGTCTTTCTCTTTGTTTTGAGTCGATCTTTTTGCTTAAGGTCGCCTTGTTGTAGCAGTCATCCCATTGTATAGAGGTCGGGTGATTCTGGAGGTGTTACCTCAGGCGTCCCCATTTTGTTTTGTGTTTGTCTTTTTGTTTGTTTTGAGTCTGCTTCGCCAGGAGCCAATTGTGCCAACAGATTTGAATGAAACAAAGAAGGATTTCCACGCTCGCATTTGCTTCGCGTGTGCTAGTTATGCCGGATTTGAATGAAATGGCGAAGGCATTCCACCGCTTCTCGTGCCTCGAAGCCATTGTATTGACCTAAGTTTTTCAAACCTTTTGAACACCTGCGGTGAAAACAAAGAGGAGGAATTCCTCGATTTGCAAAACTTTGATCAAATTGAGAGAAAGAGAGGCGCTAAGCCTTTAATGAATGAAATCATGCTTGTTAGCGTGAGTCTCGAGAAGGACCCCGGCTTTGATCCAGATTGATCCTACATCGCCTTTTCAGCACGAGCGATTTGTCGCTTTCTTAAAAATTTCAAAAAATATTTTGCGCGGTCCTGCGAAGACATGTGTGGAATCGCTCTTGAGATTGCGCAGCTTAGGATCGCTCTCAGCCTTGAGACTCGACCCCCCTTGGCTTTCAAACCTTGAACTTGAATTCAGAATGTTCAAACGGTCAACCATAATGTAAGACCTGTGGGGCTAGATTTGAAGCAGCCCTCGAACATGAGGCACCAAAGTCAGATCAAGAAGGCCAGACCTCATCAAAAGAAGCTTGCAAAGCTAGATCAGAAGCACCCCTCGAACTAGGGGCAAAAAAATATCCGATGTGCTCGAGGAGCCAGAGGTGGATCCTTCTGCAAATCAATACAACAGCCACTCTCCTGGATACAGAGGGTTTCAATCTCAAAACCATTTGGCATGGACCAATTACACTTCTACCCTTTGAGAGGCTCGCTGGGCCGAAAACCCGGAAGGGCGACCCAAGCAAAAGTTAGAGCGAAGAAAAGAACGAAAAAAAAAGAAAAAAGAAAAAATACAAAGAATGAAAAAGAAAAAACAAACAAAAAAGAAGAAAAGAAAAAAGAAGAAGAGAAAAGAATGAAAGAAAAAAAAAAAAAGAAAGAAAAACAAAGCTCGCAAGGTCGAAAACCTGCAATAGGCGCCTTGACAAAAGTTAGAGCATAAAAAGGAGAGGTTAAATACCCGAGTGTACCTTAACCCCGAACTACGTAAGGCTTGATTCCCATCTTTGGGATACGTAGGCAACTTCATTCTGAAGTCCAGCCCTAAAAACACTTCAATTCGACTGTGTCCATGCAATGGTTTTGGTCATCTCTGCCTTCTCTGTATCTGAGAGTCTGGTTGTGTTCATCACTCTGAGGACTGACTACAATGTGCTGCGGCGCCATCCAAACAAGGGGCAACTTTCCGTTGCCATTCAACGCGCCGCGGTGCCTTTCAAACAAGGGGCAACTTTCCGTTGCCATGCAGCCCTCTTCAAGCAAGGGGCAATTTTCCTCCGGATCCGAGGTTGTGCATCTCAGGAGTAGGTTCTATGCTCGTTGAGCAGTGGCCGTTTGCAAAAATAGATTTTGAGAATTTTTACTGAGGTCGATTAATTCTCTAAAAATTATCTCATTTTTCCAAAATCGGACCTTTTCCCGGACTCAAAAAGAAAAATTTTCGTGCTCATAGCGACTTGCGTGATTTCAAATCAAAATCGAACAAGCATGTTAATTTAACTCTCATTTTGGTCAAATTTTGTTTAGAAAGCCAAAAACAAAAATGGTCAAAATGATGAACTAGGGGCACGCTTGAGTCGTGTTCTGGTCTTTCCTCTATTATCACCATACTTACCAGAAAAGGCACCATACTCGCCAAGAAGGGCACTCTACCTGCCAGAAAAGGGCACCACTGAAGCAAACCACAAATGGGCTGAAAGTTCTCTCACATCCTCCAAGCAACGAGATATCAAGCCAAGTGCGAAGCACGAACTAGAATGGGCCAAGATATTCCACTCCATCATCTGGACAGATCTTATCACGTCCAAACTCCCCAGCAAAGCATCATCAATCGATATTAGCTGCAGATTTGCTACACACCCAGATGTAGCGCAACCCCTTTGTGGGAGGAATTCACTAGCTGTGAGCAGAAGAAGAAGAATCTAGCAGAATGCTAGGGGCGAGAACCCACAACTTGTTGTTTATCCATCAACCACCCAGGGGAGGGATTGAAAAATGAGAGATTGAAGAATAGAGAGATGTGCGATGAGAGGAAAAGTGAGGAAAGGGCTTTTTTTTTTTCAGAAAAACAGAGCTTGAGGGCCGAGTGATGTGAGAATCACAAATAAGAAAGGATGGGAAACATACCTGGTGAAACAGGCTCCCTGTACATGTCTGAGTGTCGTGTCTTTTTGTTTTAGCTCGTTTTTTGTTTCGGGTCGTTTCGAGTGTTACTCGATGTGTCTAGGTTGTGTGCCTTTTATTTCTTTGTTGAGTCGTTTTCAGATTCAACAGAGGCTCAATACCCGCTTGAGAACTTATACTCATCTCTCAATTTCAAAAATAAAAATCGTTTTGTGCTCCGAGTGCCGTGCTGTTCTCCACATTTGTGCAAAACAGAATTTGTCCTTTCAGAAAAACCGCAGGGTTCAACCCAGGTCATGTGAGAACAGTGAAACCAGGACCTATCTAAAGCTATGAGTTTCGGGCTGCAAAGCAAAAGCAAAAGAGGAAAATGTCAGGCATCTGAGTTTTGTTCCTACTTCAGTAGGCTCCGAGACTATATTCCGTGTGTACCTCTTCAGGTCTTGCCAATGTTCCGAAGTATGAGTGTGCTTCTACCTCAAGCTCAAGATCAAGTCTACTTGCCGTAATGGCGATCAAGCGCTCTCGAGAGTACCATTCACCGGAGGCATCTTGACCGTGTTTATGGCGATGAGTTCCTAGGAGACCAGCTGCAACGGTGGAAACTAGAGTTGAATGGCCGTGGCCTAGAACGCAAAGGTTCTGGATTTCGAGACTAAAGTCCGGTTTAAATACCCAGGCGTGTCCTCGCTTGAAATCAGTATGGAAGCCCCATAGGTTGAGATAGCGTATGCACCTCAATTCGATAATCGAACCAACCTAGTCTGTCACCCTGCTGGAGAATAGGGAAAGTTGTGAATATGATCAGAAAACAAGCAAAGTAGAGCTCCTACGCATGAGATGTTATCTCTCGCCAATTTGAACAGGGTGTGCCCTTTTTAAGTCGAGCATGTTGTGAAGTCCTCTAAAAGGCAAATCAGAGGCACCAGAGTACATATTTCTGTCCTCTATTGCATAGAGTGCGAGCTTTCATATACACGTTGTTGCATGCATCACAAGATCATTATGATTCATGCATAGAATATGCTTGTTTTCGATTCCGCATAGAATATGCTTTACTTGTTTCATGCATAGAATATGCTTGCTTTCAATATTGCATAGAGAATGCCCCATACTTGCATAGAAGATGCAATTTATCACACTTTCTTGTGCATTTTATCTCGCCAGACCGCCTTGTCTTGTGCACTTACACTTTGTATCTCACTCACGCTGTTTAGCGTATCGCGCTGTTTAGTGCATTCCAAATCAATCACGCTGTTTAGCGTATCGCACTGTCTTGTGCATTTCAAATTGATCGCTTGCTATTTGCAGACGTGATCGCCGTCTTGTGCATTTCAAATCGATCGCGCTGCTTTTGATCGTGACTGCTTTTGTGCGATTAATTAATCAATCGCTATTATTTTGCGCACCTCAATCGACCTATTGTCTTTGTGCATTTCAAATCGATCGCATTGCTTTTATGACGTGACTGCTTTTGCGATTAATCAATCGCGCTTATTTTGCGCACCTCAATCGCAGACTTGTTTTGTGCATTTCAAAACGATCAATTGCTTTTTTGCGTATCGCCTGTTTTGCATTTCAAATCGATCGCTTTGTTTTGCGATCGCCTGCTTTTGTGCGTTAATCAATCGCGCTTATTTTGCGACCTCAATCGTGATGTCTTTTGTGCATTTCAAAACGATCGCATTGCTTTTGCGACCGCCTTTATCTTGTGCATTTCAAATCGATCGCATTGCTTTTATGCGTATCGCCTTGTCTTGTGCATTTCAAAACGATCGCATTGCTTTTATGACCGCCTTGCTTGTGCATTTCAAAACGATCGCTATTGCTTTATGCGATCGCCTTGTCTTGTGCATTTCAAAACGACGCTTATTTTGCGATCGACCGCCTTGTGCATTTCAAATCGATCATTGCTTTTATGATCGTGACCATTTTGTGCATTTCAAAACGATCGCAATTTGTTTGAAGCGATCGCACTATTTTGTGCACTATATCATTCGACCGGACGAATCGCAGTATCGTATCTTCTCCGTGAGACGGCGAGAATTGAATGATTCTCCGCATTCCTAACCGCATGAAATGTAGTTGTTGCTTTGCATTCTTGCTTAAAACTCTTGCATCTAATTCTCAATACTTGCTTCATTACAGCTTGCTGGACATGCACACTCACTTGACTCCCTGCTTATCATTTGCTTTTTGCCCCCCCTGCCTGCGCGCACATATCTCTGTTTACCTTCTATGGATGTCTAAGTCTTCGGCCTTGTCAAAATGGGTCGCCTCTGGGCTTTGTCATTCACTCTCGTCACTTCTTGACTTAGAGTTACATCAAGAGACAATCAGAGACACCCCATTTTTGACCGACCTTAAGACTTCGAGATGTCACCGATTGGCGCCGGTGATATTGCATCTTGTGCTCGCTCGAGTCTCGAGTCGCGGCCATCGCCTGCCTCCGGACTAACCATCTTCTCTACCTTGTCTCGGTTTGCGAACCCGACTTCGTTTTCTCTGTTTTCTTTCGAGGAAGGAGTCTTATCGACTATCTCCGGTGGCGTGAGCTACTTTTCGTGTCAGAGGCCATTTTGCCCGTTCGGGCGGTTCGGTTTTCGGGCCGTTAAGTGTGTGCCTCGGCTCGGGACCGCCCAACCATCTCCGACTTCTCCGGTTTTGGCGGAGACCTCTGTTTTAGTGTTCCGAGAACAGGGGCTCGATGCCCACTTCGCGCCAACACCGCCGTGCGGCGACCCATTTTCGGACCGGCTGCGTGATTTGGCCCCGAGCATTCATTTCACATCCGCTTTCTTCGGTTTCTAGCAGAACCTCTGTTTTATCATTTCGAGAAACCACAGGGGCCCCGATGCCCACCGTGGCGGTCAGATGCCACCAGGTGCTCATGCTTTTGGGACCCCAAATCGGTTTTGGTCCCGAGCATTCATTTTGCATCGGCCTTCTCCGGTTTTGGCGGAGACCTGCATTTAATATTTCGAGAACCACAGGGCCCCCGATGCCCACTTCGTGGGTCAGATGCCACTTTCGTGCTCATAAGCCGGTTTGGGACCGAGCATGCGGTCTTTTCGCATCCATCTTCTCCGTTTTTGGCGGTACCTCTGTTTTGTCATTCCAGAGGACAGGGGTCGGATACCCACTTGCTGCCGAACACCACTTCCGCACCCTTGACCCATTTCGGGATCCCGTTGCTCGGTTTTGGCCCCGTTCATTTCTCATTAGTTTTTCTTCAAACTTGGCAGGAACGTCTGTTACAACAACAGGAAGATCACTGGCGGGTGGGAGGCCAGCAAATATCGCAGATAACGGTTTAGCTCCTCCTGAGCCGTTTTGCTCACTTAGGGCCAATGTTGAACACCTTGGGGTATTTTCTTCCAACCAAAGTTACATATACGTGATGAGGGGACTGGGAGGACCCTACCAACTTCTGGTGGGCCTGTAACTGTGAGTTACATTTTTGGGCCTCTCCTTCAAGCTCTATGTTGTGACTCGCCTGTTGCCAATTTCCGGCCTTGGAACCTTGTTGCACACATCTAGGAGGACACTTTGGTATGATGGTCGGCCAGAAATTGTGCCTTTCATTTTTGGGCCTCTCCTTCAAGCTCTATGTTGTGGCTCCTGGTTCAGTGTTGCCAAATTCCGACCCTGGGGCCTTATTCTACACACATGGGAGGACACTTGTGTTTGGTGGTCGGCCAGAATTTTTGAAGTTGGTTTTTTGAGGTGGCTGGCCGGCCATGGGAGGTGGCTGGCCGGCCATGGTGGGTGGCTGGCCGGCCACCTTGGGCAAAACTACCTGGCCGGCCAGACCACGCTTCACTGTTCCAAATTGTCCATGCTTTTCAAAGTGTCTCCCTCATCCGGGGGACATTTGAGGAGGGAAAGATTGGATGCTTTCCCTCCCCTTTTACACCCCATTTTCTTGCCTATTTGAAGGCCCCTCCCCCTCCTTCTTCAAGGTTGGAAAAAATCTCTTCAAGAACACCAAGGCAAAAACCTTCATCTCCATAGCTAAAAACTCCAAAAAAGCTTCAAGTTCTTGCTTGATTCCTTCATCAACCCTAAGCCTCACCATTCCAACTTCGATTCCAGCAGCAAGGAAGTGGATTTCAGAGGTTGATAAGCCACAAATCCAAGCCAATAAGCAAAGAAAGACAAGTCTTCAAGGGTAAGTATCCAAAACCAACTTTTAGGGCCTTTTCTTGATCTTTTTCTACACTCTAATTGGTTGAGAATTGGGGCTCCGACCCCTACTTCTTTGTGCTCATTTTGAGCCCCTCTACAACATTGTAGAAGGGTCAACTCCATTTGGTATTTGTATATACTAGTTCCTTCAATATTCATCAAGATTGTCACATTTTTGCATGCTAAAATTGACCTATTTGTGTTTGTTTTTGGGGCTCCGACCACTACTGGTTTTGTGCTTAAAATGAGTCCCTCTACAACATTGTAGCATAGCTCAACTTCATTTGGCCATTATATATACCATTTCATCAAGTGTGCCACTTTTTGTATGCAATTTTCGACCTATTTGTGTTTGTTTTTAGGACTTCGACCCCTACTGGTTTTAGTCTTATTTTGACCCCCTTTACATGTTTCATGAAGAAGGTTTGGTCATTTGGTGTATAGATTACATGTCTCATGTTATACTCTCTTTTGGCTCCATTTTGCCTTCCATTTCTAGCATGTTTGTCTTATGAATTAGAGGCTGCCATTTACTGCATATATGCTTATTTTTGGGCCCTCTTTCATGTTGTAGAAGAGAGTTTGTTCATTTGGTGTTTGTATATGCCATCTTCCTTTGTAATGCTCTTTTGGCCACTAATCTTGTATGATTTTGTTGCCATGACTATGTCTACATTTTGGCCATGTTTGCTACTGAAATGAGCCATTCTTGGGACTGCCTTGCTACTGTTTTTGCTGCCATGTATCAATTGTGCATGTTTAGTGTGGCCATAAGCCATTTCGGGTGCACATTATCGCATTCGGGATCATTTTCGCTTTGGGTGCGCTTGGTTGTGTTTTGGGGCTGTTTTCCCTCATGTAGCTGCTGAAATTTCATTCCCATGCTTACATATCGTTTCCCACTTGATTTTGTGCCTTAATGCATCGCCTCGCTTTGCGTCCACGCGGGTACGCATTTCGAGGCACTTCGTTTTATCCGAGCGGCCTCCTATGTGAGTGAGCCGAGGCTCTCCCATGTTGGTGTAAGCCCATCGTTGCATTTCAGTATGCCATTTGTATCATTTTTGCATTGCCTCGGTTTTGCGTGCCCGTGATGCGCATTTCGAGGCACTGCCGTTTTATCCGCGGCATCTTATGTGAGTGGTCGAGGTCCTCTCATGTTAGTGTAAGCCCATCTGCATTTTCCATGTCATTGGCATTGCGTATGCCTCGCCTCGGTTTGCGTCCGTGTGCGCACGATTTCGAGGCAATCTATTTTATCCGATTTGCATTTCATCATTGACTTCGGTTTGCGTGCGGTGGGCACGCATTTAAAAGGCACCTCATTTTATCATTACGGCATCCCGGTGAGTGTGGGGGGCCCTCTCATATTGGTGTAAGTCCATCGTTGCATTTCATGCCTTTATGTCATCGCCTCGGTTTTGCGTGCGGTGGGCACGCATTTCGCATCTCATTACATCGGCATTGTGCATACTAGGTTGTATCTTAGTTGCATTTCATGCATCTCATGCATATTGCATCGTGTTCGGGATAGGAGTTAGTCCGCGAACGAAGGCACGTTTCGTACTACGGCGCAGGAACGGGTCTCCATCCCCAAGTCACCAACACTCGGATTACCCATGATGGAGTTAGGTTTCTTTGTAGCATTCATCGCATTCATCCCATATTGAGTTGTGCAATTCGATTCTCGGCCATCATGCATCGGTATCGTGATTGGTGGCGAGGATCGAGACATGCATACATTTGTGAAATACCGCTGCGTGCCCTTTTCTCGCTCTCTGTTGCGACAAAATTGAGTTAGCAACTTTAGGAGCATGGCACGCGTTTCAAGGTAAATTGCAAACAGAGGCTAATTGGGGCATCCCAGTGGATTTCTGCGCCAGGCAGCTACAACATACATCATCCTTCAGAAGCGAGGCAGTCCCTGGCTTGCATGCCAGCTTTTACAGCTTTCATAGTTAATTTGTTTAATTAATTAGAAATTTGTAATATTTTGAATTTGTAATATTTGGGAATCAGATTATTCTTTTATTCGGACCCTCTGCGCGAGGGCACAACTGTAATAAGGGTGGGTGAGTGTGATGTATGTCTTCCAACCCCCATTTCTTTCTCCCTTTTATTTACCCGCTTTGGATGGTTAGATATAGGGCATATTTCAATTAGCATACAGTATGACAAGATGTTTGCATCATTCATCAGATTGCATGCCTTGCTCGGCGCATCATACAAATGCATCTGTATTTCAATTCCAAGTTGAGTACTTGATAGTTGTTGCATTTCATATGCCATATTTAGAATAGCCGAACTGCTATAGTTGCATTTTGCATGTGTTGCATTAGGCATTTCAAAGATACTTAGGATTCATGCATGATTTCTAATCGTTTTCTGTTTTGGCTTGGAGTACTCGGTAGTGGTTATGCTTTAGCATCCTTGCATGCGTGTGAGTGTTGCCATGATAGCATGCTTGCCATGAGGCTAAATGCTTATGTGATATAACCGCCTTGAATGCTGTGGGTGGAGGTTGAGTTATCTGAATTGGGACCATTCATCGACTGTTTGTTTTAAAGCCCACTAGATTGTGGCAAAACCATGTTTTCTAAGCCCACTAGATTGTGGCAAAATCTGTATTTTAAGCCTACCTGCGGGTAGCAAATCATCTTTCACAAACAAACATGAAATGTTCGGTTCCAATTCAGACTCGATCTATACTTGTTTGTCATGCGAGCATCACATAGTAACCTAGGCTAATAATCTAATAAGGACTCACAAATGTTTTCAAAAACAGATATCATGGTTAGTAGAGGCGGTCTTTGACGGGGCGAGACGGGGTGCTCACGATGTGACCTTCCCTAATCGTACCCAAGTTCCCGAGCCAACTTTGGTGATGACGGACACGTGGCCTTCGGCACCGAGTCGGGGTTTCCTAAATTTCCCATTTTAAAATATTTAGGTGGCGACTACGTTATCCGCAAAGAGTCCATGTTTGGCACTTCTTTCAAAAATCTTTTCCTTCAAAACGATTTGCGGATTTGGACTCTTTGGTTCGAGATTGAGAACCGCAACAAAAATCGAGTCCGAGTAGAGCGAGGCTCCATGGCGTGGTTCTGATTCTGGCGACTCTCTGGGATTTAGAGAACTTGACTCGAACTCATGATATCTCTTTTTGACTACACTTGTGTTTTTCTTTGCATTGCATTTGCATTGGTGCGCCTAGGACATCGTGTTTGCCATCTGCTATTCTGGCGGTTTCTTGGGAGGCTTGTCTTGTCAAGGCATGTCCATAAAATTTGTCGATTCACGGCTCTGCCAAGATATAGAACACAAACCCGGTTTTACCGGGGCACCCTTTTTGACCATTCGACCTAGTGCATATTCGGATCCATAGTGACCATTCCAAACTAGGACAGGTTGCTTACCCGTTTATAGGTTGTTTGAGACCGCTGCGTGCGTAGTGAAACCCTAGTTCCTGACAAAATAGGACAGGGAAACCCTACCCCAACATAGGGGTGTTTTGGCTCTCACTTATCTGTTATGTGCTTGTTAGAGTGTGCCTCTACAGGGAATGCATGTATCAGTTTATGAGTTTGAGCATCAGGCCTACGGGCACCAGTTCAGTATTTTGGGAATCAGTTATATCTGCGGGTATCAGATTCAGTTTTGGGGGCAATAATTTTGGGAAACGATGATCGGTGGTCGAACACGATTATTCCGATTATGTTCATATACGTATTGGTGGGATTGAAATGAGATCTTGCATGTTTTCTCTTTCGATTCGAAGACTTCGATCGAAACAACAGTGTTCTCCTTTGCTGAGGCAAGACAGGAAAAAACTCACCGGTTCATCAGATCCGTCAGTCACCAGTCCGGTCCATCTGATCCGTTAGTCACCAGTCCAGTCCATCTGATCCGTTAGTCACCAGTCACATCACCTCAGTTCAATTAGTAGACTCGTGATGACGCAAAATTCGGAAGAAATTGTGGTTATGACAACCGCAATAGACCAAGGAATCATCTTGCAGGATGAGACCAATGTTGAGGTGCCACATCCACCTAGGTCGCCGCTCACCCGATCTGACGCCCGGTTGTTTCAAGCTCGTGAGCCCACCACATCTGAATTAATGGGAATGATTGGTGACCTTGAGGTCCGTGGCGAGATCGGCTTACGGAATGTCGGTTTCATCGCCAAATGTGCATCATCTGGGAATTTTGCACCGCAGAGCCCCGCTATTGGGCGACCAGTGATCGAGCTCGGCCAACCGGTCAGTCTTAAGCTATGGCAATGACATGTCAGCGACCCAAACCCATGATCGGTGAGGCTAAAAGTAAGAATAAAAGCGGCGGAACCGATCCCATCAAGCAAGCTAACTGCAGCGAGGCTTTGCCGGGGGATGAACAAGCAGCAAGTATTTGCAGTCGTGGCCAAAACTGTGGATGATGCTTTCTCCACTCGGTAGAGGCGATTCAAGCCGCAGAAAATCGGGATAGGCCCGTCATGCGAGCAGTTCCTTCCATCCCCAACTCGCATCCGGAAAAAGATCGAAAGCCAAGACAATGCTGCCGACCCTTTCGCCAAGGTCGTCTAGCAAGAAGCCTCAGACTTCAAGTATCCTCCTCAAGGCGCGAGTCTTTCATGCCCTCTATATGCCTCTGTCTAGGGCATTTCAAATTCCGCTAACGAGGGGCATCTTACACCCTCGAGCCTCGATCACGCCAAAGAATCTCCCTCTCACACACGATGCTACCCTGTATTGCGCATACCACCAACAGACCGGTCACAGCACCGACAGTTGTATTCGCCTTCCTCATGAAGTGCAAGATTTGGTCGACAATGAGGGTATCCTCCCACCCACCTCAACAAAAGTCGCCCACCGAAATTTGTTGGACTCGAGGATCTTGCAAGTATGTGATCATGGGTTGGTCCACCTGCGGGCGGCGCTTGGTGTATTTCAGATATGGCGTTTGGCACGCACTATGTTGAGCACCTGCGTATGCTAATTTTGTGATTTCTGGCTTGGGTGTTGAGTCGGTTTTGTCGGTTTTGTTTTGAGTCTTTCTCTTTGTTTTGAGTCGATCTTTTGCTTAAAGTGCCGCCTTGTTGTAGCGTAGTCGATCCCATTGTATAGAGGTCGGGTGATTCTGGAGGTGTTACCTCGGGCGTCCCCATTTTGTTTTGTGTTTGTCTTTTTGTTTGTTTTGAGTCATTTTACGCCAGGAGCCAATTGTGCCATGATTTGAATAAACAAAGATGATGATTTCACGCTCTCGCATTTGCTTACGCCGTGTGCTAGTTATGCGGGATTTGAATGAAATGGCGATGCATTCCACCGCTCTCGTGCTTCTGAAGCCATTGTATTGACCTAAGTTTTTCGAAACCTTTTTGAACACTGCGGTGAAAACAAAGAGGGAGGAATTCCTCGGGATTTGCAAAACTTTGATCAAATTGAGAGAAAGAGAGGCGTGCTAAGCCTTTAATGAATGAAATCATGCTTGTTAGCGTGAGTACTGAGAAGGACCCTGGCTTTGATCCAGATTGATCCTACACTGTCTTCAGCACGAGCGATTTGTCGCTTTCTTAAAAATTTCAAAAAATATTTTGCGCGGTCCTGCGAAGACATGTGTGGAATCGCTCTTGAGATTGCGCAGCTTAGGATCGCTCTCAGCCTTGAGACTCGACCCCCCTTGGCTTTCAAACCTTGAACTTGAATTCAGAATGTTCAAACGGTCAACCATAATGTAAGACCTGTGGGGCTAGATTTGAAGCAGCCCTCGAACATGAGGCACCAAAGTCAGATCAAGAAGGCCAGACCTCATCAAAAGAAGCTTGCAAAGCTAGATCAGAAGCACCCCTCGAACTAGGGGCAAAAAAAATATCCGATGTGCTCGAGGAGCCAAAGGTGGATCTTTCCGCAAATCAATACAACAGCCACTCTCCTGGATACAGAGGGCTTCAATCTCAGAACCATTTGGCATGGACCAATTACACTTCTACCCTTTGAGAGGCTCGCTGGGCCGAAAACCCGGAAGGGCGACCCAAGCAAAAGTTAGAGCGAAGAAAAGAACGAAAAAAAAAGAAAAAAGAAAAAATACAAAGAATGAAAAAGAAAAAACAAACAAAAAAGAAGAAAAGAAAAAAGAAGAAGAGAAAAGAATGAAAGAAAAAAAAAAAAAGAAAGAAAAACAAAGCTCGCAAGGTCGAAAACCTGCAATAGGCGCCTTGACAAAAGTTAGAGCATAAAAAGGAGAGGTTAAATACCCGAGTGTACCTTAACCCCGAACTACGTAAGGCTTGATTCCCATCTTTGGGATACGTAGGCAACTTCATTCTGAAGTCCAGCCCTAAAAACACTTCAATTCGACTGCGTCCATGCAATGGTTTTGGTCATCTCTGCCTTCTCTGTATCTGAGAGTCTGGTTGTGTTCATCACTCTGAGGACTGACTACAATGTCTTCTTACCATCCAAACAAGGGGCAACTTTCCGTTGCCATTCAACGCGCCGCGGTGCCTTTCAAACAAGGGGCAACTTTCCGTTGCCATGCAGCCCTCTTCAAGCAAGGGGCAATTTTCCTCCGGATCTGAGGTTGTGCATCTCAAGAGTGGGTTCTATGCTCGTTGAGCAGCGGCCGTTTGCAAAAATAGCTTTTGAGAATTTTTACTAAGGCTGATTAATTCTCTCGAAAATTATCTCATTTTTCCAAAACTGGACCTTTTCCCTGGACTCAAAAAAGAAAAATTTTCAGTGCTCATAGCCTGACTTGCGTGATTTCAAATCAAAAATCGAACAAGCATGTTAATTTAACTCTCATTTTTGGTCAAATTTTGTTTAGAAAGCCAAAAACAAAAATGGTCAAAATGATGAACTAGGGGCACAGTTGAGTCAGGTGTTCTGTCTTTTCTCTATTATCACCATACTTGCCAGAAAAGGCACCATACTCGCCAAGAAGGGCACTCTACACGCGGAAAAGGGCACCAGAAGCAAACCACAAATGGGGTGAAAGTTCTCTCACATCCTCCTAGCAACGAGATATCAAGCTAAGTACGAAGCGCGAACTAGAATGGGACAAGATATACCACTCCATCATCTGTACAGATCTTATCACGTCCAAACTCTGACAAAGCATCATCAATCGATATTAGGCAGATTTGCTACACACCGATGTAAGCGCAACCCCTTTGTGGGAGGAATTCACTTTGTGAGCAAGAAGAAGAATCTAGCAGAATGCTAGGGGCGAGAACCCACAACTTGTTGTTTATCCATCAACCACCCAGGGGAGGGATTGAAAAATGAGAGATTGAAGAATAGAGAGATGTGCGATGAGAGGAAAAGTGAGGAAAGGGCTTTTTTTTTTTTCAGAAAAACAGAGCTTGAGGGCCGAGTGATGTGAGAATCACAAATAAGAAAGGATGGGAAACATACCTGGTGAAACAGGCTCCCTGTACATGTCTGAGTGTCGTGTCTTTTTGTTTTAGCTCGTTTTTTGTTTCGGGTCGTTTCGAGTGTTACTCGATGTGTCTAGGTTGTGTGCCTTTTATTTCTTTGTTGAGTCGTTTTGCTGTATTCAGTCGTAGGCTCAATACCCAGTTGAGAACTTATACTCATCTCTCAATTTCAAAAATAAAAATCGTTTTGTGCTCCGAGTGCGTCTTTGTTCTCCACATTTGTGCAAAAGCAATTTGTCCTTTCGAGAAAAACCGCGGGGTTCAACCCAGTCATGTGAACAGTGAAACGGGACCTATCTAAAGCTATGAGTTTGGTCGCAAAGCAAAAGCAAAAGAGGAAAATGTCGAACATCTGAGTTTTGTTCCTACTTGATGAGCTCAGAGACTATATTCCGTGTACCTCTTGAGTCTTGCCAATGTTCAGTATGAGTGTGCTTCTACCTCAAGCTCAAGATCAAGTCTACTTCAAGCGAATGGCGATCGAGCGCTCTCCACAGTACCATTCCTGCGGAGGCATCTTGACCGTGTTTGCGATGAGTTCCTAGGAGACCAAGCTGCGACGGTGGAAACTAGAGTTCGAATGGCCGTGGCCTAGAACGCATAAGGTTGAGGATTTCGAGACTAAAGTCTGGTTTAAATACCAGGCGTGTCCTCGGCTTGAAATCTGTATGGAAGCCCCATAGGTTGAGATAGCGTGTATGCACCTCAGTGCGGATCTTGAACCAACCTAGTCTGTCACCCCGTTGGAGAATAGGAAAGTTGTGAATATGATCGGAAAACAAGCGGCTGTAGCTCCTACGTCTGAGATGTTATCTCTCGCCAATTTGAGCAGGTGTGCCCTTTTAAAATTTGAGCATGTTGTGAAGTCCTCTAAAAGGCAAATCGAGGCACCAGAGTACATATTTGTCCCTCTATTGCATAGAGTGCGAGCTTTCATATACCTTTGTTGTTGCATCATTATGATTCATGCATAGAATATGCTTGTTTTCGATTCCGCATAGAATATGCTTTACTTGTTTCATGCATAGAATATGCTTGCTTTCAATATTGCATAGAGAATGCCCCCATACTTGCATAGAAGGTGCAATTTATCACACTTTCTTGTGCATTTTATCTCGCTTCGACTTGTCTTGTGCACTTACACTTTGTATCTCACTCATGTTTGTTTAGCGTGTCATTTGTTTAGTGCATTTCAAATCAATCACGCTGTTTAGCGTATCGCACTGTCTTGTGCATTTCAAATCGATCGCGCTGTTTTGCGTATCGCACTGTTTTGTGCAGTTAATCAATCGCGCTATTTTGCGCACCTCAATCGCACTGTCTTGTGCATTTCAAATCGATCGCGCTGTTTTGCGTATCGCACTGTTTTGTGCAGTTAATCAATCGCGCTATTTTGCGCACCTCAATCGCACTGTCTTGTGCATTTCAAATCGATCGCGCTGTTTTGCGTATCGCCTGCTTTTGTGCGATTAATCAATCGCGCTATTTTGCGACCTCAATCGCCTTGTCTTGTGCATTTCAAAACGATCAGCTGTTTTGCGTATCGCCTTTATCTTTGTGCATTTCAAATCGTCGTATGCTTTTTTGCGTATCGCCTTATTTTGTGCGATTAATCAATCGCGCTATTTTGCGCACCTCAATCGCCTTGTCTTGTGCATTTCAAATCGATCATTGTTTTGCGTGTCGCCTTTTTTGTCGATTAATCAATCGCGCTATTATTTTGCGCACCTCAATCGCCTTGTCTTGTGCATTTCAAAACGATCGTTGCTTTGCGTATCGCCTTATCTTGTGCATTTCAAATCGATCCTTGTTGTTTTGCGTATCGCCTTTTTTGTGCGGTTAATCAATCGCGCTATTTTGCGCACCTCAATCGCCTTTCTTGTGCATTTCAAAAGCATCATATTGTTTTTGCGACCGCCTTGTGCATTTCAAATCGATCATATTTGTTTTGCGTATCGCCTTTATCTTGTGCATTTCAAAACGATCGCGCTGTTTTGCGTATCGCACTGTCTTGTGCATTTCAAAACGATCGCGCTGTTTTGCGTATCGCACTGTCTTGTGCATTTCAAAACGATCGCGCTGTTTTGCGCATCGCACTGTCTTGTGCATTTCAAAACGATCGTATTTGTTTTGCGTATCGCCTTTGTGCATGCATTTCAAAACGATCGTATTTGTTTAGCGTATCGCACTATTTTGTGCACTATATCATTCGACCGGACGAATCGCGCAGGTATCGTATCTTCTCCGTGTGAGACGCGACGAGAATTGAATGATTCTCCGCATTCCTAACCGCATGAAATGTAGTTGTTGCTTTGCATTCTTGCTTAAAACTGTTGCATCTATTTGTTAATACTTGCTTCATTACAGCTTGTTGCACTTGCACGATCACTTGACTCCGTGCCTATCATTTGCATTTTGCCCCCCCTGCCTGCGGGCACACATCTCTGTTTACCTTGTATGATTGTCTAAGTCTTCGGCCTTGTCAAAAATGGGTCGTCTCTGGGCTTTGACATTCACTCTCGTCACTTCTTGACTTAGAGTTACGTCAAGAGAGGGCAATAGACACCCATTTTTGACCGACCTTAAGACTCAGATGTCACCGATTGAGCGCTCGGTGATATTGCATCTTGTCGTGCTCGTTCGAAGTCTCGAGTCATGCGCCACCGCCTCGGACTTCGAACCATCTTCTCTACCTTGTCTCGGTTTGCGAACGGACTCGTTTTCTCTTTTTCTTTCGAGGAAGGAGTGGTCTTGTCGACTATCTCCGGTGGCCGTGAGCTACTTTTCGTGGCCGTGAGGCCATTTTGCCGTTCGGGGCCCGGTTCGGTTTTGGGCCGTTAGGGTGTGCCTCGGCTCGGCCCAACCATCTCGACTTCTCCGGTTTTGGCGGAGACCTGCTGTTTAGTGTTCCGAGAACACGGGGCCCTGATGCCCACTTGGCGAACACCACTTAGGTGCGGCGACCCATTTCGGGACCGGCTGCGTGATTTGGGCCGAGCATTCATTTCACATCCGCTTTCTTGGTTTCTAGCAGAACCTCTGTTTTATCATTTCGAGAAACCACAGGGCCCCGATGCCCGCCGTGGCGTATGCCACTTCCGGTGCAGCGGTTTTGGGACCCCAAATGCGGTTTTGGTCCCGAGCATTCATTTTGCATCGGCCTTCTCCGGTTTTTGGCGGAGACCTCTTTAATATTTCGAGAACCACAGGGCCCCGATGCCACTTCGTGGCCGTATGCCACTTCGGTGCTCATATGGGTTTTGGGACCCCAAACCGAGCGGTTTTGGTCCCGCATTCTTTTCGCATCCATCTTCTCGGTTTTTGGCGGTACCTCTGTTTTGTCATTCCAGAGGACCTGGGGTCGCGGATACCCACTTTGCCGAACACCACTTCCGCACCGCATGACCCATTTTCGGGATCGATTTGCCGGTTTTGGCCCGACGTTCATTTCTCATTAGTTTTTGTTCAAACTTGGCAGGTACCTCTGTTTCAACATCAGGAAGATCACTGGGGGGTGGGAGGCCAGCAATTATCCCAGATAACCAGTTTCGCTCCTCCGGAGCCCGTTTTGCTCACTTCCGGGCCAATGTTGAACACCTTGGGGGTATTTTCTTCCAACCAAAGTTACATATCTGTGATGAGGGACACTGGAGGACCTACCAACTACTGGTCGGCCAGAAACTGTGAGTTTCATTTTTGGGCCTCTCCTTCAAGCTCTATGTTGTGACTCCTGCTTCAGTGTTGCCAATTTCCGGCCTTGGAACCTTGTTGCACACATCTAGGAGGACACTTTGGTATGGTGGTCGGCCAGAAATTGTGCCTTTCATTTTTGGGCCTCTCCTTCAAGCTCTATGTTGTGGCTCCTGGTTCAGTGTTGCCAAATTCCGACCCTGGGGCCTTATTCTACACACATGGGAGGACACTTGTGTTTGGTGGTCGGCCAGAATTTTTGAAGTTGTTTTTTTGAGGTGGCTGGCCGGCCATGGGAGGTGGCTGGCCGGCCATGGTGGGTGGCTGGCCGGCCACCTTGAGCAAAACTACCTGGCCGGCGGACGCTTTCGGCTGTTCAATTTGTCCATTGCTTTCAAAGTGTCTCCCTCATCAGGGACATTTGAGGAGGAAAGATTGGATGCTTTCCTCCTTTTACACCATTTTCTTGCCTATTTGAAGGCCCCTCCTCCTTCTTCAAGGTTGGAAAAAATCTCTTCAAGAACACCAAGGCAAAAACCTTCATCTCCATAGCTAAAAACTCCAAAAAAGCTTCAAGTTCTTGCTTGATTCCTTCATCAACCCTAAGCCTCACCATTCCAACTTCGATTCCAGCAGCAAGGAAGTGGATTTCAGAGGTTGATAAGCCACAAATCCAAGCCAATAAGCAAAGAAAGACAAGTCTTCAAGGGTAAGTATCCAAAACCAACTTTTAGGGCCTTTTCTTGATCTTTTTCTACACTCTAATTGGTTGAGAATTGGGGCTCCGACCCCTACTGCTTTTGTGCTCATTTTGAGCCCCTCTACAACATTGTAGAAGGGGTCAACTCCATTTGGTATTTGTATATACTAGTTCCTTCAATATTCATCAAGATTGTCACATTTTTGCATGCTAAAATTGACCTATTTGTGTTTGTTTTTGGGGCTCCGACCCCTACTGGTTTTGTGCTTAAAATGAGTCCCTCTACAACATTGTAGCATAGCTCAACTTCATTTGGCCATTATATATACCATTTCATCAAGTGTGCCACTTTTTGTATGCAATTTTCGACCTATTTGTGTTTGTTTTTAGGACTTCGACCCCTACTGGTTTTAGTCTTATTTTGACCCCCTTTACATGTTTCATGAAGAAGGTTTGGTCATTTGGTGTATAGATTACATGTCTCATGTTATACTCTCTTTTGGCTCCATTTTGCCTTCCATTTCTAGCATGTTTGTCTTATGAATTAGAGGCTGCCATTTACTGCATATATGCTTATTTTTGGGCCCTCTTTCATGTTGTAGAAGAGAGTTTGTTCATTTGGTGTTTGTATATGCCATCTTCCTTTGTAATGCTCTTTTGGCCACTAATCTTGTATGATTTTGTTGCCATGACTATGTCTACATTTTGGCCATGTTTGCTACTGAAATGAGCCATTCTTGGGACTGCCTTGCTACTGTTTTTGCTGCCATGTATCAATTGTGCATGTTTAGTGTGGCCATAAGCCATTTCGGGTGCACATTATCGCATTTCGGGATCATTTTTCGCTTTGGGTGCGCTTCGGTTGTGTTTTCGGGGCTGTTTTCCCCTCATGTAGCTGCTGAAATTTCATTACCATGCTTGCATATCATTACCCACGTTATTTTGTGCCTTAATGCATTGCCTCGGTTTGCGTGTCCGCGGGTACGCATTTCGAGGCACTTCGTTTTATCAAGCGGCCTCCTATGTGAGTGGTGAGGCTCTCCCATGTTGGTGTAAGCCCATCGTTGCATTTCGTATGCCATTTGTATCATTTTGCATTGCCTCGGTTTGCGTGCCAGATGCGCATTTCGAGGCACTTCCGTTATCCAACGGCATCTTATGTGAGTGCGACTGAGGTCCTCTCATGTTAGTGTAAGCCCAATCTGCATTTTCCATGTCATTGGCATTGCGTATGCCTCCGCCTCGGTTTGCGTGTCCGTGTGCACGCATTTCGAGGCAATCTATTTTATCCGATTTGCATTTCATCATTGACTCGGTTTGCGTGCCAGTGGGCACGCATTTCGAGGCACCTCATTTTTATCATTCTGGCATCCCGTGTGAGTGTGGCTGGGGCCCTCTCATATTGGTGTAAGTCCATCGTTGCATTTCATGCCTTTATGTCATCGCCTCGGTTTGCGTGCCAGTGGGCACGCATTTCGAGGCATCTCATTACATCGGCATTGTGCATACTAGGTTGTATCTTAGTTGCATTTCATGCATCTCATGCATATTGCATCGTGTTCGGGATAGGAGTTAGCGCAGAAGCGAAACACGTTGCGTACTCGGCGTGAGCGGGTCTCCATCCCCAAGTCACCGACACTCCGGATTACCCATGATGGAGTTAGGTTTTCTTGTAACATTCATACGCATTCATCCCATATTGAGTGTGCAATTCGATTCCTCGGCCATCATGCATCGGTATGCGTGATTGGTGGCGCGAGGATCGAGACATGCATACATTTGTGAAATACAACTTGTGCCCTTTTTCGCTCTCTGTTGCAGCAAAATTCGAGTTAGCAACTTTAGGAGCATGGCACGCAGCGTTTCAAGGTAAATTGCAAGCAGAGGCTAATTGGGGCATCGGTGGATTCTGCGCCAGTATTGCAACATACATCATCCTTGAAGCGGCGGTCCACGGCTTGCATGCCCTTTTCTGACTTTCATAGTTAATTTGTTTAATTAATTAGAAATTTGTAATATTTTGACCGTAATATTTGGGATCAGATTATTCTTTTATTCGGACCCTCTGCGAGGGCACAACTGTAATAAGGGTGGGTGAGTGTGATGTATGTCTTCCAACCCCATTTCTTTCTCCTTTTATTTACCGCTTTGGATGGTTAGATATAGGGCATATTTCAATTAGCATACAGTATGACAGCATGTTTGCATCATTCATCTGTATTGCATGCACCGGGCTCGGCGCATCATACAAACTGCATCTGTATTTCAATTCCAAGTTGAGTACTTGATAGCTGTTGCATTTCATATGCCATATTTAGAATAGCGAGAACCTGCTATAGTTGCATTTTTGCATGTGTTGCATTAGGCATTTCAGTATACTTAGGATTCATGCATGATTTCTAATCGTTTTCCTGTTTTGGCTTGGAGTACTCGGTAAGTGGTTATGCTTTAGCATCCTTGCATGCGTGTGAGTGTTGCCATGATAGCATGCTTGCCATGAGGCTAAATGCTTATGTGATATAACTGCCTTGAATGCCTGTGGGTGGAGGTTGAGTTATCTGAATTGGGACCATTCATCGACTGTTTGTTTTAAAGCCCACTAGATTGTGGCAAAACCATGTTTTCTAAGCCCACTAGATTGTGGCAAAATCTGTATTTTAAGCCTACCTGCGGGTAGCAAATCATCTTTCACAAACAAACATGAAATGTTCAGTTCCAATTCAGACGGCTCAGTCTATACTTGTTTGCTGCGAGCATCACATAGTAACCTAGGCTAATAATCGGAATAAGGACTCACAAATGTTTTCAAAAACAGATATCATGGTTAGTAGAGGCCGGTCTTTGACCGGGCGAGAGAATGCTCACGATGTGACCTTCCCTAATCGTACCCAAGTTCCCGAGCCAACTTTGGTGATAGCGGACACGCGTGGCCTTTCGGCACCGAGTCAGGGTTTCCTAAATTTCCCATTTTAAAATATTTAGGTGGCGACTCTGTTATCTGGCAAAGCAGTCCATGTTTGGCACTTCTTTCAAAAAATCTGTTTTCCTTCAAAACGATTTGCCGGATTTGGACTCTTTGGTTCGAGATTGAGAACCGCAACAAAAATCGAGTCCGAGCTGTAGCGAGGCTCCCCGCGGGCGTGGTTACATATGCCCTATATCTAACCATCAAAGCAGGTAAATAAAAGGGAGAAAGACGTGGGGTTGGAAGACATACATCACACTCACACACCCTTATTACAATTATGCCCTCGCGCAGAGGGTCCGAATAAATATACAGTCCGAATAATACAGTCCGAATAAATATACAAATTTCTAATTAATTGACAGATTAAACTAAGAAAGTCAGAATGGCGCTTGAGCCGGGCGCCTTGCTTCTGATAGATGATGTATGTTGAAATCTGGCGCCGAAATCCTTTGGGATGCCGATTAGCCTCTGTTCGCGGTGTTTCTCGAAATCTTGGCGAATTTGAAAAGTTGCTAACTCGATTTTCTTTGCAGAGAGCGGGAAAAGGGCCAAAGATGTATTTCACAAATATATGCATGCCTCGATCCTCGTGCCACCAATCACGCATATCGATGCATGATGGCCGAGGAACCGAATTGCACAACTCAATATAGGATGAATGCATATGAATGCTACAATGAAAACCTAACTCCATCATGGGTAATCCGAAGTGTCGGTGACTTTGGGAATTGAGACCCGTTCCGTCACTCGGAGTACGAAACGTGCCTCGTTTCCCGTGCAATATGCATGATATGCATGAAATGCAACTAACATACAATCCTAGTATGTACAATGCCGATGAAAATGAGATGCCTCGAAATGCGTGCCCACGGGCACGCAAACCGAGAAAACGGCATACAAGCATGAGATGATATGAAATACGATGTGTAATGAGACTAAAAGAAAATGCCTCGAAATGCGTGTCCACAGGCACGCAATCCGAGGAAATGGCATACGGAATGCAAATCAGGGAAAACAGAGTGTGCCTCGAAATGCGTACATATGGACACGCAAACCGAGGCGATGATGAAAGATGAAAATCGGATAAAACCGAAGTGCCTCGAAGTGCGTGCCCACAGGCGCGCAAACCGAGGCGATGATGAAAGATGAAAAATCGGATAAAACCGAAGTGCCTCGAAGTGCGTGCCCACAGGCGCGCAAACCGAGGCGATGATGAAAGATGAAAATCGGATAAAACCGAAGTGCCTCGAAGTGCGTGCCCACAGGCGCGCAAACCGAGGCGATGATGAAAGATGAAAATCGGATAAAACCGAAGTGCCTCGAAGTGCGTGCCCACAGGCGCGCAAACCGAGGCGATGATGAAATGCAATGAAATGGCATACGGAATGCCGCAATGGACTTACACCAACATGGGAGAGCCTCAGCTCACTCACATAGGAGGCCGTCGGATAAAAACAAAGCTGCCTCGAAACGCGTGCCCGCGGACACGCAAATCGAGGCAATGATGTAGAAGCATGAAAATGCAAATTGGGCTTACGCCGACATGAGAGGGCCTCAACCACACTCACATAGGCTGTCGTCGGATAAAACAGGGGCGCCTCGAAAGGCGTGCACACTGGCACGCGAACCGAGGCAATGCAAAAATGATGCAAATGGCATAGGGAATGATATGTAAGCATGGCAATGGAATTTCAGCATCTAAATAAAGGGGAAAACAACCCCGAAACAATTTGAAATAACACTCGAAGCATGCATTCATCCCGAAAATATGAAATTAGGCCCCGAAATGGCCTATAGCCATGCTATACATGCAAGATATGATCATGGCAGCAAGAACAGTAGCAAGGCAGTCCCAAATATGGCATTTTTCAGTAACAAACATGGCCAAAATGCAAGCATAGATAGATCAACAATAGCATGCAAAGTTAGTGGCCAAAAGAGGAGTATTGAGACAAGTGATATATGCAAACCCCAAATGGACAAACTTTCTTCTACAGCATTGAAGATGAGATAAAAATAAGCACAATTGCAGAAGATGACATCCTCAAAATCAGAATAAAATCATGCTAACAATTCCATGCAAAGTAGGCTTCCAAATAGGCTATATCATGAGACATGCAATACACACACCAAATGACAACACTTTCTTCATGAAATATGTAAAGGGGGCCAAAATAAGACCAAAACCAGTATGGGTCGAAGTCCCAAAAACAAACACAAATAGGCCAAAAATTGCATGCAAAAATGGCACACTTGATGAAATTTGAGGGAAGTGGTGGATACAATGGCCAAATGAAGTTGAGCCCTTCTACAATGTTGTAGAGGGGCTCAAAATGAGCACAAAACCAGTAGGGGTCGGACCCCTAAAAACAAAAGGAAATAGGCCTAAACTAGCATGCAAGATAATGACATAAAAGCTAGGTATTGAAACAAGTATATCATAGGAGCATCAAATGAAGTTCAGCCCTTCTACAAAGTTGTAGAGGGGCTCAAAACAAGCACAAAAGCAGTAGGGGTCGGAGCCCCAATTCTCAACCAATTGGAGTATAGAAATGAATCAAGAAAAAGCCCTAAAAGTTGGTTTTGAAGACTTACCCTTGAAGACTTGTCTTTCTTTGATTCTTGGCTTTGATTTGTAGCTTCTCAACCTCTGAAATTCACTTCCTAGCTGGAATGGTAGTAAGGATGGTGAGGCTAGGTGTTGATGAAGAAGACCTAGGGACTTGGAAGCTTTTTGAGGTTTTGAGCTATGAAAATGGAGGTTTTGGAGAAGTGTTCTTGAAGACAAATTTTCCAACCTTGAAGAAGGAGAGGAGGGCCCTTCAAATAGGCAAGAAATGGGGTGTAAAGGGAGAAAGCACCCAATCTTTCCCTCCTGAAATATCCCGGATGCCGGGATATGTTGGAAGATATCCAGGACGGTTGGGGACAGTGGAAGCAGGCGGCTGGCCAGTAAATTTGGGGAGGTGGCGGTAGGCCACCCACTGGTCGGCCACCACCCACCATGGCGGTCGGCCACCCAAGAAAATGAGCGATGGAGATTTTCCGCCGACCACCATACCAAAGTGCTCTCCCATGTGTGTAGAACAAGGCCCCAAGGTTGGAATTTGGCAACACTGAACCATGAGTCACAACATAGAGCTTGAAGGAGAGGCCCAAAAATGAAACCAACAATTGCTGGCCGACCACCATACCAAAGTGTCCTCCCAGATGCCCTCATCACAGATATGTAGCTTTGGTTGGAAGAAAATACCCCCAAGGTGTTCAACATTGGCCCGGAAGTGAGAAAAACGGGCTCCGGAGGAGCGAAACTGGTTATCTGGGATAATTGCTGGCCTCCCACCCCCCAGTGATCTTCCTAGTGTTGAAACAGAGGTACCTGCCAAGTTTGAACAAAAACTAATGAGAAATGAACGTTCGGGGCCAAAACCGAGCAAATCGGGATCCCGAAAATGGGCTGCAGGTGCCGGAAGTGGTGTTCAGCATCGAAGTGGGTATCTGCGACCCCAGTGTCCTCTGGAATGACAAAACAGAGGTACCTGCCAAAAATCGGAGAAAATGGATGCGAAATGAATGCTCGGGGCCCAAACCGCGCGATTCGGGGTCCCGAAAACCGGCTATGAGCACCGAAAGTGGCATACGGCCACGAAGTGGGCATCGGGGGCCTCAGGGTTCCTCGAAATATTAAAAGCAGGTCTCGCCAAAACCGGAGAAGGCCGATGCAAAATGGCTTCGACCAAAACCGCGCGGTTTGGGGTCCCGAAAAGGGTCGCCGGCACCTAAGTGGTGTTCGAGTGCGTCAGGGCCCCAGTGTCCCTCGGAACACTAAAACAGAGGCACATGCCAAAACCGGAGAACTTCGGAGATGGTTGGCGGTCCCGAGCCGAGGCACGCTCAGCAGCTCCGACTCGACCGGCCCGAATGGGCAAAATGGCCTCTGACCACGCAAACGAAGCTTCATGCCACCGGAGATAGTCTCTGGGACCACTCCTTCCCTCGGAAAGAAAACAGAGAAAACCGAGCTGGTTCGCAAACCGAGACAAGGTAGAGAAGATGGTTGAGGTCCGGAGGCGGCGGCGCGTCATGACTCTGAGACTTCTGAACGAGCACAGTATGCAACATCACCGAGCGCTCAACCGGTGACGTCTGAGTCTTAAGGTCGGTCAAAAATGGGGTGTCTACAATAGGAAAATAACATACCTCTATCATCAAACCATAATGGAAATGAGTGGGAGAGAGACAAAGATGAGAGCATAGTTGCCAATAGACTTGCAAAAATAGCAAATTTCCATTGAATGAAGATCAGACATTTGAAAAGTCACGATTCCATATTACAAAAGAAGTTCATAAACATTCATCAGCCATTAAACCACTACAGATTTACATCACTCCCCTAAACCCTAACCAATAGAACCCACTATTCAATAATTTTCTAAGAAAACATTTAATGTTTTCCTGGTAAGTACTTCACTCAGATTAAAATGTCTCCACAATTAGGCAAGTATTAGCACAATAATTAAATAGGAATGAAAGGGAACTCAGTAGAAACTAATGACATGATATAACAGAAGTGCCTGATGCCAAATGGAACTTGAGCTGCCCATATTAAATTAACATTTTCAAATCTAATGAGAGCATATTGTATCAATTTGATTGCCTTATTCAAAATGTGAACTAAGCATCATCAATGTGAACTAAGCATCTACCAGAACAATCTCAAGTAGGCTAAGAATTTCTTATTTCATTACAATTTCTTAAAAGATTAAATTAAAGTAGATGAGTAGTATTTGTAACACATTAGTGTAGAAAACACAGAATCATACATAAATCACCAATGGATCAAACTCCATTATGCATAGAAAATAAATAATTTCAATTTCAATAAATATATGCATAAATTGCTGCAAAATACAAAAAATATATATAGAGAGAGGTAAAAAAAAACATGCCAGAGATTAATCGAAGGAAATACCTAAAAATGTTGATTTTGTGTTGCTCTAGAGAGATCATTTTGGACAATCCAAGGGGCGAAGTTAAAGAAGTTTCTATGAAGTTAAATACTCCTAGTCATGTTCATCGGCATGGAGTAAAATAATAACAGTGAAACACACTAAGATTGTCACCTTTAACATGGCTACACAAGGCAATTCATCAATACATATAAGTAGTGTGCATATGCCTAGCATGCTGATATGTTAAGTTGAAACCATCAAGCAGATATTTCCACACATTAACATTCTAGAACATAAATTGATCAACGACTTAGATGCCTGATAAATAGAGCATTCAGGCCCATTCAAAGTCTGAAACCTGATCAAAGTAATACATTCACACACCCTCCTAGGAAATACTTAAGGATCATCAACAATTAGGAAGAAATTTATCTAACTACATCAACAATCATTTAGCTGTTGGACTATGAACTAGGACAGCTCAATGTTACATCAGTTTGTGAAGTGAAAGAATAATACATTGGTTCATAAAATAAAATAAAATAACTGCTGAAATTTTAAGAAACCAAGAGGTTGAGTATTTGAAACATCAACAATCACCTGCGAAAGATGTCTAATAGGGTATGCCAATTTGTGCTCCTTCCAGACAATAGATCACCTGCTCCAATTACAAAGGTAAATATTAAAGAGAGAAACAATAATGAAAATAGTACAGACAATCAAGCAAGAAACCAAAATAATCAGATTTACTCATTTGATCAACCATTCCATTGTCAAATACTATGTGATGCAGCAGAATAAATCACACAAGGCTAGATATTAACATTAATTGATTCAGAGAGAAAAAACCAATATAGGACATTGACATTTACCAGTAGCAGCAGATACATTTAATTACAAACAGATTAAATAAACACATCTGCTTATGTAGGACATCTCTGTTTTTATGTTTTTGATTTCACTTGTTTAAAAAATAAAAATAAAAACAGAGGAATTGAAGCATTGAAGAAGAAGATCTATCCAGCCTTGTATTTGTATTTAGCTGGTCTTTTATGTGATTACATGTACATGGGTTTCCTAACTTGAACAAAAATCACAAACAGATTTTCTTTGAGGCTCATCTTTTGTTTCTAGATTGAGGTGGAAGAATCGAAATAGTGATGGCATGGGGTTGAGATTTAAAAAATCATGCAGCTAATTTGAGGGTGACCTAATCTAGAAACAGATTTATGCTTAATGTTCATTATAACTAAAGATGATCCTTCACCTAATTAAACAACATTTTCATTTTAGGTCTTTCCATTTCATCTAAAAGAAAAATCATGAAAAAATTTGTGATCTTGCCATTGAATTAAGATGGTCAGTACTAAGATTGTAAGATAGCAAAGCATTGCTGACTTTCCAAAATGGCCCAAATAGCTACTTTCTAGATGTGAATTAACAAATAAGAATGCTTGATTACTATTCACTATTTAGATCTTAGACTTATGTTGTTTTTCCCTAGGCAATAGAGTATTCATAGAACAAATAAAGCTAATAGAGTAATATAATTTTATGCACATATATTACATGAAACAAACACGCTATTGTGCACCAAGACAATCAAACAACATAGAAACAGAACAAATCTTTCCATATAAGGTTCAAGATAACTAGGTCAATATACAAGCAAAGTAGGAAGAATTTTGAGTAATTGAATCTAAACTGTTCTTATTGAATTAATACATTCGCATAATTGATATGAATTATAAATTAGGAAGAAGAAAACTAGGGCACAGACCTTTGGTTGTGGGTTTCTTGGAAAAGATGTTCATGATTTATAGAAAAAATGAAACAATCAACAATCAAAAATAAAAATGAAGCAATCACAAACACACAAAGCGATGTACAATGACATATAATTGAATGGGACTTCCATTTTTGTATATCCAAGTTCAAAAGTACATATGATCATACTATAACTATTTTTGTACACATCAATAAAAATAATGAGTTTGCAAACTTTGATGTCTAATTTCCTAACAATGTTAGACACTAAGCTTCATTAATTTGCACGAAACGAACAACTATAACCAAATTCATCTGATAAAACCTAACATATTCATATAATTTCCCTTCTCGATCAATTTTGAATCCTGTTATTACTATCACTAAGTCTCATACATAGAAAAAAAAAAAAAAAAAAAATCACATAAAGAATTGAAGGCTCTTGAGGGGAAAATGAGTAGTATTTCCTCATTTGCTGATAAAATCACATAAACAAATCAAACAATATTATTTTGAGATGTAGAGATCCATTAAATCTTGGGGAGTAATTTTGTTATTTCACACTGCTTTTTACTAAGGTTCTGACAATACATTGCCTTTGGAAAATTCATTCAAAAACAATTTTGAAAACACTCTCATTAGCGATCTAGAAATTCCAGCAATAATTTCAAGCAACCAAACACTTTCAAAACCAAGCCAATTCAAACAATTGCCCTTTTATATAGCCCTAGATTTTACAAGCTTTCCTTAATCATCACTGTTCCTAATTCATGAATCTACCTAACATACCTGTGTATACATGCAATTGAATCAATAATTCTGGATCAACACAACACAAATGGCTATAACAGCTGAAATCACAGTAGAAACAGTAAGAGTTGAGAGAGATTGTTCCAACAGGTTCAAATACCTCTATTGTTTTTAAGAACGAATGAAATTCAACAGAATATTGAAATTCAACAGAAAAATGAAGAGGAGATAACTAAAACCTCCCTAAAACCTCCAAATCACAAAATATTAAAATCATTAAACACAGCTAATAGATATAATGAAGAGAGAGAGAGAGAGAGAGAGAGAGAGAGTTGGATTCATTCATAGAAATTAGGCTTACCGATTATGAATCGATCAAAATCTTCAAATTCATCAACAATCGATCGAAATCTTCAAATCTTCATCAACTATTGATCAAAATCTTCAAACGAACAATAAAATTGAGATGAAGAGTCCAAAGACAGAGTCGAGTGAGGGGAGAGGGGAGAGTTAGATTTTGAGAGAGAGAGAGAGAGGGTTCATACCGTTGGAGATCGGTCTTTAGAGGAAGAGAGCAAAATGGATTTGGGAAAGAGAAATGTTAGGGATCATGCATTTTTTTTCATGAAAATGATCATGAAAAATTTGTGACTCTTAGATTACCTTGATTAGTGTGTGGTGCTTTATTGTAAGTATAATCCAAAGGTCACAAATCTTTCATGATCATTTTCATGAAAGACTTTTCATGATACCTAGCATTGCTGTTTGGGAAATAAAAGTAAAAAGGGATAGGGCAACAAGCTTTACAAGACTTGAGATTTTATTTTATTTTTTAGTTAATTAAGAATACGATTGAGGATTAAAATAAAATGATATTTTAATGTAAAAAGTGGTTTTTTGCGACGGCCAAATAATCAATTGTAAAAAAATAGACTCAAAAATTCATATTTCTAGTAGTGTATTACTCTCTCTCTCTCTCTCTGTCTCTCGAGTTTTGCACCTCATCTTATTGTTCGAGTAAGGATCCTCTAGAGTTTTTTTTTTTAAAGTTTCCTAGAGTGGTGCATTGTGTGGTTGAGATTTAATAACAGGTCACATCAATTTTTCAGCATTAAATCTCAACCACACAATACACCACTCTAGGAAACTTTAAGAAAAAAATACTCTAGAGGATCCTTGGTGTTGTTGTTCAATCTTGCAGTAGTGCCATTAACAAATCCTCTCTAATTGTGGGCCTTGGAGCTAAGATTGTTCTTTGAAAATAGGCCTATTGGTTCCTTCTTATGTCTCTCTCCATCTTGTGCCTTTATTTTTGGCTTTTATCACTACCTTGAGGTGGTGCGGAAGCTAATCATTTTATTCATTTTACATCTCTTTTCTAATGATTTGTGTTTGTTTAGTCAGTTGATAGGGGTTTGAACTCTAAAGCCTAATACGCATACTCTTTTTGGTTGATTGGAATGAGAGAGAATGAAATGAAATGATAATTCTTTAAGCTTTTCTATAAAATGATCATTTCCTTAAAATGATAAAAGACAATTTCATTTGTCATGCATTTGTTATTATTTTTGTAGTTTAACCAAACATGCAAATGAATATTTTGATGAAACGATCATTTCATTCCATTTTATTCAAATGAACCAAACTCTACAAGATTTTAGATTTATTTGCAGCGCCACTTGCTTTTTGACATTTGTTTCTTAGCCTAGGGTTTCGTTGTCCTTAGAACATCTCCAACCCTGAACCAAAGTTTTCATCAAATCTGAGTAAAAAAATGACTTTTTCCTCAATCTAATACCGATTGCTCCAACGGTTGATTTTCATCAAATTTTCATCAAATCTGTGCCGGGATAACCGGTTGGTCGACCGGCCAATCGACCGGGTGGTCGACTGGTTAAGCCAATTTTTTTTTTTTTTTTTTTTTGAACTTTTTGAACATTTTAGTGGTCAACCGGTTGGTCGATCGGTAAGGCAAAAAAATTTTTTTTTTTTTTTTCAACTGTTTGACTTTTTTTTTGGAACTGTTTGAACCTTTTGGTGGTCAACCAGTTGGTCAACCGGCCGGTCGACCGATTGGTCTCCCCCAACGGTCATGCACAGTGTTTTGATGAAATGCGAAGCCTGTCCTCATTTTGGTGACACGTTTGATGAAATCTCGATTTGATATCAATTTGGTGAAACCGTTGGAGCATGAAAAAGTGCTTTTTTCACCAAATTTTAAATTTGATGTCAAATTTGATTTAGGGTTGGAGATGGTCTTAGAGAACATGTTTTTGTTGGCATAAAACAATTCAAATGACCTCATGATAGGAAAGTTTTTGTTGGCATAAAAGTACAGGAAAATTATTAAATAGTCCATGATAGAAACATCAAAAAAAAAAAAAAAAATTTACAAAAAAACTCCAATCTTGTCGTTTGTTGGAAGTTCGTAAAAACAAAAGGCTTGGTTTGGGGTACACTAAATAATACAAAAAGTCAAAAAGTCACTATCCTATTTAAGTCATATCATCTTATTTAAATTATATCACCTCTTTAACACATCACATCAAACCCAACCCAAACCCAATCCATATAAACCAATAAGTCAAAAAGTACACTTTTTTAGAATATTCCAAACCAACCCTTAAAAGCACAGCACAATAGTGACTGGATAGTCTGTAAAAGCAGTAGCAGAAATATTTTGGTATGGATACAATGCAATACATCATAAAACAACTCCAGTCAAGTTTATTGTGCAGGAAAGCATAGTAGTGGTGGAGCGCGCTAGAACTAGAAACTTACAGCCAAATAGGAAAAGCATCGGTAGTACTCAGGCTACAAGTTCACAGCAAGAGGCATGTCTTCATTCAGCTTTCCACGAGGACAATGGTGGAGTTTTTGAGTTGATCCATGTCATTGACATAAAGGCATGTCTCTCACCCTTGACCACATCGACTGAGGCATAGGATTCGAGTTCAGCCATTTCTTCCGGGGTTAGCTACGGACAATGCACCAATGTTACGGTTCAAGTTTGCTATCTTGGTGGTCCGGGGATAGGAACCACGTTGTTTCCGATAATGGACCCATGCCAATGCCAATTTGTGATGGGGTGCAGCCCTTCTTTACCATTTCATTGACCGCTCAAATATCTTTTGATTATGCTCAAGATTTTCAGGTTTGAATCTTGGAAAATTCTACACAAGAAATACATGTCTCAGCATACAACTATAAATCCACGAAACAGAAGGACCTAAGAAGTACACAAGCTTTGACATATTTTGCTATAAAAATAAATCACGATCCTATTTGTTCATATACCTGGGTTATTTGTGAACAAATTCAAAACAATCATGAGGTCAGATTTGGTTGGAGGATTTGATGAGAAAAATAGAAAAGAAAAAGGAAATACAACTCACTTTTTGTTTGGTTATATGGAAAACACAGGAAAAAGAAAGTGAGGGGGAAATGCATTCCCACTTTTTGTCTTTTGGATTCACTTAGGCTATTTTCTTTCTTCATTTCCTAACTCAATCAAACATAATTTGAAATTCAAATCTTATCACTTCTTTCTTATTTTCTTTCTATTTCCATTTCCATTTCCATTTCTCTTATTAAACTCTCCAACCAAACACAATCTAAATGTTTTCTCATTGACAACACTAGCTTTAAGAAAAGTTTAAGTATAAAATAAATCAATTTCAATGCAAGTATTGAGAAAAATACATTATCGTGTGTGTGTAAACACTAGTTTGTAGTGAACATAAACAGGAAATGATATTTATAAAAAAATATACATATAAACAAAAGAGAGGAAAAACACATTTTACATACATATTACAATGCAAAATGTTTTGGGCATCGGAAAGAAATCAAACCGTGACACAACTTCACAAAAGAGTCTTCACCAAATGCAGTGCTCACATATTATAATAGTATAGTATAGATAATGGATTACATGTAGCAGGTTTGAATTTTGTATAGCAGCAATACTACAGACATAAAAGCCAACTACAGACTGCTCACAAGCTTGTAGGTCCCTCAGAATTGTGAATGGTCTGTGGTAGTTTCTTTGTCGCTAACATTTGTCTTTGTATAGCCTAATAATTACACACTGGGTTCTAGTTCAAAATCATGCACAAAACAAGATGTTTTCTGATTTCCTTCAAGTAATTTCACTTGGAACATAATCTACTGAGGTCATGCCGACCTGATCCCATTTCGAATGTTCGCTGACAGCCAAAAGAATAAGACTTTTTTTCTTCTTTTATTCAGAATAATTGTGTAGAGTTTGTACGCAAGAAATAATTATTATAGAGAGAGAGGGAGAGAGAGAGAGAGAGAGAGAGCACTATATTCTAGAGCACGTCTATATGGAAGATGAATCTTATAGCACTGATGGGATATGTGATTTAAACCATCAAATCATTGTGGAAGATGAATCTTATTCTCAAACATATAGGGATTAATGAAACTCTTCCATTCCCCCAGTGTACCAAGATATAACATATCAGTAATGTTATGTATCATGAAAAGTCTTTTATAAAAATAATTATAAAAATTTTGTAAGTCTTAAATTACACTTAGAATAAAATACCACACACTAATCAAGGTAATTTAAGAATCATAAATCTTTCATGATCATTTTCATGAAAAAAATTTTATGATCTTTAACTTTTTTTCATATCATATAACAAAATACTGATAGAATATTGACTAACTAACATGGCTCACATATAGGGATTAATGAAATTTTGGAAGTTTCGGAAGGTTGATCACTTTGTAAGGCAGGCACACAAATTAAAGGTTGGTTTGAGTATCCTAAAAAAGTGTACTTTTTATCTTTTTACGAAAAGATGTGCAGAAAAGTAGAGAGGTAATGTGATGAAAAAAAGATAAAAAGATAAAAAGATTGCTTATATAGTTCATGCCAAACCAGCCCTAAATTTAGAGTGAAATATGATATAATAATTTCAAGCAATTTTTTACAACTACTTCTCTTCAATTTATTTGGCAAGTGAAAATAATAAGGTTAAGTTTGGCATAAAAAAAAAAAAATGTTTGAGGGCCACAATTCTTGTGGCCACAATGGCTCAAAACTACCAAAACGACGTCGTTTTGACAGTTTTGAGCCATTGTGGCCACAAAAATTGTGGCCCTCTAGCATTGTTGTAAAAAATAATATAAAAAGTTAAAAAGTTATTATCTTATTTAAGTTACATCATCTTATTTAAATCACATTATCTCTCTAACACATTACATCAAATTCAATCTATATAAATTAATAAATTAAAAAATATATATTTTTAAAATATCTCAAACTAACCCTCAGTATGTGAACAGACCTCGCGGAAATCACCATCTGACAAGTTGGCAACGAAGTTGGTACCTCCAGTTAAAAATCCCCGGCCTAGAGGGCTGTAGGGAACAATCCCAATGCCAAGTTCTCTGAAATTGACAACGAGAGTTGAAAGAGGGATGAGGTCAGAATTTCAAAAAACTTATTACTCTCCAATCAGATTAATTAGCACAACTGGCACCATTCCGGCAAGTAGGAACAATATCTGCCTCTGTATCTCTTGACCAAAGGGACCACTCCATCTGCACAGCTGTTATTGGATGTAGAGCATGTGCTCTTCTGATTGTTGAAGCAGAGGCCTCAGACAGACCTATGTACTTTATCTTCCCCTCTTCAACCAGTTTCTTGAGCTCTCCCATCTTCCGAAAAACATGTCATAAACAAGGTCAGGTAACAGTCAACACAATATTCATTTCAGAAAACAGATGTAAATAATAAAACGAGTATGGAATAGGCAAATCCTCATAAACAAAGAGAGAGAGAGAGAGAGTGTGTGATGAAACCAGTGCAGTTGGTTAGAGTTCCCTTGTTACCGCCTCTAATGTATCCAATGTACCCCCAAAAAATAAAAAATGAAAAGACAGCCATCCAACTCAAGAACAGAATTGCAGTGTAATCACACAACTTCAAATTGCAACCAAGTTGATCCCAACTTCAACTCAAGAACAGAATTGCAGTGTAATCACACAACTTCAAATTGCAACTTCAAATTGCCTGAATAGAATGATAATCACTATTCATTCTTAAATTTACAACATGATTATTGCTTTCCTTGTTCAAAGCAACTCTGTGCTACCAAAAAGTGGACCATGGCGATAAATTGGTCACAAGATGGTAGGATCATAAAATCACATATAACCACTGACATTAGTCCTTTATCATAATGTCATTGAGGCAACATACAGTTCATATATTTCACTACTATGTCATTCATCACAACTTTTACCTCTAATTAAACGATGGTGTACAATGGGGATATGGTATTGCTAGTCAAAAAACTACTTATCTATTAAAAGGACGGGACTGGGCACTTCGTGGTTATTATGTAAGGTCACATTTGATCACCCATATGATTTTTTGTGGGATATAGGGACTTGTAATACAATAGGATTATGGACAGGATTAATAATACCTATGTTATTGCATGAGATTATATATCTCATGGGAGTACTTGTACTATGAATCTATGATTGATTAGAGCAGTGTTTTAAAAAGCTCCAAGCGCATTGAGGCGCTAAGGTCTTCTGGAGCGTAAGCGCGAGGCACAAGGCGAGGCACGTGCCTTACCGAAGCGAGGCTCAAGTCGTTGAAAATAACCAAAATATTAATATAGGTGAAGTTTTTGACATAAAACAAACATTTTTAGAATTTCAAAAAATAAAAAATAAATGAATAGAACAACATTCAATATTCCAAAAATCATGAAAAATAACATTTAACGTTTCAAAAATTTCTCAAAAATAACATTCAATCTTACTTTGTCCTATACTATTTATCTTTCTTTATCAATTTATTAACGTGATTCATTTCTTTTTTTAGATAAGGAACTCACACTATATAATTCCTTAGTGGTTTTAATTTTAAATTGGGACCAATTGCCTAATAGCTTCAATCATTGGCCTGAAATTGTTGTAATTTACTACATTGAAAGGAATCCTAAAGCCATATATCCATCTTACAATCCCAGAGCTTTTGCTTAATGCCTAGTGCTTTTTTTATATGAAAATTGGGACTCAAAGCATGTGTTTCCATTTTATATTAAAGGGGTTATAATTTCATATGGTTACATACACAAAAAATAAGGATGGAGCAAAAATTTAAATGAAGCGCATGAGGCGTGCACCTCGTGCCTAAGCCCAAGGCGCTCACCTCAAGCATTTGAGGTGCGCGCCTCAAATGCGCCTTTCCTACTGCGCCTCGCCTTAAGCTGTCTGAAGCGCCTCATGTGTGCCTTGGTGAGCCTCGTGCCTTTTAAAACACTAGATTAAAGTATGATATATTCTAAAACAGGAGGGAGGGATTATTTTTTACCATTGGATAGAGAGTGATATGACTAATCTCATACAAGGGATTACTAATACTAGGAGTGTGGTATTGGTAATCCCACCATTTTGTGAAATTAGTAATACCATTGGACTATCAATCTCAATCCCAAGACATAACCAAACTAAGGTCTAGGGAATACCAAAAAAGAAAATCATGTGGGCCCCACAAGATATGTAATCCCAACCCCTCTAATTTCCATCTACTTTTGTCAATCAAACATGCCCCACAAGTAATATAGCAACACAAGTAAAATGGGAAGAACCAAAAATCAAAACAAAAGACCTTTTTGTTTATTTTCTGACATAGAAGCATAAAAGGCCCTAAGATGAGAAGCAACACCATGAGTGACCATAAAAAAGTTTCCAAGAGGAGCCTGATTTTGATCACACTTGACAAGTTGTGTAAGAAAACACACACACATGCACAAAAACACGTATTAGTTAAATCAACTGGGTCCTCCGCTTTAAATGGGATACATTACACTGTTTTAACCAACAAAAATTTTTGTTATGTTTAGACATCTTGTGAGAAGTGTGAACAAAATAGTTTTCCTACATAAATTATGCTTACAATATTGACCCAAATGACAACAATTTCTTTCAATTTCAATTAGGCACACATAGTAATCAATCACACTGTTCCTAAACCAACTCTTAAGTAAATATGATCAATCACTATATTATGTATATACATTGATAGCATCTCTAACTTAATCTCTGCCCATTATATTTGAGCTAAACTAGAGAATTGAGAGTGTAATTTATAAGTAAATTGGGCGAAATTTGGGTAATGGGTCATTCTCAGGGCATGAAGAAAGGGTTGAGTAAAAGGGCCTTGTAGTTAGCTCGGTCCAAGAAGAGCCTTGAAGTTAGCTTGGTCACCACGGTCAGAGTGGTAACGGTTAGCTCGGTCATACCATTCTGAGTCGAGATGTTTTGAGCTTTCCTCAGGACCATGCTCTAGATTAGCTCGGCCCAAGCTTGCTGTGGTTAGCTCGGTCTCAACAGGTGAAGCCGAGGTACAATCTATGAAGGGAAGAACCGAGCTAGTTAAAGCTCGGTTATATTTGCTAGTTTAGCATGGCCATGTTAGCTTGGTCGTTTTGTCATACTACCGAGGTAAAATCATCTCACTTGGTTTAAGCAGTGAGGGGGGTGTTAAAAGATTAGCATTATCTTTCAGGAATGTGATTCCTAGGAGGACTCTACATGGAGAAATAAGAGTCCTACAAGGATTGTGCCACGCGGAACCTATAAAAGCTCGTAACATCACCTATGGAGAGGTAACACAACTTTGATTCTTGAATTCACAGAGCTTTTGCCTATTTGTCTATTTTGCTAACTTAGGCATTGGAGAGATATCCGGCATACACCCGCCGGCTAGCTCACGTTTGTGTCTTCAGGGAGTAAAGCGACGATGTTTGGAGGAGCATGAACTTGATCAACAGGATTATATGAGAAGAATATTTCTTGCTCGTAAAATTGGCGCCGTCTGTGGGAAGATCAGAAAGAACAAAACCTCTTGATCAAGTTTTTCCTCTCTAATTGGAAGTAATGGCGCACAATGAAGATTTGCCGCAGTCCGCCATTGACGATCAAACCCCAGAGGGGGGTGGGAGGCGCAAAGGTTTGCCTTCTATCCCTCCCATGGCAAATTTGGAGCCCCAGCGACAGAACCCCCAGAGGGATACAAAGAGGAGGCGGACTAACAGCCCCCGTCGCTCTCAAAGTCCTGAAAGACAGAGGTAGAGGATCGATTCTCAAGTTTTGGAGGATCGCATGAAGGAACAGGACGAATTGATAAAGAAGATGGCAGCAGACATGGAGTTAGTGAAGCGCCAAATAAAAGGAAAAGGGGTGGCGACAGGAGAAGGGCGCAAAAGCAACACGCCCCCTCGCCACTCGAAAGATCGTGGTAAGCGTGCCACACCATCACAAGCAGAGAGTAGGAGCTTGAGATCAGGCTACACTCAATCAAGAACTCCCAGGACTCGTTACTCTAGGTCTAAGAGAATGAGAACTGAGAGGTCATATACTGAAGGAAGCACCTATCGGCCCTGGGTATGCGCACAGGCGTCATCCGCATTTGAGGCGATTGCCTAGATCATCCGATTTGCGAACTGTGCTAGAAGAAAGGGCACGATGGAAGGAAGATACCAGGGCGCGCGACCCGCGTAGAGTTTCAGCCCTTCAGCAGTTGGCTCCTCGGAAGCATGGGAGCGTCAAGGTAGGAATGCCAATACCGCGCCTTGCTTACGAGCTAATAACCAAAGCATTAGCAATGCTGCAGACCTCGTCGTTCGTTTCGGCAATTGAGAACGTGCCATTACCTTCGGGCTTTCACCAGCCCAAATTCACCACTTATGAGGGGAAGATGGACCCCTACATGCACTTGAGCCATTTTCGCCAGGTTATGGCAATATACCGGCAAAACAAGACTTTAATGTGCATCCTGTTTCCATCCAGCCTAGGTGACCTGGGTCTAACCTAGTTTAAAAGGCTACCAGAAGGCAGCATCGCCTCTTGGGCACAGTTGGCAGAGGCGTTCGTGACAAGGTTTAGAACGAACACCAAGACACCAGTGGAGATCGATCAGCTACTCTCCATTGACATGAGCGACAAAGAAACATTGAGGTCCTACAACAGTCGTTATTGGGAAACTTTTAACTAGATAGGAGATTGTCCTACAAACCTCGCCATCGCACAATACAAACGGGGCTTGCCGGTCGGCAACAAATTGAGGGATTCAATTACTATGACGCCTCCCCTCACGATGGAAGCCTTAATAGAGAGAGTGCACCAACATATTCGTGTGGAAGAGGATGACGCTTGTGCAAAGGCGAAATTTGGCACAACAGCAATACCAGATAAAAAGACTTCAGAAAAAGTCAACACGGTAGAACGATCAAGCAAGAATGGGCGAGACAGACGGGCCAACAAAGAGGATCCAGACAAATGGTGGCTAAGAGTTCTCACTGCCATTACCACGGTGTTCAAAAAACCAATCTATCGAATTCTCAGTGAAATACGTGATGAACTTTTCGTCCAATGGCCAGCTAAGTTGGGAGAAGCACAAAAAGACTATGACGAAGGATCCCGGTGTACCTTCCATAATGAAAAGGGGCATCGCACAGAGAATTGCACGCCATTAAGACAGCACTTGGAGGAGTTAGTGGTAGCTGGGCACCTGGACCAATACAGAGAAAGAGGGACACAGCCAGCCCCCCAGAACCACGATCACCCAAACGGAATGCCGATCGACACCCCACCTCAAGGCGTGATTAACGTAATACATGGGGTATTCGAACCTGAGCGAGTCTGTGAGCTTAGGGGAATGATCAAGAAGGCTAAGCACTTAAGGGAGGTATTAAGTGCACAACCTGCCATCAAAAATGGGAGAACGGAAGCCACGAATGTCATATCTTTTTCAGACAGAGACTTGGCAAGGATATATTGCCCTCACAATGATGCACTGGTTATCTTGGGAAAGACATGGTTGCACGCCATGCAATTGGTAGCATCAACCTACCATCAAGTATTATGGTTCCCCAACGAAGCCGGAGTAATTGAAGAAGTCTATGGAGACCAAATCATGTCCAAGTAGTGCTTCGTCATAGTAAATGGCAGCCGAGCTGCCAAATGGTATGTACAGATGGTGGAAGAACCTAAGAACAATGAGCTGTTCGCAGATGTTGGCAAAGCAGCTGAACAGAAGGCGGTAGAAGACTTGGTATAGGTAAGGATAGATGAAAAAAACCCAGAAAAGTTCTTTTTGCTCGGCTCGTCATTGTCCAGCACTGAGAGAATAGAGGTAATGAAGTTCTTAACCTCTAACATCGAAGTGTTCGCCTGGACACCGTATGACATGCCTGACATTGACCCAAACTTCATCTGTCACCAATTAAATGTCCACCCAACTGCCAGACCAATTATACAGTGCACTCACAGATCAGCACTCCACCATGCCGAGATAGTGGCGGAAGAAGTGGAAAACCTTCTAGAGGCAAGAGCTATCAGAGAAGTGCATTATCCCAAGTGAATATCCAATACTGTTGTGGTGCAAAAGAAGAATAGAAAATGGCGTGTTTGCGTAGACTACAAAACAGTCAACAAGGCATGCCCAAAGGATAGCTTTCCTTTACCGCGGATAGACCAACTGGTAGACCTAACGGCAGGACACAATCGACTTAGCTTTCTTGATGCGTACAGAGGTTACCATCAGATCGCTATGTATGAACCAGACCAGGAGGTCACATTCTTTACAACGCCAAGAGGACTGTATTGCTACAAGGTCATGCCCTTTGGCCTAAAAAACATAAGGGCAACATTCTAGCGGATTGTCACCAAGATGTTTGAACCATTGTTAGGCAGAACAATGGAGGCATACATAGATGATATGGTGGTCAAAAGCAAAGATGAGAATGACCATCTCAGGGACCTAGGTGAGATGTTTCAGATCCTGAAGAAGAACAAGTTGCACCTTAATGCATCCAAGTGTGCGTTCGGCGTTGGATTAGGCAAATTCCTAGGCTTCCTGGTGACCAACCGAGGTATTGAGGCAGACCCCTCTCAGATCAAAGAAATCCAGGATCTAGAGAGGCCCAACTTAGTAAAAGAAGTGCAGCATCTCACTGGTATGGCAGCTGCGCTTAACCGGTTCATAAGTCGATCGTCAGACAGATGTCGACCATTTTTCTAAGCACTAAAGTCCAAGTTTGAGTGGGATGAAGAATGAGACCACGCTCTAGAAAGCTTGAAAGAGTACATGTCTTCTCCACTTTTGCTAGTAACCCCAACACCTGGTGAAGAGCTCTTTACATGCGTGGCGGTTTCACGGCCTTGATCGGCCATGTTGGTCGTAATGGAAGGAATCCAACACCTGCCCATCTTTTATGTTAGCAAAACCTTGCTGGGCGCAGAAACTAGGTGCTTACCATTAGAAAAACTGGCCTTAGCCCTGATGATGGCTTCTAGGAAACTGTCGCATTATTTCCACGCCCACACCATGATCGTCCTTACAACTTTTCCATTAAAAGCTTTGTTTAAGAGGGCGAACTTTTCTGGCCGAATCTTGAAGTGGGCAATGGAGTTGGGACAGTTTGACATCAAGTTTCAACCCAGAACCACAATAAAAGCCCAAGCTTTGGCAGACTTTGTGGCAGAGTTTACACCAGGAAGTCATCACATCTGCCCAGTTGACTTGACTGGTACAACCGAAATGGGGATGGAAAGCACTGTAGGAAATGCACAACCCCTGATATAGGATGCCCAGCGACATCCCAAAACAGACCGAAGTGAAGAAGGAGAGGAAGAGGCAAACCATGTTGCCCCAAGCCAAGACTTATCAACAAACAAAAACTTGATACAGTCAGATACTGAGGGGCAAACAGTAAGTATGGACTTGGAAGAAAATACTAGCAACACTCTTGACCCCAAGGCATCATCCGATCCCTCCACTTGCTAGAAGCTGTTCGTTAGAGAGATGTGCAAGCTCTTCGTGGATAGAGCATCCAACAGGCACGGTGCAGGACTTGGCATAGTCCTCATCTCACCAGATGGCATAGTAGTGGAACAAGTAGTCAACCTAGGCTTCCCAGCATCAAACAATGAGGCGGAATATGAAACGCTCTTAGCAGGCCTAAAATCAGCACTTTTCATACAGGCCACCGAACTAATAGTTTATAGCGACTCCCAGCTGGTAGTAAACCAGATTTCAAGCGATTATGAAGCAAAGGATGAGAGGATGGCTAAGTACCAAGAGTTAGTCAGAAAGGAGATCATGAAGTTCGAAGTAGTGCGGATAGAGCAGATTGGCAGGGAAGAAAACAGTAGAGCAGACGAACTAACAAGCTTTGCTTCGATGGCAGATGCATCCATCTCACATCCGTTACTGATTGACTACTTACCAAGACCAAGCATTGAAGAACCCGAAGTAGAAGAGGTATGTTGCACCGAATTAGGCCCTTTATGGATGGATCCAATTATAGTGTTCTTAAAAGACGGCGTCTTACCCAAAGTGAAGAAAGAAGCCAACAAAATTAGGGCAAAGTCGCAGTGATTTTGGCTCTCTCCATCAATGGCCTTGTACAAAAAATCCTTCACAGGACCTTACTTAAAATGCGTCAATCCCAGCAAGGTCGAGGCATTCTTGTTCAAGAAACATGAAGGCGTATGTGGAAGCTACCAAGGAGGAAGATCATTGGCTTACAGAGCAATTTCACAGGGATATTGGTGGCCTTACATGCAAGTGGATTCAAAGAAGTATGTCAAGAAGTGCGAGAAATGTCAGAAGTTCGCACACCAAATACATCAACCAGCCAGAGAGCTTCTACTATTAACTAGCCCATGGCCCTTTGTAATGTGGGGCTTGGACATAGTAGGACCACTTCCAACGGTACCCGACAACAGAAAGTTCTTTCTTGCAGCAACAGACTACTTCACAAAGTGGATGGAGGCAGAAGCACTAGCATCAATAAAGGAGAAAGATGTGAAAAAGTTCGTCTGGCAGAATATCATCACTCGGTTCGGCATACCAAAAGCTCTAATATCTGACAATGGCACTCAGTTCGATGGTAAAATTTTTAGAGGCTTTTGTGAAGAATACAAGATAGAATTCTACAATTCTACACCGGCATACCCCCAAGCAAATGGCCAAGCGGAAGCATCGAACAAAGTCGCCTTGGATGGATTGAAGAAAAAGTTAGAGAAAGCAAAAGAAAAGTGGGCTGAGGAGCTCCCTCACGTTTTATGGGCTTATCGTACCACACCTCGGCAGTCTACTGGAGAAACACCTTTTTCCTTGGCCTATGGCATGGAAGTAGTAATCCCACTAGAAGTTGGCCTCTCCACTATTAGGAGTGAAAACTTTGATCCAGACTTAAATGAAGAAGCCATAGCATTAGAACTCGACCTTGCAAAAGAAAGAAGAGAAAGAGCACTGGTTCACATCGCCTCATACCAGCAGGAGTTATCCAGAAAATATAACATGACAATACATCCAAGACAATTCAAGATTGGAGATTGGGTGCTGTACAAAGTAATGGGAAACACCCTAGTACCCGGAGATGGCAAGTTAGGACCCAATTGGGAAGGACCTTACAAAGTGGTTGGATTAGTAAGAAAAGGGGCATACCACTTGGAAGATAAAGACAGCAAGGCCATTCACAGGCCATGGAACACTGCCAATCTCAAACTATTTTATTTTTAGCTTTTCTTTAAACGTACTTGTAGTTTTTCTTTTTTTTTAATAAAACAAGTAGTTTCTTTTTCAGCATAAATTGTTTTTTTCTGTAAAAATAGTTTTAGCGTACTAGGGGCAATGAAATCAGAGTTGGCTAGAATAATCAACTTTGAGCTCTCTTCAGCTACGATCAGGATCTGAGCTGAAGAGGTTGGTTAGAAAAACCAACACTTCTCCTAAGTCGAGGATAAGGATCTAGGCTGCAGGACGTTTCGCAGGAATAACCAAACACTTCACTCTAGGTTGGCAAGAATAACCAACTTTGAGCTCTCTTCAGCTAAGATCAGGATCTGGGCTGAAGAAGTTGGTTGGAAAAACCAACACTTCTCCTAAGCCGAGGATAAGGATCTAGGTTACAGGACGTTTGGCAGGAATAACAAAACACTTTGCTCTAGGTTGGCAGGAATAACCAATCTTTAGCTCTCTTCAGCTAAAATCAGGATCTAGGCTGAAGAGGTTGGCTAGAAAAACCAACTTTTAGTACTCTTCAGCCGAGATAAGGATCTAGGCTTAAGAGTGGTTGGCCAGAATAACCAACTATTAGTATTCTTCAGCCGAGATGAGGATCTAGGCTGAAGAGTGGTTGGCTGGAAAAACCAACACTTAGTACTCTTCAACCGAGATGAGGATCTAGGCTGAAGAGTGGTTGGTTGGAAAAACCAACACTTAGTATTTTTCAGCCGAGATAAGGACCCAGGCTGAAGAGTGGTTGACTGGAATAAATAACTTTTTGTAATCTTCAGCCGAGGTAAAAACCTAGGCTGAAGAGGTTGGCAGGTATGACTAGGTAGATTTCAAGGTTAAGACCGAGATAGGTATCTTGGCCAGAAAATGTTATACTGTATTCAAATTACAATTGGAAAGTAAATGCAAACATGGAAGTAAACCGAAACAAAAGAAGCTTTCATTCAAAAGTTCAAATCAGAGTTATAAAGGAGCGGGACTGCAGCCCGGTTACAGTTTCTTTCCAAAAGTAAAAAGAAAAAAATACAAGATCAAGCAAAAAGGTCGTCAAGATCCACATCCAGATCAACTCGGAGCCCGGTTTCAGTAGGTAGCTCGGTCACATTGTCAACCAAGTCTTCCATCGTTGGCTCCACCCGAGCTGACTAAACGACGGGATCATTGGCGATGACCAGGGCATTGTCGGGCTCTAGGGCCTCTTCTTCATCATCATCTTGAAGAAATTTTTGTTGAATGGCGTGGGCATACTCCGCCATGTAGTTCGGTATAAAATGTGGCAGAGGGTTGAGAAAGACCTCGGTCTCTTGGCCAAGACTGAGCTGCGTTACCACCGCTTTCCATCCACATTTGAAGAAGATGTCTTTGGCAGCCTCGCATTGCTGGATGTAGGTGTCCTCCCCCTCCTTGTAACCCCGGTTTTCAGCATCTTCCACGCCCTTCTCCAACTGGGCGATTTCATCATTCTTCTTTTTCTCGAGCTTGGCCAGCTCGCGTAGATATTTATCCTTCAGCACGGCCGCAGCCTTTTGCTTATTAGTTTCTGTCGAGCTAACAAGACCAGTCAGGCGGGCCACCTCGGTATGTAGCTCAGCCATTTTCTTCTTGGCCTCTTCTAGCTCGGCCGATTTAGCGTCGGCCTCTGCCAAGGCCTGCCTTATGGTTTTTTAAAGCTCCAACACGCGCTTATGAGCGACGTGGTTCTTCTGGAGTGCCTGCAAACAGAGGATCAATTTTGAGTTGAACCGAGTAAACAGATGTAGAAATTAAGCAAGAGAAAGGAAAAGAGAACTTACCAACACCAATGATTTTGTAGCCGAACGAATGGCTTTCAACTCGGTAAGATGATCATGGTGATCTATATCGGCTGGAAGGCAGATACTCTTGGCCAAATTAAAGGCCAGCAAATGGTCTTTTTCTGCAACCACTGAGTCAGAGTCAGTGATAGCGCAGTTCTTGCAGGTAACCTTACGTATCCACTTAAAGGAGCTAGCTCGGTCAGAGCACTCCAGTTGTGGGCTTGGCGGTGTGGTTTGCGGAAGCACGGTGTCTTCTTCGTTAACTAGGCGCGGCTCGGTCATGGAAGTCTGGGCACGCTTGCCTGGCCGAGATGAAGAAGGATGTGCGGTTGGCTGGGCTACCACGACCTCTTGCGATTGGCCGACTTGTGGTACCTTGACCTAGTTTGTTTCGGTGATAAGAACTCTTACTGCTCTCTTTTTGGCCATCTCTTGTTCTGCAGTCAATGGGATAAGATTGATTTGTGAGAGGGTTGGATCAGGTTCAGGAGAGGGCTCCAAGAGGAAGTTGGTCACCCTGGTCTTCCTCCTGCTGCTGTATCTGTAGGTCGGCTCGAAGTTGAGTAGCTCGGCCCAACTTCGATTGGGATATCTTAATGTGGCGCGGAGGGCATCAAGGTTTTGGGTAACTGTACTGTGAATTTAGAAAGTTTAAATCTGCATGAAGGAAAGTTACAACAGTTAGTGCGGTTCAAAACATACAAATAAAGTAAGGAGTGCAAAAAGTGAACCGAGGTATGTATACCGGTTACGCCCTTGTTCCAGTTTATTCGGTCGCCCGGGATCTAGGCTTCTTGGTCTTTGAAGTTACCAGAGACCCAAAAGAAATCATCATCGTTTACATCTTTATCTGGGGTATTTTTTATTATTTTCTCACGGCGGTGCCTTATTCTTAAATTGTAAACCCAGCCGTCCTCATTTTGGCCTAGTGGTGAAATAGCTCGGCCAAACCGAGGTTTAGGCCAAGCCGGCAGTTTAGCTCGGCAATGCGATTTATTATTTGGTATGAGTTTGTTGAAAACTGGGTAGGGCAAAGGTTTGTTTGTCTAAGGAACTCACAAAAAAGAGGCTGTACAGGGAATCGGAGTCCGGTTTCTACAATAGAAAGAAGGGTGAAGGGAACGACGCCCGGGTTTCCCCAAGGTGTGGTGTCTAGTTCAGCTAAAGTAAGATGGACATCATCAGGGATATGGTAGTCCCTTCGGAACTCGGCCATAGCCCCTGGTGAGTTTACCAAAAACCTATATTTACCCATGAGGTCTTAAATTGTGTATAAATTAGCTGTAGTATTGGCTCAGTGGTGAGGTGACGCTGAGTAGCTCGGTTGAGCGTTCAAAGGAGTGCTTGGCCAACCTAAGTCAGCAAAGTGAAAAAGAAAGGTGTTAAGCACAGATCGTTGGACCGCGCTAAAAAGAAACAAAGGCAGAATAGATGAGGTCTTAGCTCGGCTACATGGGGTATGTCATTTTTAGCTCGATTTGAGTGGGGGACTTTAGCCCGGTTGAAACTTAGGATACAGTTTTCTTAGTTCGGTTATAACTCGGTCGGTGGTTGAAGCCTTCTAGTGCGGCATTGCGCAAATCTAATACAGTTCGCTAGCTCGGCGAAATAAGGCAAAGGGTGCTTAGACCTATCGATACTACAAGAATGGCATGGAGTTTTAGTTCGGTTGTTTAGTTTGGCTAGGTTCCCACCTAATACAAACAACTTCCTAGTTCGATTGGAGTGAGATTTTGGATCTAAGACGTCCTATTTCAGTTTGTTCACAAATCCAGTAGGTGTGAGTGCTATTAAAGAAGTTCTTACTCATTACAGAGAAAACTATGTGAAAAGTGTTGTGAAAAAACATGTATATGCAAATGGCACATGTTGCTAGTCAAATGGAAAGCAGAAAAGGATTGAGTTACTTATAGATTAGAGGAGGAGGGATGCAGATCTGAAACCACGAAGATGGTGTTGGGAGTGCAAGCTTCGCAGGTACTAAGGTTATAGAAATAGAGGCTCAAGCAAGAAGAAAGAGAAGATGAATAGTGCAAGTGAATGGTTCAAAGCATAAGGTTTGGTTTTGTGTAAAGAGAGTGAAAATGGCGGGATTGTTCAAATTTTGCAAAGTACGAAGACGGCGTGACAGCTACGCTAGGCGAATGACAGCTTGCCACGTGTCCTTGGAATGGGAAGCGATTCAATTTCAGTGCGACTGAAGAGACGTTTTGTAACTGTACCAATCGGTAGCCCGACAGCATTTCAGCTCGGTTGAAGGCGAGAGGTTTAAGCTCGGCTGGTAATAAGTAATCCCAATCATGCTGCGCAGATGGAATTAAGGGGCAATTGAGAGGGTAATTTATAAGTAAATTGGGCCGAACTGGGTAATGGGCCGTTCTGTAGGCCACAGTAAGAAAGGGCTGAGTAAAAGGGCCTTGTAGTTAGCTCGGTCCAAGAAGAGCCTTGAAGTTAGCTCAGTCACCACGGTCAGAGTGGTAACGGTTAGCTTGGTCATACCATTCTGAGTCGAGATGTTTTGAGCTTTCCTTAGGACCATGCTCTAGATTAGCTCGGCCCAAGCTTGCTATGGTTAGCTCGATCTCAACAGGTGAAGCCGAGGTACAATCTATGAAGGGAAGAACCGAGCTAGTTAGAGCTTGGTCATATTTTCCAATTTAGCATGGCCATGTTAGCTCGGTCATTTTGTCATACTACCGAGGTAAAACCATCTCACTTGGTTTAAGTAGTGAGGGGGTGTTAAAAGATTAGCATTATCGTTTAGGAATGTGATTCCTAGGAGGACTCTACATGGAGGAATAAGAGTCCTACAAGAATTGTGCCACGCGGAACCTATAAAAGCTCGTAACATCACCTATGGAGAGGTAACACAACTTTGATTCTTGAATTCACAGAGCTTTTGCCTAGTTGTCTATGTTGCTGACTTAGGCATTGGAGAGGTATCCAGCACACACCCGCCGGCTAGCTCACGTTTGTGTTTTCAGGGAGTAAAGCGACGACGTTTGGAGTAGCGCGAACTTGATCGGAGTAGCGCGAACTTGATCAACAGGATTATACGAGAAGAATATTTCTTGCTCGTACAAGAATCATTCACAAAAAAACCAATTCAAATTAGAGAGATTCACCCAAGAAAACCGACTCTAATAAACTCACTCTGTGATTTCTTATTTTTAGGGTCCTATTCACTCAACATGATATTCATTCCAAAAAAAGAGATGCAAATAATAAACAATTATGGAATAGTCAAATCCCCATATGCACAACAAGAGAGAGAGAGAGAGAGAGAGAGAGAGGGGTATGGAAAAGATAGTCATCCAACCAACCAGTAGCACAGTTGGTCAGAAGAACCCTTGTACCTTGCTAGGTATGGAAAAGATAGTCTTCCAACCAACCAGCACAGTTGGTCAGAAGAACCCTTGTACCTCGCTGGGAGATCAAGGGTTTGAGGTCCCCTGCTAGGATCTCTGATGTATCAGATGTGCCAAAAAAAAGAAAGAAATATAGCAACCCAAATCTAGAACAAAATTGAAGTGTAAACACACAAATTCAAATTGCAACCTAGCTACTCCAATGATGGGCAGTACTAGCCTCAACATAGCATGAAAAGAATGATAATCTCTATTCATTCTTAAATTTACACAATGATTACTGCTTTCCTTGTTCAACCCATGTGACCAACAAGTGAACTGTGGCAGTAAATTGGAAGTGAGATGGTAGGATCATAAATCACATATAACCATTGATATTAGTCCTTTATTATAATATCATTGAGACAACATGCAATTTATGAAGTTCACTAATCATGTGGTTAAACTCAGTATGTCATTTCTTAGGACTTTAAATCGTAATTGAACAAGGGTGTACAATGGGTACATGGTAATGCTAGTCGAAAACTACTTATCAATTAAAAGAAAGAATAGTTAAAGAATTACACTGGGCACTTCTTGGTTGTTCTGTAAGGACGCATTTGTTTCATCCATATGTTTTCCTGTTGGATATAAGGACTAGTAATACGATAGGATTATGGATAGGGTTAATAATACCACCACAACATATAAAAGTTTTAGAGACAAAATGTTTTGATCTCTAAAAGTGAAAATGTTGTTGCAAAAGACATTTAGGGACCAATTTTCATTGCCATGAGGATAGTCGCTAAAAGGTCATCTGGAAAAGTGAAAAAAAAAGGCTTTTAGCGACAAAATTTTGAAAATGACACTAATAAATAGACTTTTAGGGATAAAATAATTTGGTCTTAAAATGGTTTATTTTTTCAGACAAAAAATTTGGTCCCAAAAGGATAATAATTCATCACTAATGTCAACACTTTTCACAACAAAAAAATTTGATCCCTAAAAAATAATTGTCTCTAAATTTTAATCTCTAAAATCTTAATTTTTTATAATGCACCTAGGATAATGAATATTATTACACATATCATGGGAGTACTTGTACTATGATTGATTAGGGAATAATATAGTATGGCATAAGAGCATCTCTAATAGCATAGGCATTTATCTCATTTTAGGCTTTTCACCTAGTCTCATCACTCATCACAGATTGGGGTTCCAAAAAAATAAGCAACATGCTAGGTATTTTGTGTCATTCTCTCTTGGCTAGTTACATTTGAAGAGTCTTGGAGGCTAGACAAACCAATTTTAGGAGTCAAGAGTATTGTTCGAGCACACACTAGCTAAAGTGTTTAGGCAAAATTACAGGATGTACTATTTTATAAACTTTTGAACGAGAGTCAAAATTTGTTCACACTTGATAAATTGTGTATAAAAAAATTACACTGTATCCTCCACTTTCATTGGACCAATCACATTTAAATGGGATACATTACACAGTTTTAACCGACAAAAAAGGTGTGCTATATTAGAACAAAATATTTTCCCCACATGTGTTAATGTGTTTACAATAGTTGACCCCAAATGACAACGATTCATTTCAATATCAATTAGGCACACATAATAATCAATCCCATTGTTCTTTCACCAACTCTTTAAGGAAATATGATCAATCACTACATTATGTATATGAGAAATTCTACTACGCACACCCCTTTCAAGGGTGTACTATATCCACAGCTAATTATGTCATTTTTTTATTTTTTATAGTCATGACTTTTTTTTTTTTTAATTATGATAATATTTTAGTTATAAGTCATAAGATCTTTGATTATGTCTCATATAGTGTTTGGTTAACTTTTTTTAGGAATGGCTAAGAAATTATAAAGTTATTATAAAATTATGTTATTTTATTCTTTAATTATGAGATACATATAATACATATGCTTAGTCTTTTGCCATGTATATATATTGATAGCATCATTCACCGAAAAAACCACAAATCTGGGAGATTCGCCAAAAAACAAAGTCCGATAAACTTACTATGTGACTTCTTATTTTAAATATACTTCATAAATATACTTGAACTCTATTTTATTGCAATAGAAGCCATGATTAGTTGGAAAATCACTTCAACTCATAACATAAATTTAAAAAAAAGGTACTAAAAAAGAATATGTAATACAGGAAAAAATAGAGAACCCACTTTATAATTAAAATTAAGAAGAAAAAAAAAAAAAAAAAAGAAAAAAAAAAGAGAAGCATTGTTGGAGATATTTGGAGAGGGAGGAAATAGGGATCAAACCGTGACTTCGATGGGAACGCTAGTGTCAGTCCGATGCTGGTAATAGAGATCGATGCACTCCACCTCCAGCCGCTTCAAACTGGTCTCGCACGCAGCCCGCACGTAATCCGGGCTGCCACGCACCACCGGCTTGTCGACGCTGGTGATCCCAAATTTGGTGGCCAATTGCACTTTCTCTCTCCACCCTCCCTTCAGAGCCTATATATAAATAAATAAACCCAATTCAATCAAATTCAGCTTGATTTAGAATTGATAGTTAAAGGGTTTGAATAAATGGAATTGAAATGGAAGTAGATATGTTTTTTGTTGTTACCTTGCTGAGAAGGAGTTCGTTGTCACCATAGGCTTCGGAGGTGTCGAGGAAAGTGACACCGGAGTTGATGGAGTGGTGGATGAGCTGTATCATGTCTTCTTCGGGCTTTGGAGGCCCGTAGATGCTTGACATGCCCATGCAACCAAGTCCCTGTGCTGATACCTCTAGACCTTGTGAACCCAACTTCACCTTCTTCACTTGAACCATTTTTCTTCTTACAAATTTCTTCAAAATCGTCTCTCTCTCTCTCTCTCTCTCTCTCTCTCTCTCTGTATATACTTATATATTTATAGTTGCAGAAGAGGAGGGAAGTGATAAACACTATGGAGCAGACCGTGTACCCACCACCTTATAATTAAAAAGAAAGATAATATAATTTTAATTTTTTAATTTATAATTAAAAAAATATCGTAATTAAATATAATATGAGATATAATTAAAAAAATTTATAGGTCATAATTAAAGATAAATTAATCATAATTAAATAAGAAAATAACATAAATAGAAATGTATATGGTACACTCTTAAAAAGATGTATATTAAATTTTTTCATAAGGTATATTACTCTTCAAAGGTATGAACCTTATTATCTAAGTTTATAGTGTGTGTTACCTATTTTTTTATAGGAGTTATGATGATTTATAGTTTAAAAGTGAAATTACATATTTTTGTGATAATAGTACGTATTTTGCAGTATTATTAAATATTTTGTATTTAAAAAAGTTTGGATAAAAAAAAGTATAACATTATGCATAACACTACCATGAAATGCGTAATTTCATTTTTGAATAACAAATTATCATAACTCCTACCAAAAAATATATAACATTTATCACAAAAAAAAAAAAAAAAAAAAAAAAAACATAGCATTTACCACAAAAAATGTCTAACCGTGTGCATATAGTATACACTTTTTGAATAATTTTGTTTAGAAAATGTTTGCATATGATTTGGTATTTAAGAGCATCTCTAACGGTGAATTATTTTTTTCATCAAATCTGCAGGGGAAAAAAAAAAAAGAAGACGATTTCCTTAATCTGATACGAGGTGCTCCAACGATGGCACTGTAGCTTGCATCAAAAGCCTGGGGACAACCGGCCAAACGACTGGCCAGGCACTGAAATTTTTTTCCCTCTATTTCTGTTTCCCATTTCGTTTTCTCTCCATTAAATATATTCCAGTTTTTGTTGCCTCCAATAATGATTTCCTTCCAAGAACTAATGTAAACACATTATCCATATACCATATACTAGACAAGAGGTACGTTATATCTGGAAGGCACCATAACTGAAAGCAGAGCATAATGAGTACCTCAAATTCTTACCTATTCACTTCATTTTCATCATCTTCTTCTTCTTCATCCTCTTATAGTAAGTCTGATGATGAAAAAATGGTCACACTTTTGTTTATGAGATAAATAATGCTAGTATGATTCAAATTCTGCAATCAACTAATCAATCAAAGAAAAGAGGTGGTTCTATTGTAGGACATAAGTACATACGTCATAATAGATGGAAGGGTCATGAGTGATTGTTTGCTGATTATTTTTCGGCAAATCCAGTTTATTCATCTGTATCAAATCTGAAGTATTTTTTCTGTATTGCATGATACATCTGCTTTGCTTCAGCGATGTACAAAATGAAAATTAAAAACATATCGATAACAAGTATACATTATAAAAGAAAATTGATATTTAATAACAGAAATAAAAATTACCATGTTGCCTCAGTTGTTCCACTTTGTTGCCTCAATTGAATTTGCTCAAGAAAATCACAAAATTTATTAATTGCTTTTTGCATGACAGACCAGCGAGTACTCGTTCCCAAAATATTGCCATGGTGTGACTATTACCAGTAATGAGATCTTGAGAGACTGCCAACCAAGATCTACATAAAGTTTCATCTTCTATAATTGTGAATGCTTTACCACGAGAAATACGAGAAGTTTCCGAAATAAAATTAATATGAGTGTTGTGCTATGAAGTTTGTGATTCCTCAAACATTTCAAAATTTTTCATAGTTTGAAGAAAAGTCAATAGGATACAACCTCCAACTTACAGTGAAATATATTGTAATGATATAGACTGACGCTAAGAAACAGGTAATAAACACTGAAGCTCACAAAGAAAATAGAAATTGTAATATATTGTCAAACTGAAGCTCACAAAGAAAATACAAATTCTAATGATATAATGAAGTTCAAAGATTGGTATATTTTATAGATCACAGCAACGGTAATAACAACAACGGTAAGTTTGTCAAATACTCTATAACACCAACGGTAACTTATTAGAGTTGCATGTACAGAACGGCTATATTTGATACAAATTTAAATCTATATGCCATGCAACTTTTCCATGTTGCATTTTGATAAAAATTTAAATCTATATCAACCTTGAATTTATTGTTAGTGCCACAAAAACAACTTAATTGTGAAGCAGTTCGCAACATAACCAAACATTGAAGCATTGGGCAGTAGGGTTACATTTTTTGTATGCAAGGGACACCCTATGGGACAATCGGTAGGACAACCGGCCGGACATTCGGCCGGTTGTCCGGTGGGACCTACCTCCAACGTAAACACACAGTACTTTCTTTGAAATCGATCTGACTCTTCATTTTGGTGAAACTTTTTGCTCGTTCTCAATTTGATATGGTTTTGGTGAAACCGTTGGAGAGCTAAAAGCAGTTTTTTTTTTCATCAAATTTAAATGTGGTGCTCAATCTAATTCACTGTTGGAGATGGTGTAAGTTATGATCCTGTTGCGAATGAGGATAATATTTATAAAAATCGTTGTTCTAAATCAAACCAAGTCAAAATTTCCTAATTTGGTTTGGTTTCAAAAGTCATAAAACTTTAAGCCTTCGTTTGGGAAGAGCTAAAATAGCCCGACTTTTTGGCTTTTTGACTATTTTAGTTTCATTTGGCTTTTGTTTTTGGCTTTTTTTGACTTTTGTGAGAAAAAAAAATGTAATGATTATAGTTTGGATGTGACATTTTATCTTATTGACTTATGTAGCTAATTTTATCTTTTGTACTTTTTTAGCCAAAAAGTCAAAACCAAACATAACTTAAGTAGTGATTTGATTTTGATTTATTCAATTAGATATATTTTCCTTTCAAAGTATTATCAGTGAAGATTTCAGGTCTTTTCTTTTAAAAACAACATTATATACATTGGTAAGTTTGGAAAGATAGGATAATAACTAAAAAGTTAAAAAAATTATTAAAAAAAATAAAAAGTCAATAATTATACAATAAAGTCAAAGATAACGTTCAATTTTATTTTCAAATTATGATTTGGATAAAAAAATTTCAAAACTCATAATCAAACAAAGGCTTTGTTTGGAAAGTGACTATTTTTTTAGGCTTTTTTGCTATTTGACTATTTTAGTTTGTGTTTGGAAAGATAGATTGAAATATTTTTAAATGATTGTATAGGAAAAAGTGTTTGATATGATGTTTTGTTCTGAAATGACCAAACTACCCCTACATAACTGAGCTGTCAGGTTCCAATCTTGGCATTTGGCTTGCTGACGTGGGACGTACGGATCTTGCACATCACCATTTTTTTTTCCTCAAATTTTAATCTATGTTAACGGCTCCAATTGCTAAACCTGGGCAAAAAACATAAAAATAAAAAATTGAAGGATTGTGAATTGGGTTATCTGAATTGCAATTTTTAACATCTACACACACACACACACAAATTGTGAAACTTGTAAACAATTAATTACATATATCAACAAACCTTCATCTATTTTTTAAACCTTACCCATTAATATAATTCATAAATTTTTTAAAATTTATAAATTATTAATAATCATCAGTTTATAAATGGTTGTCTCAGTTTATTAATAACGGAGGTGTCAATGAATTTTTTTTTTTTTTTTCAAATACTTATTTTTTTCAATTAATTTTTTTTTTCAAATAATTTTTTTGTCCATTAAATTTGTTTGAATTAAATTTTTTTCCAACTATTTTGTTTTCAATTAATTTTTTTTTTTTTCAAATAATTTTTTTCCAATTAACATTATTTCAACTATAATGTGTATGGTCCCATTGTCATAAATAATAAAAATTAAATATAAATATTTTAGGCCTGAACACGAACTCTTTTTTTTAGTTGACATTTTAAAATTTTTTCAAACATTTTGTTCAAACCTCTTTTTTTTTTCTATAAATAAATAAAAAAGAAACTAGAAAAAAAAAAACTAGTTTATAAAATTATTAAATTTGTCAGAAATTTTAATTGGTACCAAAAAAATGATGAACTACAAAAAAAAAATTAAAAAAATGCAATTCTTTGTTATGAAATTGGACTGTGCATCAAATATCAAGGGCATCCACTAAGCTCAAAATTGAACGAAACCAAAGTTCAATCTAGGCAAATAAAATTTATAGGTACATTACAAACGTTTACGAAGTTGAAGTTTGAATATTATGCATTACAAACAGTTCCATAAGTCCAATGGCTTGCTACGTGGGTCACATTGCACAACAAATTTCCACATCGAAAACAGCATATTCACAATAGTCCCAAACGTCGTATATAAAACAAATGGTCGCATATGCGAATGCAAACTCTTGCCATAGCCACATCTGTATCCCCAACCATGAGCCCATCATTGAGATTTTCTCCGCCGGCGTCAACGTTAAGCATGTCATCCGATCGATGAAACACAATGTTTTGTTTGCCATTGTGACTAGCTCGTGTCTACGAATGAAATTGTGTAATGCCATTGATGTACCAACCAATGGCACCTGCACCTTCGCAAAATCATAGTCCAGCATGTTGTGCAGGAACTTCCACCGAGATTTTCACACTCCAAAAGTCCTTTCCACCACACTCCTCAGTGATGCATGCGCTTCGTTAAACAATTCTCTTGGGTTATCGGGTCATCCATGTTCCCGAAATAGTGCTTGGTGATACTGAGACCCTTTAAATGGTACCAGATACCCCTTCTTGTTTGGATATCCCACATCCACAAGGTAATATTTACATATATATATTTTTAAAAAAAACAATTATATACACGTGACATAAGCCCCAACTAGTATTGAATTTGAAATGTGTTACCTTCTTGTGGGTGTAGAAACAGTGCGCGTTGGTTTTCAATTATTTCCTTAAAGATGCCACTGTCATGCATGCTTCCATCCAAGCTGCAAGAAATAAAAATGAAGCACATGTCAAAGTCGTATACTGCTAGTATATTTTGGGCTCGATACCCTTTTTGGCCATAATATGTGCCCTCATCACGAGCAGGCAATACGGCTTCTACGTGAGTTCCATCTAACACACCTATACAATTCTGCCATAATAGAAGACATCACAACTATTTCATTGTACACCGCATTCGAAAAAAGTGTTCTTAACGGCAATGTATTTGCCTCTTGACCACAAGTAGGGATGCCTAATATTTTGATCTCTAGTTGGCTTGCAATGCTGTTCAGTGAACAACTTCATTGCATCCAAAACTGCATGAAAATGGCGAGACACCGTTTCTCCCGAGTGTTGAAACCGCTCTTGAATGTTTTGGTTTTGGTAACCGGCCAAGGTATGGATGAACATGGCAACACTTTCTTCAATGTGTAATCCATGGGGTCTTTTAGATACCCGTAAACCGAAATCCCGTTGTAATGTATCACATAACGCTTTAAACACATACAAAGGCATATGCAAATTTTCTTCGCCCCTACCCAAGTGCCCATAAAATAATTCTTGAATCCATGCACGACTGGTTAAAATAGAAGTTCGACATGGGGTCTTCTCCATGTACTTCACGTAATATTCCATTGCATGTCGCACTGCTTCAACGATTACATCGTTCTGTTGGTCCTCCTGTTCTTCTGCATGTTTGATTTTGTCATCATCATTATTTCGATATAGATTGCTACATTTACCATTCCACCTATCAAAATTCTTGAACCCTACAATGCACACAACACAAAATTAATTACATCGAACATGTAATCTTGTCATATTTTAAACTGATGCCCAAAATAAAAAGAATGGCAACATCCATGCATACATCCACATTTTCCTACAAACCATAAACAGGAATCCATTCAATGAAATTGAATAATTCTAGTTGGCAATTCTGCTAAAGTAAACACAAACCATGATTCCATAAAGCAATACTGCATAAAATGTTCGACATTAGGTCCGCATCCATTCACCCAAAACATTAATTTTAACTAACATTACTGATAAGCGAAGCTAGGAAAAACAAAAAATAAAGAAACATAATAGCATAAGTCATGTCCACAAACACCACACATTTTCCAATTTCCCCAAAAACAGCAAACCGCAGAACTCACAGTCCTTTGGAGGCTTCAAATGCTGCAAGCCAACTGACCAGATTACCATCATCAGGCATCCACATTAGTATCTCATGGTAGTCTGCATTCTCCAATGCAGTGCAAGCAAAATGGAAAAAAAGCGTACTGATGAAGTTGGGTATAGCTATAATCCTCTGCATACATGCCTTAATGCCATACTTCTAAGATGCACCAGTTCCATGCCTAACTGTGAGGTGCTTCTGTGAACGAACCGCTTCCAAGAGATGGTTGAAACTATCTACAAGCACTGATGCGCTGCTGGACGGCTTCTTTGACTTTCCACTTGTACTACCCCTCTTCTTGCGCTTTGACCTCTACTCCACTTCATCTAGCTGGACGATGGGGGAGTGTGGTGGTGAGTCCGCCACCGGTCGATATGGCTCAGTAAATGGCTGCAACCCATGGGAGTCAACTGAATCGGATTCATCGTCTGCAATGTCTGCAACTCGCTTGCCGGGGGTCCAATGATGTTTCCCAGTCGCAGTTGCACCTATGAAAACTTCCTGTATCAAATCTTCATGCTCCAATGGCTTGGTCTTGAATTTGTATGCTAGCTTGTTTGTCTGCAAATGAGAAGAATAAAAATTAAAAAAAACAAATTAAAGTAGTAAAGTAACAAACAACCAAATTAATTATGAATAAGCAATGAACAATACACAACCTAAAAAGAAATATTTAACATACAAGTAAATATAACATATTACATACCGATTTCAAATTTTCCCACCACTCCTCTGACGCGGTGAACAACCCGGTTGCCCTATCAAACCCAATGCTAGTTACACCCTTACTACTGTCCATCAACTTATTCCAAGCCCGCCACTCCTTTTTCAAAACAAGGTACTTGTTCTTCAACTGTTTCATGTCATGATGTCTACCCGTACGCTGAGTGAATTTCATGGCAATTTCTTTATACCCGGCAACCGTGATAGTTGTACCTAGCCTACGTCCCGCCAAAATTTGCACCTGCACACACTCTAAGAATATTTCAGTTGATGCACTGTCCCAAGTTGCTTTATGTGAAAGATCAATGTAATCAACAAACCCTTCTTTAGCCAAGTGTCCAACACCTTTATTTTTGGACGGTGTTCGAGGGGACGAACGTGTTGCGGCCATTGAACTAATTACGGTACAAGGTAGTGTACACATGTTACATCAATTAGAAATTGAAAATAGACAACATCTCACAAACAAATATGATATGCAAAATTAAACTGGAAGGTATGAGAAAAGTAGAACATAACTAATAATAGCAAGTAGCATTTATAGTAGTCCAGTTTTGTAACTTCAATTACTAGTTAAACAAGCATCCAACGTACGTACACGATGTGGTTACAATGTCCACTGGTGGAGTGGATAAGGGCCACTGATCTGGGAACTGCTGAACTGGTGATCTGTGCCTGAATTACCCTTTTACCCTGCCTCTGGCAAAGGAACACTGATTGCCCTTGAATTGAATCTCTGACCCGACAAAGTTTATCAACACGAGTCCAACGCACCTGGGGGATATTGGAGCCTTCTAAAGCTATGGTTCCCAAACTACCTTGCAAAAGAGAAAACAGACAGCACCTCAGCCTGATTTCACCAAAACAGATATGAGCATAGCAGGGATATGTGCCCTCTCTGAATTCTCCCAAAGTTCATGCTCAGAACCGATACCCTCAGGTAGAACTGATTGCCCCAAAATACTGATGCTGGTGCCCGCAAGCCTGATACCCAAACTTGTAAACTGATACATACATTCCTATAGAGACGCACTCTAAAGCATATAGCAGATAAGTGAGAGCCAAAACACCCCTATGTTGGGGGTAGGGTTTCCCTGTCCTATTTTGTTAGGAGCTAGGGTTTCACTACCCACGCAGCAGTTTCAAACAACCTAACATCGGGTAAGCAACCTGTCCTAGTTTGGAATGGTCACTATGGATTCCGAATATGCACTAGGTCGAATGGTCGAAAAGGGTGCCCCGGTAAAACTGGGGTTTGTGTTCCCATCTTGGCGAGCCATAACCGGTCAGCCTTATGGCATGCTTTGACAAAGTCAAGCCTCCGGCAAACCGCTCAGGAATAGCAGATGGCCAACACGGTATCCTAGGCGCACCAATGCACATGCAATGCAAAGAAACACATAAGTGCAGTCAAAACAAGATATCACGAGTTCTCTAAAAATCCCCAGCAGAGTCGCCAGAAACAGTAGACGCGCCCTTGGGGGGCCTACTACTACAGTTCGGACTCAATTTTGTCACGGTTCTTAATCTTGAACCGAAGAGTCCAAATCCGGCAAATCGTTTTGAGAAAACAGATTTTGAAAGAAGTGCCAAACATGGACTGCTTTGTCAGATACAGAGTCGCCACCTAAATATTTTATTTTGGGGGAATTTAGGAAACCCTGACTCGGTGCCAAATGTCACGTGTCCGTCATCACCAAAGTTGCCTCGACTCGGGAACTTGGGTACGATTGGGGAAGGTCAGCTATGAGCACCCCCTCTCGCCCGATCAAAGATCGGCCTCTACTAACCATGATATCTTGTTTTGAAAACATTATGCGTTCTTATTTCGGTTATTTGCCTAGAATTACTATGTTATGCGCACAGCAAACAAGTATAGACCAAATCGCCTAAATTGGAACAAAACATTTCATGTGTGTTTTTGAAAAATGGTTTGTTACTCGTAAGCAGGCTAAAATGCGGATTTTGCCACCCTCAAGTGGGCTTTAGAAAAGATGGTTTTGCCACTATCTAGTGGGCTTAAAACTCATAGTTTTGATGCATCATTCCAATTCAGGTAATTCAACCTCCATCCATAGGCATTCAAGCAGTTATATCACATAAGCAGCTAGCCTCATGGTAATCATGCTATCATGGCAACACTCACACGCATGCAGTATGCTAAAGCATAAAAAGCTCACCTAGTACTCCCAGCCAAAACAAAAACTAGTTAGCAATCATATGCATGATCCTAGTTCATGTTAAGATGGCTAATGCAACACATGCAAGATGCAACTACAATAGGCTCGGCTATCCTAAAGATGGCATGTGAAATGCTGCAATTAACAAGTACTCAACTTGGAATTGAAATACAAATGCAGTTAGCATGATGTACCGAGCCCGGTGTATGTAAGACAAATGTATGGATGCACGCATGCATAGCATAAGGCATGCTGATTTAAATATGCCCTAGTCTACCATCATAAGCGGGTAAGTAAAAGGGAAGAAAAACGTGGGATTGGAAGACATGCACACACGCACCCACACTTATTACAAATTTGCCCTCGCTCGGAGGGACCAAAAGAATAATACAAATTAATTAACCTACAAGCTAATTAAATAATTACAGACCACCTAATTAATTAACAAATCAATTAAGCTAAGGAAAGCAGTAAAAGGCCTCGGGAAGAGGGTCCAATGCATGCGTGTTCGGGTTTGCTCGGAAATCCGTCGCCATGCACAAGTTGCCTCTGTTTACCCTGCTCTGCTCTTCTGAAAATTGCACAAGTCCCAAGGTGCACTCTCTGGACATTGGGGGACACCACCGGCCATGTGGGATAGTCACCGGCCAAAAGTGAGTGGTCACCGGCCACTTGTGAAGCCATCGGCCACTGATGGATGGCCGGTCGGCACTGCAGATGGCCGGCCGGCCAAAGCTTCCTGCAGAATCCTATTTTGACAGCAATAGAGGGCAAAACAAGGCATGGCAATGCATTTCAAGCAAATGTGTGCACCACCACATCCCTTATCATGTTTATGGACTCAAGGAAGTATGGCTTTCGACCCTCGGGCCATCAATCACGCATTTCAATGCATGATGACCCAAAAGTCAAGTGTGAAACTTCAATATCAAATGAAATGCACATACAAAACACATCAAAGGCCCCAACCTCTATCATGCTTGATCAAGAGGCAAGGGATGCATGCTCAATGAAATGCAACCTAGGCATGGAGGCTAAGTATGCAACATGAACATGCAAATGAGCAATGTATACTAGGCACGCAACCTAAACATGTAAGCAAACATGACATGCAACAACATGCGACGATGGACTTAAACTAACATGGATAGCTCGCAAGCATACCAAAATCAGTGGCCATTAGATGAAAATGAGACAATCGAAATGCGTGCACACATGCACACAAATCGAGGACCGAACCTAAGATATCAAATGCCACTCTACCAAGGCATGGCAAGGGATGCAAGGTGGCATACAAACATGTAATTTCAGCACTGCAACATGATGCTAAATGGTCTCGAAACATGGAAATTTGGCACCCGATGCATGAGATGAGCCCCGAAACTCAAAATTAGGCACATGTATTGACTTATAGCTATACAAAGCATGCATTATTTGACTATGAAGCACAAAGACAGAACCAAGGCAGTTCCAAAACATGAACATTTCTAGTTCAAAGTATGGCCAAAAGGTGTTCACATGAAGAGCTAAGGCAACATGCAAAATTGGCTAGTAAGCATGAGTTGTATTACAACTATATGATGCGCATAAAATCTCACCAAACCAGCCAAAATTAGTGAACAAATCATGTCAAAATATGCCCAAATAATCACTGAAATGCAGCCAATGCATGCAAAAATGATGAGCTCCTTTAGAGGGCCATACAAGGGGTTACTTAGCACATGCAACAAGGACACTTAACATGGAAAAACTAACTCTGGAAATGGGTTATGGAGGTCCTAAAACCCACTGAAAAATGCCTGAACCGAGCTCAAGAAGTATGCAAATATAGGCCCCTTTGTAAGGGCAAAAAGGGCATCAAACCTACCGAGGAGAGAGGGGGTCACCCCCCTCTGATTTTGACCCTCAAAACAGCAAACCTACCACTGAAAATCCACTAGATTTCAGTGGCTAGGAGGCCAAGCAAGGGCTTGCTCGAAGGTCTCAAAGAATAGCACAAAACAAGGCCAAAACAAGCATGCAAGGGGGGAGATGACCTCCAACACCAAAATAGTCTTAAACAAACATCTTAAGCATGCAAATACAAAAAAAAAATCAGTTTATAGTTAAGCTCAAAAAAGCATGCAAGATAGGCTAAAATGAGGTACAAGAAAGTGCTAAAAAGGGGAAGAAACTTACCCTTGAAGACCAATTTCGAGATCAGCAATTTCAGGGGCCAAAAACCAGCTTTTAGATCTCAAGAAACCCTCCCAAGAACCTCAGTCCAATGGTGGTGGTGTATGGCTATGAGGTGTGGTGCAATAAGCCAAGAACAAGCCCCTTTTGAACCCTCTCACACACAAATGTAGAGAGAGAGGGAAATATAGAGAGAGAGGGTGTATATATATCAGATATGTATGCCCTAGGTCTGGTTTTTGCTGAAACAAGACAAAGGAGGAGAGGGTTCTCTTATATAGGCAAAGGAAATGGTGTAAAGCTTCTCAAAGAAGCTAAGTGAAAGGGTCAAAAGGACCAAGCTTCTAAGAGAAGCTATCCTAAAGGTGCAAGCTTCTTGAGGAAGCTAAGACAAAGGGTCAAAGCTTCCTCAAGAAGCTTTGAGCAAAGGGTGCAAAAAAAGGGGTCAAAGGTGCAAAACAGCCACACACATGCAGGGGGAGCAGAGTCTGTGCACTCCAGCTAGCACAGCTGGCACGCATTCAATCTGTAGAATACTCCGGAAGGTCGTCGGCCAGCAAAATTGGTCGGCCGGCCACTTTAACTGGCCGGTCGGCCATCTGTTTGGTCGGTCGGCCATCTGTTTTGGTCGGTCGGCAGGAAAAATCTGCCCTGTAGGTCCAACTTCAAACGGGCATAACTTCTTCATATGAACTCCTTTTCAGGTCATTCTTGTGTCAAAATTGAAGCCCCTGAAGTAAGCTTTCCAATGGCACCAGCCTTGTATCAAAGTTCCAACTGTGCAAAAAGTTATACTTGTTTTGGTGAAGGCTGTTCAGTTTCGGTCCAACCGCGATGATGCCCAACTTCAACCAATCATATCTCCGCCCTCTGGACTTGGATTTAAGAGATTCTTGAATGAAAAATGAAGCCTGAAGTCTACTTTCCAACGGTGGTGGCCTCATAGCTTAACTCCAAGTGTATATACAAATAAGCTTGATTTAGCGAGGACTGCTCGTCCCTCTCTTAGCGATTCTTGCCTATCTTCTTCTCCAACTTGGTTTCTTCTCTCCTTTCCCCTTTTCTTCAACTTCAAACCCCTAAGAAAGGTGTTTTGAAAGATTTTTCAAAGATTTCATCTCTCTTTCATTCATTTCCACTTTGTCCTTGCTCGGTTTACCGAAAAGTACAACGTTTGACAAAATACGAGCCTCGGAACATCGCAGAAATTTTATTTCAAAAAAGTTTTGAAAGAGAGGGTTTTATGGTCTAAAAACCATTCAAAATAGCTTTGGTCCAAAATAGGGTGTGAAGTTGAGATTTGACCCTCTCGTTGCCGAAGAAATTGAACCTTTGCCCTACACATCTTTCATCACCGAGCAAACCATCAGTAGCGCCCAAGTCTTAAGGGCGGTCAAAAATGAGGTGTCTCTGATTTGCCCTCTTTGTGAGAACTCGAAAGTCATAGCAATGACGGGAGTGAATGACAAAACCCAGAGACGACCCATTTTTGACAAGGCTGAAGACTTGGACAAACAAAATATAGATGTAGTTGGTTGAACCCGCAAGCTGCCTACGTATCCCTTTGCAAGGAATCAAACCAACGTAGTTCGAGCGAGATGCAAAATGATATCTGAGAAGACTTTGATAATTAGACTTACGCTCTGTGGCCGATTTGAAAATTGTGAAATCTTCACGAATATGTGCGATAGATACACAAAGTGAGTAAGCATGTGCGATAGATACACTAAGTGAGCATAGTGTGAAGATACACAAAGTGAAGCGAGTGTGATGGATACACTATATGAAGCAAAGTGTGATGTATACACTAGGTGGCGTGTGATAGATACACTAAGCGAGTGTGGTGAGTCTGCAGTGATATATATACACAAAGGGTGAACACAAAGTGTAATAGGCGCACTAAGAGAACAAAGTGTGATGGATACACAAAAGGTGATGAAGTGTGATTGATACACTAAACATGGACACAAAGTGTGATAGATGCACTAAGTGAACAAAGTATGATTGATATACTAAAGGTGAACACAAAGCGTGATAGATGCACTATGTGAGCAGTATGGTGATATACTAAAGGTGAACACGAAGTGTGATAGATGCACTTAGTGAACAAGTATGATGGATATACTAAATGTGAACACGAAGTGTGATAGATGCACTTAGTGAACAAGTATGATGGATATACTAAATGTGAACACGAAGTGTGATAGATGCACTTAGTGAACAAGTATGATGGATATACTAAATGTGAACACGAAATGTGATAGATGTACTTAGTGAACAAAGTATGATTGATATACTAAAGGTGAACACAAAGTGTGATAGATGCACTTAGTGAATAAGTATGATGGATATACTAAAGGTGAACACGAAGTGTGATAGATGCACTTAGTGAACAAATATGATGGATATACTAAAGATAATGGCGTGAATATGTGCATGATAGATACACAAAATGAGGATGTGTGTGATAGATACATAAAATGAGAATGTGTGTGATAGATACACAAAATGAATGAAGTGTGATTGATACACTAAGTGAAGAGAGTGATTGATACACAAAATGAGAATGTGTGTGATAGATATACAAAATGAGAATGTGTGTGATAGATACACAAAATGAGAATGTGTGTGATAGATATACAAAATGAGAATGTGTGTGATAGATACACAAAATGAATGAAGTGTGATTGATACACTAAATGAATGAGAGTGTAATAGATACACTTAGTGAATGAAGTGTGATTGATACACTAAATAAATGAGAGTGTAATTGATACACTTAGTGAATGAAGTGTGATTGATACACTAAATAAATGAGAGTGTAATTGATACATTTAGTGAATGAAGTGTGATTAATACACTAAATAAATGAGTTTAAACGAACTTCTTTGAATGAACTGTACATACAATATCGTGCATGAATGAGAAAAAACTTGATAGGTACGATGCATTACAATGCATGATGCTTAGAAAGCAATAAATGGACAAAGCGGCGCTTAAGAAAGCACCTTATGAGGTGAGTGGCGGTGAACCGCTCTTCTCCGATGGGGACCTCCCTTCTTGTGTTCTTTGAACACTTACCTTCAACTCACGGTACAAAGGTTATGAAATCTTGACAGTAACAACATCTGTATGTAGGACTCACGCTTTTCTTCCTGATCATATTCACAACTTTCCCTATTCTCCAACGGGGTGACAGACTAGGTTGGTTCAGTATCCAGAATTGAGGTGCATACATGCTATCTCAACCTATGGGACTTCCATACAGATTTCAAGCCGAGGATACACCCCTGGGTATTTAAACCAAACTTTAGTCTCGGAAATCTCGAACCTTTACGTTCTAGGCATCAGCCATTCGAACTCTAGTTTCCACCGTCACAGTTGGTCTCCTAGGAACTCATTGCAAACACGGCCAAGATGCCTCTGGCAGGGACCGGTACTCAAGGAGAGCACTGCTGATCACCATTCTGGGTTGAAGCAGACTTGATCTTGAGCTTGAGGTAGAGGCACACTCATACTTCGGAGCATTGACAAGGCCTGACAAGGTGCATACGGAATGCAATCTCGGAGCTTACTGAAGTTGGAACAAACTTAGATGCCCGACATTTTCCTCTTTTGCTTTTGCTTTGCAGTCCGAAACCATTATAGCTTTAGATAGGTCCTGGTTCTCCTGTTCTTACATGACCTGGGTCGAACCCTGCGGTTTTATGAAAGAACAAATTCTATTTTGCACAAATATGGAGAATAGCACAGCACTTTGAGCACAAAACGATTTTTTTTGAAATTGAGGGTGAGAATAAGTTCTCAACTGGGTATTGAGCCTACGACTGAACACAACACACCACTACTCAACAACGGAAAACAAAAGGTAAACAACCTAAATACATCGAGTAACACTCGAAATGACTCAAAACAAGAATCAAGGTAAAACAAAAAGACACGACATTCAGACGTGCATAGGGAGCCCGTTTCCTTGGGTAGTGTTTCCTACCCTTTCTTATTTGTGATTCTCACATCACTCGGCCCTCAAGCTCTGTTTTTCTGAAAAAAAGAAAAAAAAAAAAAAAAGCCCTTTTCTCACTTTTTCTCTCATCGCACATCTCTCTATTCTTCAATCTCTCATTTTACAATCCCTCCCATGGGTGGTTGATGAATAAACAGGAAGTTATGGGCTCTTACCACAGTATTCTACGATTCTCATCCTTGTTCACAGCAGTGAGTTTCTCCCACGAGAGGGGTTCTTCTGGCGGGTGTGTAGCAAATCTGCAGCTGACATCGGTCGATGATGCTCTGTCGGGGTGTTTGGACGTGATCAGATTTGTCCAGACAAGAAAGTGGAATATCTTGATCCATTCCGGTTTGTGCTTCGCACTTGGCTTAATACCTCGTTGCTTGGAGGATGAGAGAGCTTTCAGCCCTTTGTTGTTAGCTTCAGTTGTCCCCTTTTCCGGCAGGTAGAGTGCCCTTCTTGGCGAATGCATTGACAACGGGGGAAAGACAGGACACCTGACTCAACTGTGCCCCTAGTTCATTATTTTGACCATTTTTAGTTTTGGCTTTCTACTAAAACAATTTTGACCGACATGAGAGTTAGATTAACATGCTTGTTCGATTTTCTGATTTAAAATCATGCAAGTCAGGCTGTGAGCACTGAAAATTTTCCTGTTTTAGGTCCAAGAAATGGTTCAGTTTTGGAAAAAAAAGAATAATTTTCGAGAGAATTAGTCAACCTCAGTAAAAATTCTCAAAAACTATTTTCGCAAACAACCACTGCTCAATGAGCATAGAACCTACTCTTGAGATGCACGACCTCGGACCCATAACAATGGAAAATTGCCCCTTGTCTGAAGAACACTGCATGGCAACGGAAAGTTGCCCCTTGTTTGAATAGCGCGCTGACATCTTGAATGGCAATGGAAAGTTGCCTTGTTTGGATGATCTTGGCGCTTTATGTCGATCCTCGGGTGTGATCACAACCGAACTCTCGGATACAAAGAAGACAAAGATGACCAGAACCATCACATGGACTCAGCCGAATTTGAAGTGTTTTACTGGACTTTAGAATGAAGTTGCCTACGTATCCCAAAGATAGGAATCAAGCCTCACGTAGTTCGGGGTTAAGGTACACTCGGGTATTTAACCTTCACTTTTTGGGCTCTAACTTTTGCCAAGGCGCCCGTTGCGATTTTCGACCTTGCGAGCTTTGTTTTTTCTTTTCTTTTTTAATTCTTTTTCTTTTCTTTTCTTCCTTTTTTTTGTATCTTTTCTTTTCTTTTTTCTTTCTCCTTTTTTGTATCTTTTCTTTTTTTTTTCTTTCTCCTTTTTTGTATCTTTTCTTTTTTTCTTTTTTTTTCTTTCCTTGCTCTAACTTTTGCCTGGATCGCCCTTCTGGGTTTTCGGCCCAGCGAGCCTCTCAAAGGGTAAAAGTGTAACAAGTCCATACCAAATGGTTCTAAGACTCCTAAATCATCTGAATCCAAGAGAATAGAATAAGCATTGTTGATTTGCGAAGGATCCATTTTCGCTATTCGGCGATCGGGCATTTGTGCCTCTAGTTCGAGGGATGCTTCTGTTCTAGCTTCACAAGCTTCTTCTGATGAGGTCTGATCTTCTTGATCTGACTTTGGTGCCTCTTGCTCGAGGGCTGCTTCCAATCTGGCCACACAGGCCTCTCTTAATGGTTGATCGTTGAACACTCCGAATTGTGGTTCAAGGTTTTAAAGCAAGGGCTTAAGTCTTGAGGCTGAGAGCGATCCTAGGCTGCACAATCTCAAGAGCGATTCCACACAGGTCTTCGCAGAATCGCGTAAAACATTTTTTGAAATCTTTTAAGAAAGCGACAAATCGCTCATACTGAAGACAGTGTGGAGCCAATCCGGATCAAGCCAGGATCCTTCTCAGTACTCACATTAACAAGCATGATTTCATTCATTAAGGGCTTAGCACGCCTCCATTTCTTTCACTTGATCAAATTTTTGCAAATCCCGAGGAATTCCTTCCTCTTTGTTTTCACCGCAGTGTTCAAAAAGGTTTTGAAGAACTTAGGTCAATGCAATGAGTTTGAGGCACAGAAAAGTAGGCGAAAAGCACTGCCGTTTTATTCAGACTTCTAGCACAACCGGCACAAGGCAGAAGCAAACACAATAATGCAAAAATCACTGCTGTTTCATTCAAAATCTGTTGGCACAACTGGCTCCTAGGCAGAAACAGACTCAAATGAAAACGAAAAGACAAAACACAAAACAAGCAAGTGATGTCTGAGGTAACACCCTCGAAATCACCCGACTCCAACAAAACAGGACTGACTCGGTACAATAAGACAGACCCAACTGACTCAGTTAGAAAAGACTGACTCTATACAAAACAACAAGACTGACTCAATACCCAAGTCAGAAAGTACAAATTAACAACATTCGCGAATGTGCTCAAAACAGTGCATGCCATCCACCATATCTGGAGTTAATTGAGCGTCGCCCGCAGGTGGTTCATCCCCCGATCACATCACATTATCCCCCACAAGTTCACTGATCAAGTGCTGATAGACTTTGCAGGACCTGGTGCAGCAATGACCCCGTTGTCAAACAGATCTTGTACATCATGGCGCAGACGAAAGCAACTGTCGGTGTCATGACCAGTTTATTGATGGTAGGCACAGTAATTAGTCTGGTCATGCTTTGCAGGGATAGGATCGGGCAGGGGCCGTTATTCCAACGGTTTCAGATGTCCTTTCCGGAGTAAGACCTCTAGAGCCTTTGACAAAGGCATATGAAGTGGAGTGAAAACCCTCTTGACTCGAGGTGGGTATTTGGTTTTTTGTGAGCTACTTCCGGACGCACCGGTGAATGGGGTAGCTGTTTTTGATGCGGTGGTGGTGACCATGCCCACTTTAAAAGATCTCATAGCTGCATCACCACTGGTGGTCGTATTCGAACTGCGGGAAAACGCCCTCCTGGGCTGCTCCTTCTCCTGGTCAATGAGGCCCTGCTTCATAACATCCTTGATCTGTACTCCCATCTCATGTAAGCCTGAAAAGGTGGAGAAGGGGAGAACAATCATTTTCCACATAAGCTTGGGCTGGAGATTGCGCACAATCATCCGAATCTGATCTTTGTCAGTGGGCCTAGTGGTCATCATTGAGGCCTTGGCTCTCCACCGGGTTACGAAGTCAGAAAAACTCTCTTTAGGCTCCTGCCTAGTTGTCTCGAGATCACGGGTTGTGACATCGATCTGTGTATTATAGGAGTATTGAGTGACAAAAGCCTCGGCCATCTTATCTCAATTCCTCTTAACATCATCTTCCAATTTTGCGTACCAGATGACCGCCACACCCGACAGGGTTCGGCCGAATAATGAAAGTTTCTGTAGTCTGGTGAGGCCCATCGGCCTTAGTATGTCTGAAAACAACCGGAGATGCACTATGGGATCCCCAGATCCATCAAATCGGTCGATGTGTGGCATCTTAAATCTGTCCGGCAGCGTCACAGCTGCGTTGGTATACCCGTCCTCAATGTCCGGAATGGACTTTACTCCCTAAGATTTCTTGAACATCTTTTCCAGCTTGCTCACCTTCAGCGCTGTAGGGTCTAACTCGAACTCAAAGGGTGAATCCGACGGGTTGATCGGTGCTTTAGATAGCTGGGGTAGGATCGGGAGCGGAGGTGCCCCTGTCGGAATGTCCGTATCTTCCTGGACATTAGCTGTCTCCCCGAGTGTTGGAACTCTGGGTGAGGGGGAACCTGATGTGAAGCAAATGCTCCTGTTTGCTGCTGCAGCCGGGCAATTAAGTCTGCCTGTTGAGCCATAATCTCAGCCTGCTGTTTGGCAAATTCTGCTTGACGAACAGCATCCTGCTGCATGGTTTTCATGCTCACTTCGAGTTGACGCATCATTTCCTCCATTCCTACCATGTTCTGCTGTTCTGGCTGACTGACTGGTATATCTATCTCTGTGATAAAAACTGAGGCCTCAGCCTGACGGTTCACTGGTGGGGTGGATAAGGGCCACTGATCTGGGAACTGCTGAACTGGTGATCTATGCCTGATTGACCCTTTTACCCTGCCTCTAGCAAAGGAACACTGATTGCTCTTGAATTGAATCTCTGACCCGACAAAGTCTATTAACACGAGTCCAATGCACCTGGGGGATATTGGAGCCTTCTGAAGCTATGGTTCCCAGACTACCTTGCAAAAGAGAAAACAGACAACACCTCAACCTGATTTCACCAAAACAGATATGAGTATAGTAAGATGACTGTGCCCTCTACTGAATTCTGCCCCAAAGTTCTGTCTGTAAATTGATACCCTCAGGTAGAACTGATTGCCCCAAAATACTGATGCTGGTGCCCGCAGGCCTGATACCCAAACTTGTAAACTGATACATACATTCCTATAGAGACGCACTCCAAAGCATATAGCAGATAAGTGAGAGCCAAAACACCCCTATGTTGGGGGTAGGGTTTCCCTGTCCTATTTTGTCAGGAGCTAGGGTTTCACTACGCACGCAGCGGTTTCAAACAACCTAACATCGGGTAAGCAACCTGTCCTAGTTTGGAATGGTCACTATGGATTCCGAATATGCACTAGGTCGAATGGTCGAAAAGGGTGCCCTAGTAAAACCGGGGTTTGTGTTCCCATACTGGCAGAGCCCGCAACCAGTCAGCCTTATGGCATGCTTTGACAAAGTCAAGCCTCCGGCAAACCGCTCAGGAATAGCAGATGGCCAACACGGTGTCCTAGGTGCACCAATGCACATGCAATGCAAAGAAACACATAAGTGTAGTCAAAATAAGATATCACGAGTTCGAATCAAGCTCTCTAAAAATCCCCAGCAGAGTCGCCAAAAACTGTAGACGCGCCCTTGGGGGGCCTACTACTACAGTTCGGACTTGATTTTGTCACGGTTCTTAATCTTGAACCGAAGAGTCCAAATCCGGAAAATCGTTTTGAGAAAATAGATTTTGAAAGAAGTGCCAAACATGGACTGCTTTGCCAGATACAGAGTCGCTACCTAAATATTTTATTTTGGGGGAATTTAGGAAACCTTGACTCGGTGCCAAAGGCCACGTGTCCGTCATCACCAAAGTTGCCTCGGCTCGGGAACTTGGGTACGATTAGGGAAGGTCAGCTATGAGCACCCCCTCTCGCCCGATCAAAGATCGGCCTCTACTAACCATGATATCTTGTTTTGAAAACATTATGCGTTCTTATTCCGGTTATTAGCCTAGAATTACTATGTTATGCGCACAGCAAACAAGTATAGACCAAATCGCCTAAATTGGAACAAAACATTTCATGTGTGTTTTTGAAAAATGGTTTGTTACTCGTAAACAGGCTAAAATGCGGATTTTGCCACCCTCAAGTGGGCTTTAGAAAAGATGGTTTTGCCACTATCTAGTGGGCTTAAAACTCACAGTTTTGATGCATCATTCCAATTCAGGTAATTCAACCTCCATCCACAGGCATTCAAGCAATTATATCACATAAGCAGCTAGCCTCATGGTAATCATGCTATCATGGCAACACTCACACGCATGCGGTATGCTAAAGCATAAAAAGCTCACCTAGTACTCCCAGCCAAAACAGAAACTAGTTAGCAATCATATGCATGATCCTAGTTCATGTTAAGATGGCTAATGCAACACATGCAAAATGCAACTACAATAGGCTCGGCTATCCTAAAGATGGCATGTGAAATGCTGCAATTAACAAGTACTCAACTTGGAATTGAAATACAAATGCAGTTAGCATGATGTACCGAGCCCGGTGTATGTAAGACAAATGTATGGATGCACGCATGCATAGCATAAGGCATGCTGATTTAAATATGCCCTAGTCTACCATCATAAGCGGGTAAGTAAAAGGGAAGAAAAACGTGGGATTGGAAGACATGCACACACGCACCCACACTTATTACAAATTTGCCCTCGCTCGGAGGGACCAAAAGAATAATACAAATTAATTAACCTACAAGCTAATTAAATAATTACAGACCACCTAATTAATTAACAAATCAATTAAGCTAAGGAAAGCAGTAAAAGGCCTCGGGAAGAGGGTCCAATGCATGCGTGTTCGGGTTTGCTCGGAAATCCGTCGCCATGCACAAGTTGCCTCTCTGTTTACCACTGCTTGCTCTTCGAAAATTGCACAAGTCCCAAGGTGCACTCTCGACATTGGGGACACCACCGCCATGTGGGATAGTCACCGCCAAAAGTGAGTGGTCACGGCCACTTGTGAAGCCATCGCCATCGATGATGGATGGCCGGCCTTTGCAGATGGCGGCCGCCAAAGCTTCTGCAGAATCCTATTTTGACAAAGAATAGAGGGCAAAACAAGGCATGGCAATGCATTTCAAGCAAATGTGTGCACCACCACATCCCTTATCATGTTTATGGACTCAAGGAAGTATGGCTTTCGACCCTCGCCATCAATCACGCATTTCAATGCATGATGACCCAAAAGTCAAGTGTGAAACTTCAATATCAAATGAAATGCACATACAAAACACATCAAAGGCCCCAACCTCTATCATGCTTGATCAAGAGGCAAGGGATGCATGCTCAATGAAATGCAACCTAGGCATGGAGGCTAAGTATGCAACATGAACATGCAAATGAGCAATGTATACTAGGCACGCAACCTAAACATGTAAGCAAACATGACATGCAACAACATGCGACGATGGACTTAAACTAACATGGATAGCTCGCAAGCATACCAAAATCAGTGGCCATTAGATGAAAATGAGACAATCGAAATGCGTGCACACATGCACACAAATCGAGGACCGAACCTAAGATATCAAATGCCACTCTACCAAGGCATGGCAAGGGATGCAAGGTGGCATACAAACATGTAATTTCAGCACTGCAACATGATGCTAAATGGTCTCGAAACATGGAAATTTGGCACCCGATGCATGAGATGAGCCCCGAAACTCAAAATTAGGCACATGTATTGACTTATAGCTATACAAAGCATGCATTATTTGACTATGAAGCACAAAGACAGAACCAAGGCAGTTCCAAAACATGAACATTTCTAGTTCAAAGTATGGCCAAAAGGTGTTCACATGAAGAGCTAAGGCAACATGCAAAATTGGCTAGTAAGCATGAGTTGTATTACAACTATATGATGCGCATAAAATCTCACCAAACCAGCCAAAATTAGTGAACAAATCATGTCAAAATATGCCCAAATAATCACTGAAATGCAGCCAATGCATGCAAAAATGATGAGCTCCTTTAGAGGGCCATACAAGGGGTTACTTAGCACATGCAACAAGGACACTTAACATGGAAAAACTAACTCTGGAAATGGGTTATGGAGGTCCTAAAACCCACTGAAAAATGCCTGAACCGAGCTCAAGAAGTATGCAAATATAGGCCCCTTTGTAAGGGCAAAAGGGCATCAAACCTACCGAGGAGAGAGGGGGTCACCCCCCTCTGATTTTGACCCTCAAAACAGCAAACCTACCACTGAAAATCCACTAGATTTCAGTGGCTAGGAGGCCAAGCAAGGGCTTGCTCGAAGGTCTCAAAGAATAGCACAAAACAAGGCCAAAACAAGCATGCAAGGGGGGAGATGACCTCCAACACCAAAATAGTCTTAAACAAACATCTTAAGCATGCAAATACAAAAAAAAAATCAGTTTATAGTTAAGCTCAAAAAAGCATGCAAGATAGGCTAAAATGAGGTACAAGAAAGTGCTAAAAAGGGGAAGAAACTTACCCTTGAAGACCAATTTCGAGATCAGCAATTTCAGGGGCCAAAAACCAGCTTTTAGATCTCAAGAAACCCTCCCAAGAACCTCAGTCCAATGGTGGTGGTGTATGGCTATGAGGTGTGGTGCAATAAGCCAAGAACAAGCCCCTTTTGAACCCTCTCACACACAAATGTAGAGAGAGAGGGAAATATAGAGAGAGAGGGTGTATATATATCAGATATGTATGCCCTAGGTCTGGTTTTTGCTGAAACAAGACAAAGGAGGAGAGGGTTCTCTTATATAGGCAAAGGAAATGGTGTAAAGCTTCTCAAAGAAGCTAAGTGAAAGGGTCAAAAGGACCAAGCTTCTAAGAGAAGCTATCCTAAAGGTGCAAGCTTCTTGAGGAAGCTAAGACAAAGGGTCAAAGCTTCCTCAAGAAGCTTTGAGCAAAGGGTGCAAAAAAAGGGGTCAAAGGTGCAAAACAGCCACACACATGCAGGGGGAGCAGAGTCTGTGCACTCCAGCTAGCACAGCTGGCACGCATTCAATCTGTAGAATACTCCGGAAGGTCGTCGGCCAGCAAAATTGGTCGGCCGGCCACTTTAACTGGCCGGTCGGCCATCTGTTTGGTCGGTCGGCCATCTGTTTTGGTCGGTCGGCAGGAAAAATCTGCCCTGTAGGTCCAACTTCAAACGGGCATAACTTCTTCATATGAACTCCTTTTCAGGTCATTCTTGTGTCAAAATTGAAGCCCCTGAAGTAAGCTTTCCAATGGCACCAGCCTTGTATCAAAGTTCCAACTGTGCAAAAAGTTATACTTGTTTTGGTGAAGGCTGTTCAGTTTCGGTCCAACCGCGATGATGCCCAACTTCAACCAATCATATCTCCGCCCTCTGGACTTGGATTTAAGAGATTCTTGAATGAAAAATGAAGCCCTGGAAGTCTACTTTCCAACGGTGGTGGCCTCATAGCTTAACTCCAAGTGTATAGACAAATAAGCTTGATTTAGCGAGGACTGCTCGTCCCTCTCTTAGCGATTCTTGCCTATCTTCTTCTCCAACTTGGTTTCTTCTCTCCTTTCCCCTTTTCTTCAACTTCAAACCCCTAAGAAAGGTGTTTTGAAAGATTTTTCAAAGATTTCATCTCTCTTTCATTCATTTCCACTTTGTCCTTGCTCGGTTTACCGAAAAGTACAACGTTTGACAAAATACGAGCCTCGGAACATCGCAGAAATTTTATTTCAAAAAAGTTTTGAAAGAGAGGGTTTTATGGTCTAAAAACCATTCAAAATAGCTTTGGTCCAAAATAGGGTGTGAAGTTGAGATTTGACCCTCTCGTTGCCGAAGAAATTGAACCTTTGCCCTACACATCTTTCATCACCGAGCAAACCATCAGTAGCGCCCAAGTCTTAAGGGCGGTCAAAAATGAGGTGTCTACAGTTGCCCCTCTTTGACAGAACTCGAAAGTCATAGCAATGACGGGAGTGAATGTCAAAACCCAGAGACGACCCATTTTTGACAAGGCTGAAGACTTGGACAAACAAAATATAGATGTAGTTGGTTGAACCCGCAAGCTGCCTACGTATCCCTTTGCAAGGAATCAAACCAACGTAGTTCAGGGGCAGGATGCAAAATGATATACAGGAAGACTTTGATAATTAGACTTATACGCTACGCGAAGCCGATTTGAAAATTGTGAAATCTTCACGAATATGTGCGATAGATACACAAAGTGAGTAAGCATGTGCGATAGATACACTAAGTGAGCATAGTGTGAAGATACACAAAGTGAAGCGAGTGTGATGGATACACTATATGAAGCAAAGTGTGATGTATACACTAGGTGAGCGTGTGATAGATACACTAAGCGAGTGTGGTGAGTACAGCGTGATATATACACAAAGGGTGAACACAAAGTGTAATAGACGCACTAAGTGAACAAAGTGTGATGGATACACAAAAGGTGATGAAGTGTGATTGATACACTAAACATGGACACAAAGTGTGATAGATGCACTAAGTGAACAAAGTATGATTGATATACTAAAGGTGAACACAAAGCGTGATAGATGCACTATGTGAACAGAGTATGACTGATATACTAAAGGTGAACACGAAGTGTGATAGATGCACTTAGTGAACAAGTATGATGGATATACTAAATGTGAACACGAAGTGTGATAGATGCACTTAGTGAACAAGTATGATGGATATACTAAATGTGAACACGAAGTGTGATAGATGCACTTAGTGAACAAGTATGATGGATATACTAAATGTGAACACGAAATGTGATAGATGTACTTAGTGAACAAAGTATGATTGATATACTAAAGGTGAACACAAAGTGTGATAGATGCACTTAGTGAATAAGTATGATGGATATACTAAAGGTGAACACGAAGTGTGATAGATGCACTTAGTGAACAAATATGATGGATATACTAAAGATAATGGCGTGAATATGTGCATGATAGATACACAAAATGAGGATGTGTGTGATAGATACATAAAATGAGAATGTGTGTGATAGATACACAAAATGAATGAAGTGTGATTGATACACTAAGTGAAGAGAGTGATTGATACACAAAATGAGAATGTGTGTGATAGATATACAAAATGAGAATGTGTGTGATAGATACACAAAATGAGAATGTGTGTGATAGATATACAAAATGAGAATGTGTGTGATAGATACACAAAATGAATGAAGTGTGATTGATACACTAAATGAATGAGAGTGTAATAGATACACTTAGTGAATGAAGTGTGATTGATACACTAAATAAATGAGAGTGTAATTGATACACTTAGTGAATGAAGTGTGATTGATACACTAAATAAATGAGAGTGTAATTGATACATTTAGTGAATGAAGTGTGATTAATACACTAAATAAATGAGTTTAAACGGAACTTCTTTGAATGAACTGTACATACAATATCGTGCATGAATGAGAAAAAAACTTGATAGGTACGATGCATTACAATGCATGATGCTTAAGGAAAGCAATAAATGGACAAAGCGACGCTTAAGAAAGCACCTTATGAGGTGAGTGGCGGTGAACCGCTCTTCTCCGATGGGGACCTCCCCTTCTTGTGTTCTTTGAACACTTACCTTCAACTCACAGTACAAAGGTTATGAAATGCTGACGAGTAACAACATCTGTATGTAGGAGCTACGGCTGCCGCTTTTCTTCCTGATCATATTCACAACTTTCCCTATTCTCCAACGGGGTGACAGACTAGGTTGGTTCAGTATCCAGAATTGAGGTGCATACATGCTATCTCAACCTATGGGACTTCCATACAGATTTCAAGCCGAGGATACACCTGGTATTTAAACCAAACTTTAGTCTCGAAATCTAACCTTTACGTTCTAGGCATCACCATTCAACTCTAGTTTCCACCGTCACAGTTGGTCTCCTAGGAACTCATTGCAAACACGGCCAAGATGCCTCTGGCAGGGACCGGTACTCAAGGAGAGCACTGCTGATCACCATTCTGGGTTGAAGCAGACTTGATCTTGAGCTTGAGGTAGAGGCACACTCATACTTCGGAGCATTGACAAGGCCTGACAAGGTGCATACGGAATGCAATCTCGAGCTTCTTGAAGTTGGAACAAACTTAGATGCCCGACATTTTCCTCTTTTGCTTTTGCTTTGGCAAATCAAACCATTATAGCTTTAGATAGGTCTGGTTCTCTGTTTTACATGACTGGGTCGAACCTGCGTTTTATGAAAGAACAAATTCTATTTTGCACAAATATGGAGAATAGCACAAAGACTTTGAGCACAAAAGCGATTTTTTGAAATTGAGGGTGAGAATAAGTTCTCAATCGGGTATTGAGCCTACGTTGAACACAACACACCACTACTCAACAACGGAAAACAAAAGGTAAACAACCTAAATACATCGAGTAACACTCGAAATGACTCAAAACAAGAATCAAGGTAAAACAAAAAGACACGACATTCAGACGTGCATAGGGAGCCCGTTTCCTTGGGTAGTGTTTCCTACCCTTTCTTATTTGTGATTCTCACATCACTCGGCCCTCAAGCTCTGTTTTTCTGAAAAAAAGAAAAAAAAAAAAAAAAGCCCTTTTCTCACTTTTTCTCTCATCGCACATCTCTCTATTCTTCAATCTCTCATTTTACAATCCCTCCCATGGGTGGTTGATGAATAAACAGGAAGTTATGGGCTCTTACCCCTGGTATTCTACCAGATTCTCATCCTTGTTCACAACAGTGAGTTTCTCCCACAGAGGGGTTGCGCTACAACTGGGTGTGTAGCAAATCTGCAGCTGACATCGGTCGATGATGCTCTGTCGGGGTGTTTGGACGTGATCAGATTTGTCCAGACAAGAAAGTGGAATATCTTGATCCATTCCGGTTTGTGCTTCGCACTTGGCTTAATACCTCGTTGCTTGGAGGATGAGAGAGCTTTCAGCCCTTTGTTGTTAGCTTCAGTTGTCCCCTTTTCCGGCAGGTAGAGTGCCCTTCTTGGCGAATGCATTGACAACGGGGGAAAGACAGGACACCTGACTCAACTGTGCCCCTAGTTCATTATTTTGACCATTTTTAGTTTTGGCTTTCTACTAAAACAATTTTGACCGACATGAGAGTTAGATTAACATGCTTGTTCGATTTTCTGATTTAAAATCATGCAAGTCAGGCTGTGAGCACTGAAAATTTTCCTGTTTTAGGTCCAAGAAATGGTTCAGTTTTGGAAAAAAAAGAATAATTTTCGAGAGAATTAGTCAACCTCAGTAAAAATTCTCAAAAACTATTTTCGCAAACAACCACTGCTCAATGAGCATAGAACCTACTCTTGAGATGCACGACCTCGGACCCATAACAATGGAAAATTGCCCCTTGTCTGAAGAACACTGCATGGCAACGGAAAGTTGCCCCTTGTTTGAATGACGCCGCAGCATACTGAATGGCAATGGAAAGTTGCCCCTTGTTTGGATGATGCCGCAGCGCTTTGTAATCAGTCCTCAGGGTGACGATCACAACCGAACTCTCGGATACAAAGAAGACAAAGATGACCAGAACCATCACATGGACACAGTCGAATTTGAAGTGTTTTACGGCTGGACTTTAGAATGAAGTTGCCTACGTATCCCAAAGATAGGAATCAAGCCTCACGTAGTTCGGGGTTAAGGTACACTCGGGTATTTAACCTTCACTTTTTGGGCTCTAACTTTTGCCAAGGCGCCCGTTGCGATTTTCGACCTTGCGAGCTTTGTTTTTTCTTTTCTTTTTTAATTCTTTTTCTTTTCTTTTCTTCCTTTTTTTTGTATCTTTTCTTTTCTTTTTTCTTTCTCCTTTTTTGTATCTTTTCTTTTTTTTTCTTTCTCCTTTTTTGTATCTTTTCTTTTTTTCTTTTTTTTTCTTTCCTTGCTCTAACTTTTGCCTGGATCGCCCTTCTGGGTTTTCGGCCCAGCGAGCCTCTCAAAGGGTAAAAGTGTAACAAGTCCATACCAAATGGTTCTAAGACTCCTAAATCATCTGAATCCAAGAGAATAGAATAACTGTTGTTCAGATTTGCAGAAGGATCCATTTTCGGCTATTCGAGCGCATCGGGCATTTGTGCCTCTAGTTCGAGGGATGCTTCTGTTCTAGCTTCACAAGCTTCTTCTGATGAGGTCTGATCTTCTTGATCTGACTTTGGTGCCTCTTGCTCGAGGGCTGCTTCCAATCTGGCCACACAGGCCTCTCTTAATGGTTGATCGTTGAACACTCCGAATTGTGGTTCAAGGTTTTAAAGCAAGGGCTTAAGTCTTGAGGCTGAGAGCGATCCTAGGCTGCACAATCTCAAGAGCGATTCCACACAGGTCTTCGCAGAATCGCGTAAAACATTTTTTGAAATCTTTTAAGAAAGCGACAAATCGCTCATACTGAAGACAGTGTGGAGCCAATCCGGATCAAGCCAGGATCCTTCTCAGTACTCACATTAACAAGCATGATTTCATTCATTAAGGGCTTAGCACGCCTCCATTTCTTTCACTTGATCAAATTTTTGCAAATCCCGAGGAATTCCTTCCTCTTTGTTTTCACCGGATGTTCAAAAGGTTTTGAAGAACTTAGGTCAATGCAATGAGTTTGAGGCATGAAAAAGCACCGCTGCTTTTATTCAGACTTCTAGCACAACCGGCACAAGGCAGAAGCAAACACAATAATGCAAAAATCACTGCTGTTTCATTCAAAATCTGTTGGCACAACTGGCTCCTAGGCAGAAACAGACTCAAATGAAAACGAAAAGACAAAACACAAAACAAGCAAGTGATGTCTGAGGTAACACCCTCGAAATCACCCGACTCCAACAAAACAGGACTGACTCGGTACAATAAGACAGACCCAGCTGACTGAGTTAGAATAAACTGGTTCTAATCATAACAACAAGAGTGTGTCAATACCCAAGCCAGAAAGTACAAATTAACAACAGTCGTGAATGTGATCAAAGCGATGCATGCCATCCACCATATCTGGAGTTAATTGAGCGTCGCCCGCAGGTGGTTCATCCCCCGATCACATCACATTATCCCCCACAAGTTCACTGATCAAGTGCTGATAGACTTTGCAGGACCTGGTGCAGCAATGACCCCGTTGTCAAACAGATCTTGTACATCATGGGGCAGGCGAAAAGCAATCGCCGGTGTCATGACCAGTTTATTGATGGTAGGCACAGTAATTAGTCTGGTCATGCTTTGCAGGGATAGGATCGGGCAGGGGCCGTTATTCCAACGGTTTCAGATGTCCTTTCCGGAGTAAGACCTCTAGAGCCTTTGACAAAGGCATATGAAGTGGAGTGAAAACCCTCTTGACTCGAGGTGGGTATTTGGTTTTTTGTGAGCTACTTCCGGACGCACGGTGAATGGGGTAGCTGTTTTTGATGCGGTGGTGGTGACCATGCCCACTTTAAAAGATCTCATAGCTGCATCACCACTGGTGGTCGATTCGAATCGCGGAAAACGCCTCTGGCTGCTCCTTCTCTGGTCAATGAGGCCCCGCTTATAACATCCTTGATCTGTACTCCCATCTCATGTAAGCTTTGAAAAGGTGGAGAAGGAGAACAATCATTTTCCACATAAGCTTGGGCCGAGATTGCGCACAATCATCCGAATCGATCTTTGTCGATGGGCCTAGTGGTCATCATTGAGGCCTTGGCTCTCCACCGGGTTACGAAGTCAGAAAAACTCTCTTTAGGCTCCTGCCTAGTTGTCTCGAGATCACGGGTTGTGACATCGATCTGTGTATTATAGGAGTATTGAGTGACAAAAGCCTCGGCCATCTTATCTCAATTCCTCTTAACATCATCTTCCAATTTTGCGTACCAGATGACCGCCACACCCGACAGGGTTCGGCCGAATAATGAAAGTTTCTGTAGTCTGGTGAGGCCCATCGGCCTTAGTATGTCTGAAAACAACCGGAGATGCACTATGGGATCCCCAGATCCATCAAATCGGTCGATGTGTGGCATCTTAAATCTGTCCGGCAGCGTCACAGCTGCGTTGGTATACCCGTCCTCAATGTCCGGAATGGACTTTACTCCCTAAGATTTCTTGAACATCTTTTCCAGCTTGCTCACCTTCAGCGCTGTAGGGTCTAACTCGAACTCAAAGGGTGAATCCGACGGGTTGATCGGTGCTTTAGATAGCTGGGGTAGGATCGGGAGCGGAGGTGCCCCTGTCGGAATGTCCGTATCTTCCTGGACATTAGCTGTCTCCCCGAGTGTTGGAACTCTGGGTGAGGGGGAACCTGATGTGAAGCAAATGCTCCTGTTTGCTGCTGCAGCCGGGCAATTAAGTCTGCCTGTTGAGCCATAATCTCACATTGCTTTGGCAATTCGCTGACGAAACAAAGATCCCGCCGCAGATGGTTTTCATGCTCACTTCGAGTTGACGATCATTTCCTCCATTCCTACCATGTTCTCATTGCTCGCCGACCGTATATCTATCTCGTGATAAAAACCGAGGCCTCACCGACGGTTCACAGTGGGGTGGATAAGGGCCACCGATCCGAACCGAATCGGTGATCTATGCCTGATTGACCCTTTTACCCTGCCTCTAGCAAAGGAACACTGATTGCTCTTGAATTGAATCTCTGACCCGACAAAGTCTATCAACACGAGTCCAATGCACCTGGGGGATATTGGAGCCTTCTGAAGCTATGGTTCCCAGACTACCTTGCAAAAGAGAAAACAGACAACACCTCAGCCTGATTTCACCAAAACAGATATGAGTATAGTAAGATGACTGTGTTCTCATCAATTTCGCCCCAAAGTTCGCTCAGAATTGATACCCTCAGGTAGAACTGATTGCCCCAAAAAACTGATGCTGGTGCCCGCAGGCCTGATACCCAAACTTGTAAACAGATATATGCATTCCTATAGAGACGCACTCTAAAGCATATAGCAGACAAGTGAGAGCCAAAACACCCCTATGTTGGGGGTAGGGTTTCGTCCTATTTTGTCGAGCTAGGGTTTCACTACGCACGCAGGTTTCAAACAACCTAACATCGGGTAAGCAACCCGTCCTAGTTTGGAATGGTCACTATGGATTCGAATATGCACTAGGTCGAATGGTGTAAAAGGGTGCCCTAGTAAAACCGGGTTTGTGTTCTACATCGGCAGAGCCAAACTGGCCACCTTATGGCATGCTTTGACAAAGTCAAGCCTCCCAAGAAACCGCCAGAATAGCAGATGGCCAACACGGTGTCCTAGGTGCACCAATGCACATGCAATGCAAAGAAACACATAAGTGTAGTCAAAATAAGATATCACGAGTTCGAATCAAGCTCTAAAATCCTCAAATAGAAGTCGCTAAAAATCAGACGCGCCTTGGGGGCCTACTACTACAGTTCGGACTTGATTTTGTCACGGTTCTTAATCTTGAACCGAAGAGTCCAACCGAAAATCGTTTTGAGAAAATAGATTTTGAAAGAAGTGCCAAACATGGACTGCTTTGCCAGATACAGAGTCGCTACCTAAATATTTTATTTTGGGGGAATTTAGGAAACCTTGACTCGGTGCCAAAGGCCACGTGTCCGTCATCACCAAAGTTGCCTCGGCTCGGGGACTTGGGTACGATTAGGGAAGGGCAGCTATGATGAGCACCTCTCTTAGATCAAAGATCGGCCCCTACTAACCATGATATCTTGTTTTGAAAACATTATGCGTTCTTATTCCGGTTATTAGCCTAGAATTACTATGTTATGCGCACAGCAAACAAGTATAGACCAAATCGCCTAAATTGGAACAAAACATTTCATGTGTGTTTTTGAAAAATGGTTTGTTACTCAGAACAAAGGCTAAAATGCGGATTTTGCCACCCTCAAGTGGGCTTTAGAAAAGATGGTTTTGCCACTATCTAGTGGGCTTAAAACTCAGCTTTTGATGCATCATTCCAATTCAGGTAATTCAACCTCCATCCACAGGCATTCAAGCAATTATATCACATAAGCAGCTAGCCTCATGGTAATCATGCTATCATGGCAACACTCACACGCATGCGGTATGCTAAAGCATAAAAAGCTCACCTAGTACCCAAACCAAACAAAACTAGTTAGCAATCATATGCATGATCCTAGTTCATGTTAAGATGGCTAATGCAACACATGCAAAATGCAACTACAATAGGCTCGGCTATCCTAAAGATGGCATGTGAAATGCTGCAATTAACAAGTACTCAACTTGGAATTGAAATACAAATGCAGTTAGCATGATGTACCGAGCCCGGTGTATGTAAGACAAATGTATGGATGCACGCATGCATAGCATAAGGTATGCTAATTTAAATATGCCCTAGTCTACCATCATAAGCGGGTAAATAAAAGGGAAGAAAAACGTGGGATTGGAAGACATGCACACACGCACCCACACTTATTACAAATTTGCCCTCGCTCGGAGGGACCAAAAGAATAATACAATTTAACTAACCAACTAGCTAATTAAATAATTAGACCACCTAATTAATTAACAAATCAATTAAGCTAAGGAAAGCGAAAAGGCCTCAGAAAGGGTCCAATGCATGCGTGTTGAGTTTGCTCGAAATGGCCGCCATGCACAAGTTGCCTCTGTTTACCTGCTCGCTCTTCTCGAAAATTGCACAAGTCCCAAGGTGCACTCTCTCGACATTGGGGACACCACCGCCATGTGGGATAGTCACCGCCAAAAGTGAGTGGTCATGGCCACTTGTGAAGCCATCGGCCACTGATGGATGGCCCTAAGATCGCAGATGGCCGCGGCCAAAGCTTCTGTAGAATCTGTTTTGACAAAGATCGAGGGCAAAACAAGGCATGGCAATGCATTTCAAGCAAATGTGTGCACCACCACATCCCTTATCATGTTTATGGACTCAAAGAAGTATGGCTTTCGACCCTCGGGCCATCAATCACGCATTTCAATGCATGATGACCCAAAAGTCAAGTGTGAAACTTCAATATCAAATGAAATGCACATACAAAACACATCAAAGGCCCCAACCTCTATCATGCTTGATCAAGAGGCAAGGGATGCATGCTCAATGAAATGCAACCTAGGCATGGAGGCTAAGTATGCAACATGAACATGCAAATGAGCAATGTATACTAGGCACGCAACCTAAACATGTAAGCAAACATGGCATGCAACAACATGTGATGATGGACTTAAACTAACATGGATAGCTCGCAAACATGCCAAAATCAGTGGCCATTAGATGAAAATGAGACAATCGAAATGCGTGCACACATGCACGCAAACCGAGGACCAAACCTAAGGCATCAAATGCCACTCTACCAAGGCATGGCAAGGGATGTGTCACGACCCAAACCCGCCCCTATAGGTTTAGCATCGTAACCGGCCAGTAATCCTTGGATTACCAAAGGCCTCTGAACAGATTAACATATAATAAGGGGTTAGCGGAAGCAATATACAAAAATTATAATTGTCCAATGAGCTGTGCTGACTTATATGAAACAGAATATTTTAAAAACTTTATATACATAACCATAAGTCAACCATACATTATATTATACCACACACATTACAGTATCTTCCGTACAGACAACATAAATAAAATAAAGTCCCATGCATAAACAGAATTAATCAACACTTGAACCCAAGACACTTCGGGAACCTCCACGTGAGGCACAAAGGTTGGCTGACAACAGAACAAAACTCCAGGCAAAAGCCTTCGGGCTCGAACTCCAGAATGCTCACCTATATACATATATATACAAACAGTGAGCTAAAGCCCAGTGAATAACATTAAGGTAAAGGGGTTAGTGAACGAATTCCGAACATTTCATACGTATAAAACAGATCATAGTATAATCATAGTCATCTCATATCAGAACATAATAATGGCATATCCCGTAGAACATATCACATATCACATAACGTCTTCCGACTAGAGTAACCGGTCCCGGACACCGATTAAACACATATCACCACAATGAAGTGGCTAACGAGATCTCGTAAATGTCATGGACCCGCATTTTCATGCCGTCCCCCATGACTTGGGACTATTTATGGATGCCATGATAGATTTCAAACATGGATCTTCGTTCACAGAAACATATCTCATTTCAGAAATCATAGCTTGATATATCACATTTGGAACATAATTTCATATAAACGTATCTTTACGATAACGTTACTCACAGTGGTTCCGTAGATGGTCAATCACTTCTCGGACGTTGACCTACAATCACAAAATACATAGCACCAACGAATCTTATCATTACTTATTCATGTGGCCAATAGGCTTAGTTTACATCACGTTGGTTCATGTTTATTCTTATCACATGGCTTAGAACACACACACCCTTGCAATCTCTTAGTGTGATTCATACTTATTTCAATGCTCAACTCACACACACACTTGCCATTCTTTATCTTGTTACATTCTTTTCTTAGTGTGTGTTTCTAGCCCATAACCTCATTACTATAGCTTAATTAAGGCTTAGGAATGCCTAAGATGCAATGAGGATGTCAAAACATGCCTTGGAACACTTAGGCAAAATTTCAGAATTTTAGGTCCTCGCTCGAGCTAAGCTTTCCTCACTCGAGCGAGCATGCAAAAATGTGACTGGTCGCTCGAGCGCACATTCCTTCGCTCGAGCGATCTGTAAATGATGCAAACTTCTGGGAGCTCGAAATTTACGCTCGAGCGGAATTTTGGTCGCTCGAGCGAGGTGTACGATTCTAGAGTGGTCGCTCGAGCGAGAACACCTTCGCTCGAGCGAGGCTGCAAAATCTGGAATTTCCAGATTGCACCTCCAAGTTCAAATTCGACATTCAACCTTTCAAAACTCATCTCTTAGGCCCTAAAACTTGAGATAACCCAGAAAACTTGTGGAATATGAAAGTTTAAAGATCAATTTATAAAATCATGGCCCAAGGTTTGTCAAAACTCACAATTTCAACTTAAATTTCAAGAAGTAAGACATGCATGTGAATTCTTTAAAACTCTTGTCTTTAAAACTCATGAAACTCGCAATTTGAGCTTCTAAGCCCCATGCATGCAAGAAATCCTTTCCAAAACATGAATTTAAGCTTTAAAACATGATGATTCAAACATGTATGCACCAAATAACTCCCAAAACAAGTTAGATGCTCAAAATCAAACTCAATGACAACCTACTATGTAAATGTATACATGCATGAATTAAAAGCAACAACCAAGCTCCAAATACATGCTCTAATGAGCCCATCTTTTCAAAAACATGATGAATCCATGGCCTTGAACATAATTATAAACATGCATGTAGATTTTTATGAAACTAACTTCAAAATGCAAGAATTTATGCATGCATACATGACTTGAAACTCAACTCCTCATTACAAGCTCCATTACATGACTAAACTTATAATCTTGACTTTAAACCTCAAATCTCTATAAACCAAGCATGATAACACTGAAATTCATAAATAAATGGATGAATATTCTACCTTAGATCTTGACTCTAGAGTATGGAAGCTCAATTTGCCAAATTCTCTTCAATCTACCAAGTCTCTAAGCAAAACCAAGATGAAACAAGTTTTTCTCTTCTCCCTCTCTCTCTATATTTCGGTTGAGCTCAAGGAAAATGGCTGAGAAATGTGGTGTAAGATGATATAAATCAAGCCTCAAGTATTAGATGTAGTGGCCCACTATAATGGCAAATTGGTAATTAAGCTAACCATTGAAATTCACATTATTTAATCTAATTTTATCATACCAAATCACATTTTACTTAAATACGCCATAAGGTTCTAAAAATTCCAAATAACACAATGGTATAATCAATTCCGGGTTTGGATGCCGATAAGGTTTTCCATTTTCATTTTAAAGTGGGATTCTAAGCAGATATTTTTATAACTGACAGATAGATAGCCAATTATCATGCAGATTACATATTAATCCCATAATTCATTTTAATCCATTCAGTAGCATCCTTAATTACTGATTAGCCGCCAGTTACGAATCGGGGTTATTACAGGATGCAAGGTGGCATACAAACATGTAATTTCAGCACTGCAACATGATGCTAAATGGTCCCGAAACATGGAAATATGGCACCCGATACATGAGATGAGCCCCGAAACTCAAAATTAGGCACATGTATTGACTTATAACTATACAAAGCATGCATTATTTGACTATGAAGCACAAAGACAAAACCAAGGCAGTTCCAAAACATGAACATTTCTAGTTCAAAGTATGGCCAAAAGGTGTTCACATGAAGAGCTAAGGCAACATGCAAAATTGGCTAGTAAGCATGAGTTGTATTACAACTATATGATGCGCATGAAATCTCACCAAACCAGCCAAAATCAGTGAACAAATCATGTCAAAATATGCCCAAATAACCACTGAAATATGGCCAATGCATGCAAAAATGATGAGCTCCTTTAGAGGGCCATACAAGGGGTTACTTAGCACATGCAACAAGGACACTTAACATGGCAAAACTAACTCTGGAAATGGATTATGGAGGTCCTAAAATCCACTGAAAAATGCCTGAACCGAGCTCAAGAAGTATGCAAATATAGGCCCCTTTGTAAGGCCAAAAAGGGCATCAAACCTACCGAGGAAAGAGGGGGTCACCCCCCTCTGATTTTGACCCTCAAAATAGCAAACCTGCCACTGAAAATCCACTGGATTTCAGTGTCTAGGAGGCCAAGCAAGGGCTTTCTTGAAGGTCTCAAAGAATAGCACAAAACAAGGCCAAAACAAGCATGCAAGGGGAGAGATGACCTCCAACACCAAAATAGTCTTAAACAAACATCTTAAGCATGCAAATAAAAAACTTTTTTCAGTTTATAGTTAAGCTCAAAAAAGCATGCAAGATAGGCTAAAATGAGGTACAAGAAAGTGCTAAAAAGGGGAAGAAACTTACCCTTGAAGACCAATTTCGAGATCAGCAATTTCAGGGGCCAAAAACCAGCTTTTAGAGCTCAAGAAACCCTCCCAAGAACCTCAGTCCAATGGTGGTGGTATATGGCTATGAGGTGTGGTGCAATAGGCCAAGAACAAGCCCCTTTTGAACCCTCTAACACACACAAATGTAGAGAGAGAGGGAGATATAGAGAGAGAGGGTGTATATATATCAGATATATATGCCCTAGGTCTGGTTTTTGCTGAAACAAGACAAAGGATGAGAGGGTTCTCTTATATAGGCAAAGGAAATGGTGTAAAGCTTCTCAAAGAAGCTAAGTGAAATGGTCAAAAGGACCAAGCTTCTAAAAGAAGCTATCCTAAAGGTGCAAGCTTCTTGAGGAAGCTAAGACAAGGGGTCAAAGCTTCCTCAAGAAGCTTTGAGCAAAGGGTGCAAAAAAAGGGGTCAAATGTGCAAAACAGCCACACACGTGCAGGGGGAGCAGAGTCTGTGCACTCCAGCTGGCACGCATTCAATCTATAGAATACTTCAGAAGGTCGTCGGCCCGCAAAATTGGTTGCCCGGCCACTTTAACTGGCCGGTCGTCCATCTATTTGGTCGGTCAGCCATCTGTTTTGGTCGGTCGGCAGGAAAAATCTGCTCTGTAGGTCCAACTTCCAACGGGCATAACTTCTTCATATGAACTCCTTTTTAGGTCATTCTTGTGTCAAAATTGAAGCCCCAGAAGTAAGCTTTCCAATGGCATCATCCTTGCATCAAAATTCCAACTGTGAAAAAAGTTATGCTTGTTTTGGTGAAGGCTGTTCAGTTTCGGTCCAACCGCGATGATACCCAACTTCAACCAATCATATCTCCGCCCTCTGGACTCGGATTTAAGAGATTCTTGAATGAAAAATAAAGCCCCGGAAGTCTTCTTTCCAACGGTGGTGGCCTCATAGCTTAACTCCAAGTGTATAGACAGATAAGCTTGATTTAGCGAGGACTGCTCGTCCCTCTCTTAGCGATTCTTGCCTATCTTCTTCTCCAACTTGGTTTCTTCTCTCCTTTCCCCTTTTCTTCAACTTCAAACCCCTAAGAAAGGTATTTTGAAAGATTTTTCAAAGATTTCATCTCTCTTTCATTCATTTCCACTTTGTCCTTGCTCGGTTTACCGAAAAGTACAACGTTTGACAAAATGCAAGCCTCGGAACATCGCAGAAACTTTATTTCAAAAAAGTTTTGAAAGAGAGGGTTTTATGGTCTAAAAACCATTCAAAATAGCTTTGGTCCAAAATGGGATGTGAAGTTGAGATTTGACCCTCTCCTTGCTGAAGAAATTGAACCTTTGCCCTGCACATCTTTCATCACCGAGCAAACCATCAGTAGCGCCCAAGTCTTAAGGGCGGTCAAAAATGGGGTGTCTACACTTACAGAGTAGAAAGCAGGAGGAAAAACAATGGCAATTAAGATATGAACAGTTGTTTACAAAATTGCCCACATTGTTCGTGTCAATAGTCGTGGGAAGAATAAATAAGAAATCTTTAGTAAAAATAATGTTTATTTCATTTTTCTAGTACACTTCATAGATAATACAGGTTCATCTTTAATATAAATAATGAAAATACTAGCAAATAAAGATACATTTAGTGACCTCATGATGTTAATATTTTTGTGATGTGATTCTATCCAAACAAACATGCTATGTCATCTTAAGTTTGGCCTAGTCCGACATTGGATCATTTTAACTCTTAAATCCGCCACTCAACTAGTAGATATCAGCTATGTTGTCATTTATCTTGAAGAGCTATTAAATAAATTAGACCCTTTTAATAATTATTTGAATATGAAACATTAAAAAAAAACTTCATTGTAAAGTAAATTTAGGTCTTTTCAGAAATATTTTAATTTAAGCCCAATATATATATATAAATTATAATTAAAATTTTCTAACGGATTAAATTAGAATTTCCCATCTCAAGTCCTGTCCAAAAATTTATAAACTAAAAATGTATTCCAAATCTTAAAATTATGGGAGTGAACTGGCCCATGGCTGCCTGTAATTTGAGATGCATGTGAGGCACGACAAGTTCCACAATGCAGCTCTATAAATCACAATTATAATAATATATTTGACTAATATTATAAAATAAAATAAAAAAACACTTTAAAATAAGAGTTCAATCAAGATGTTTGTTATATGAAATTTATTTTGGGTTGCTCTAATGACGGTATATTGCAAGTAAAGAATATAATTTATTTGCCTTAGCTTGCAGTCATAATTTCTTTTTTCAGGAAGCCTTATTCTATCTTTATAGGAAAAATTATGAAAAATTAGCTCAACTAGTACCATGATGCACAAACATAGTTTGACGTGAAAAAAAAAAAAAAAAAAAAAATCATAAAAAATCAGATTTCAAGCAACTAGTACTGGGGAGCTTCTATATACACACACCTAATCCCCTCTATATACACACACACTTAATAATATTTAATTTTATTACTGTCAGTTGACTGGGTTGGGCTACTAGATTGTCATAACTTTTTAACTATTCCATCCATGTTCAAATTGGACTCAGATTAATTTTTTTTCTCTTTGGTTTACTTATCAAAAAAAAAAAACAAACTATTCTCTTGGGTTAAATGCTAGTCAGAAGGTTTAGAATGGCTGTGAAGTAGCACCTACTGCACTGTTAAAAGGAGAGGGTTTAAGTAATGAAGTATATTTCGGCATCTACTGAACTTGTGATTGAGGTGAGACTGTCTGGTTCAAGTTGATGTTCTGCATGATTGGAGATATCTTGTGGGGGTAAAATACTTGTCTTATTGTGCTTTTTGGCTTTTGCTTTGGAATCTAATTTGGATTCATAAGATTCCATTCTTTTTTTTGCCCTGTATGAATCCAACTTTCTTTCCTTCTTGAGAATCCAAATGGGAGTTTGTTGGGTTAAAGTTTTTTTGACATGAACATCGACTCAGGATGCCTCCCTTTTATTGATGCTTTACTGTTAAAAGAAAGAAGCACGGAGGTAGCAAAGAAGTAAGAAAAAAAAATTTCCCCCTACAATGTGAGTCAGAAGAATAATTCCTTATGTGGTTTTGTCATTTGTGAATAGAAGCATACTGATGCCCTGCATTAATATCCATGGGCAACAGCTAACTGCTAGGAAAGTGGGTTAATCTTCTCAGTTTTAATAGTTCTGTATTATTTGTTTGCCAACCTTATTTGGTCGAGAATTTTTTATGTACACAGTCCTGAATAGAGGATTTCATTTAAATAATGTATCTACTTTGTGTATCAATTTGTGGGGCTTTACAAAAGAGATTCACTTAGAGAAAGAACGGTAGCATGGGTATGTTTTTCACAAAATTAAGGTTGATGTTGAAATTGTTGAGTTTGTTTTTGCATGAAGTAACTTTGGTAAGCCTTAATTAGATGTATTAAGCTTTTGAATAAAACGTAATGCTTTCACTCTTGAAACAAAGTGGAAAATGTTGATGCCCTATGAAGCACGGACACCTCTTCAGCAGCAACATATGGGTGTCCGACACGTGTCGGACACGGACATGCGATGGACGCGTGTCGGACACTCTCTCTAACGCTTCTAGAATTTTTTTTTATTTTTTTATTTTTCCAATCGGACACTTTGCGGACACGCTCACAGACACTTGAGGGACATTGCGAGTGGAGAGAGAGAGAGAGAGAGAGGGAGAAGAAGTCGCTCACTTGTAAACCCTAGGCGAAGCTATCGAAGCTTTTGAAGGTCCCTATTGAAGCAATCGCAGATTCGCAGGTAGCTCTCCCTCTCTCTCTTCTCTCCTTCGTCTCATCGTCTTCGTTCTTCTCCCTGTATGGTTGTCTCTTTCTTTTCTTTGTTTCCGTTTCTTTCTCTCTCTTTTTTTTCTTTTCTCTCTTTTCTGTTTAATTATATATTTTCTGAACCCCTTTTATGAGATCAGCTATTGGATAAGAACAAAAATTTGGCAACCCCTCTATTTTTTAATATTCATCTTTGGCCCTAACATGCATAGAGTAAATTAATTTTATTTGAAGCAAAATTAAATTTCTTGAGATTGCTCATTAGGTAAAGTGTTGAAATTGATGAATAGCTTTATATATATTTTAAAATATTTATTAATGTTATTTTACATTTTTTATTATTTCTCAATTTTTTTAAAATTTTTTTTATGAGATAATAAATAAATAAATAAAATTATATATTTTGAACGTGTTTCCTATTTTTTTGAAAATTTGCGTGTCCGTGTTGTGTCCGTGCTTCTTAGTTGATGTCTTATTTTTATTTTTTCCTTTTCTTCTAAATTCAAAGCAAGATGACAGCCCTTTGTAGGAGCAATGGAAAAACTGTTTTAAAACTTTTTTTTGGTCCTGAAGAAGTCTTTTTTTGTTTGTTTGTTTGTTTGTATTTCAGTTATATCAAAGATTATGACGGAGGGATCCTTATGGAATGCATAATCGATCCCAAGCTTCCATACACTGATTTATCAACTATGGTACGCCGTCAGAGGCAGGTAGGACAAAATTTGCTCAGTCAATTCATCCAATGATATTCGATAATGAGTTAAATAATAAGTTGAGGGCATGTGATGACTTCATATGGATTTGGTGAATGATCATGGGAGAAGCCAAAAAAAAAAGAAAAGAAAATTAACAGTTGACACTTGTATTGCAATGATCTCTATTTAGTGCACGTGGATTTTGGCTGAAGAAGATAAATTCGTTGTTGTAAATTCTACTCATGCTTTGTTATTTTTTCTTCGCAAATCTCTTTGACACTATGATTTGCAATGAAGTTCTAACTATATTGGCAATGATAGGCAATTGATGAGAAGATAAGGGAGTTATCAAATTGTCACATCGTCTACCCTGGGATTGATTTTCAGAAGGTATATGTCACCATCATTGGATTATGATTATAAAAATAAAAAAAAAAATTCCTGGTAAATGCTTGATTTTATTGAGAGCAAAGATACAGAATGGAATTTCATGTTGTGGTAATTATTCATGATTGAAGTTTACCCAGTTTTCCAAACTATGCATTGGAATTTTATGGAATACGTTGACAGGAGATGGCTAGATCATCTCTTATCTGTAAACCTTTCCTGTTGAGACTTCAAACCATCTTCAACTGACTGTTATAAGTCTTACTTGGTGTCACTAATACGACTGATTGCATGATGAATTTGAATTAGGTTGCTTGTTTTTAGATTGCCATTTTGCAAGGTTGACTGTTGAGTCTTGTGTTTGATGGTAGGCCATAATGGTGGGGAGGAAGGGGGACACTTTCAAAGATGTGTTTGTTGGAGAGGTGGTGCAGAGAAATATATTGTATCTGAATTTATATTATAATTCTTGTCAATAAAATTCCAGACTGTTTCAAAATTTTGAGCCTTGGACAATCAATGATATAAAATCTAGAAGGTCTATTCTCTATTTTTCATCCAGTTACATCTTTTATATCACCAATTCAGATGGTCCCCTGACCTAGAAATATTACTTACAGTGGATCACTGGTGAAATATGCAAATCCGAGTTTCCTTACAGTATACGACACACTTGATGATTGGTGTTATTTATATATCTATTTATGGAAAATAGTTTCAAGAAGTTGCTGCTATTATTCAGAAATCTGCAACTTGCCTTTTTCAAAGTTGAATGGTGCTCTTACTTTTTATAAAAAATGATATGATTAAGTTATCTGTAAATGATGCGTGTATGCTTCAATCCTGTTTCTGATCAAGAACTTTTTTTTATTCAGAAAGAAGCTGGTATTCCTAAAAAAATTGTCAAAGTTGAGGATATTCCTGGCTTGAGTAAGCTCCTCCATGCTTTCACTTGTTATATATATCCTAAAATTTGAATGTATTATTTTAGGAATTTATGTATTCGGAAGTGCATGACTGTTTACCCTTTATAAACTTGATTGATAAAAAAATTATCGTCTTTTGGTAGATGTGATATATGCTCTTCTCTATTGTTGTTTCATCAACTCTGCAACCTTTATGAAGACTCCCTTCACTGGGAAGTGAATGAATCTTTATATCATTTGTAGCCAAACAGATAAGTAAAGTTTCCTAGCTGAGATGTTATATAGCAGCATGTCTTTCCAGTTTAAGAGATGCGCTTTGTGAAATAAAGACGAGCTATCGCAATTATTTTGTATATAATATTCTTCTTCTTGGTGAAATAGATATTGTTTTTTTATTATTTATTATTTTTATTGGTCCAAAGCACTGTTCCTGATGTGTGTTATTTCATATTTTAAAGTATGCTGTAAATATTATGAGTCTCCAATTGTCTAGCAATATGTTTATTTTGTTTTTGCAGCAGTATTCACTCCTTTAAAATTGTTATGTTGATGCAAGTGTGTTTATGTACTACTTGTGCTTTTGGAATACTAAATTGAAGTTGGCGGTGATAATGGTAGGGGAGGCTGGGTGGACACCTGATCAGTGGGGTCATTCTCGGTTTAAAACAGTAATTGCTTCTGTTGATAGTGCTTCTCATCACAAAAATCTGACTCTTTTCATGCGCTCACTTCTAAAGGCAAGTTTGAGATTCTTTTATTCCCCCTTACCTTGCTTTATATTTTGATAAAAGTGATTTGTATTGCGAAGTCCATCTAAAGTCGACGGGGATCACTCTTGTAGAAATCTTTTGCAATTGACTGTGCTAAATTGTAGTTGCAAATGGAGCAGAAAAGCATGATCATAAATGGTTACTATGGCTGCACTTGTTGAACTTAGTTAAATTGTTAAGTTTGATTCCCATCTTTCAAGGATGCTGCTGTGGTTTCTCCATGTGTACCTGTTTCTGATAGGTACATGTGTTTCAGTGCTTAATCTGAAAGTGTGAATAACAGAGGCGGCTGCCATGTTGTCTGTGTGTCTGCCGTTTTTATCATAGCCCAATGTGTTTCACTAGTTTACCTGAAAGCCCCATACACATGAATGCCAGATCCAACTGCATTTATCATAGCCCCAATGTGTTTCATGGGTAAGAATAATGTTTCTCATTCTAAACACCTATGTTAGTTTTTCCCATCTAATGATGTCTGACTAAGATTTACTGATTTGGTGAGATTATTTTGGAATTGTAGGCTTATGTCATCGAAGTTTCTCTTGTATTTATCCAGTTGTCATTTTTTTTTTCTGTTGAACTAGTAGCCAGTTGTCATTTGGGGCATGTATAATTGCATAGTTAGTACTGGTTGATTTGCTTTTTAGTTACTGAGATGCCTATCCTGTTAACATGCTTTTGAAAATCATCAATCTTTGCAAGGGATCATTGTCGTCAAATCGCAAATCAAATAGTGAATTGTTTGCTAAAATAGTGAATTATGAATAATATCGAATCATGATTCGTAAGATTCATTTATTTAATATGATATGTAATTTTATATATTTATATACTAATAAAAATACACTGTTTAAAATAAAGTAAATTAGAACTATAACTAAATTGTATATATGTGTATACATATAAAATCGTGTATGTTAGTATAACTAATCAATCTCTTCTATATATCTTAATAGTTTAGTGAAAATGACATCATTTTATGCATTATGTAAACAAAGACAAAAATAGAGGCGCAATGAATTGTAGTGAATCACAAGTTGAATTGAAAGATTCCCTCAGTTTCCAATTCAACAGCACGATTCAAATCCTTTTTATGAAACTCATATCAAATCGTATGAATTGAATCGTGAATTGTATGATTTTAACAACCATTCCTGGGATGACACGAAAAATTTGTAATCAAAGTTTTGAAGTTCAGTTTTATATGAAAGTTCATTTACTCAAGCTGTGGTATTACTTAATAAAATGTTATGCATGGTCAACTACAACATCAATTAGTTAATTGGGAGGGTAAAGAAAAAAATAAAGAAAGTGAAAAAAAAGAAAAAGAAAATATCAACAACAGGCTTGTGGAATTTTTGAACTATAAGACCAGTTCAACTAAACTGATACCATTTTCCCTCTCTATCTTGATTTGGTCCAAACATTTTGGATGTTCATTGAAGTATGTTTGTATGTGGCCAATGAACTAATTATCTTATTTCAGCCATGGATATTAGATGCAGCTCAACTAGCTTAAAAATTTGTTTATGGCCATCTTCCTTTGACAGTGTAATATGTGACTTTGGTGTAGAAAAATTGTCATAATAACATAAACGAGTCAAACTATAACCATCTAGAATCATCCTCTACATAGTTTGTGTAACGCCCTCAAAATAATACATGAAACCCATCATCTTAGACATGCAATGATATAAGAAGAATAAACATCTTTCTATTCATCAGAGTAGTTCTTGCAAAAGTATTACATGTTAACAACAAAAGCAAATGCCCTATGGGCTTACAGCTTTTCAAGTCAACACTTGATTACAAAAAGAAGAGTGCTAACTCAAATACATATTAAGTCATTGGCTTGAATTTACATATAATACATCAAAAGGAAACAAAACAACCAAAACAGTCCGTCTGCCTCTAGCCTTCCATGCTATGTCCTTGGAGGTGGCATGCTACCTGTACCTCAAAATAATGTCCCATATAGGGTAAGCCAACGCCCAGTAGAGATATGCTAAACATAATATGAGCAGTAACTAAGACATTTGCAATTGATAAATGTTTGACTCACATAAATCAATTCACAAACCATTTCCATCACACGACAAATGTGTCCATGTTTCATTTCATTTTTCATTTCCTTTCCAATTCTCAATTTATAACTATGGCTCAGAACCCGGCCAAACGATTTGAATGAGACAGTAACTCATATTAAACATGTTCTACTTCACACTAGATAAGCATACTAGTTGTATCAACACTTTAACAGATAAGCCCATGAGCTGTATCCACACTTCAACAGATAAGCATATAAGCTGTATCAACACTTCAACAGATAAGCATATAAGCTGTATCAACGGAGTCCATCTCCTATCTTCTCTCAAACACTATCCGGTTTAGAGGTCCATCCCATATCTTCCCCTAAACCGTGGAGTACATCCCCTATCTCCTCCCACACAACACAATGTATATAAACATAGATCATATACACATTCAATCAATACATAAAGTTAATGTATTATTTCAACCATCATATTCTATGACACTTCAATTGATTAGGTTTAGTTTGCCTAATCATCATGCATTATCTACAACAATCAAGACTACCCTCCACCGGTAGCCCAAAGCAATTATTTCTAAACAGATAATAAAAGCACTAGCAGATAAATTATCCGCATTTTCGAAAGTGAATGATTTATAAATCCAATTCCACTATCCCATTTTATAATGAGCCAATTTCATTATATTCAACTCAATTTCACAAACCCATAACTTTCCCAAATTAATTACACCAATTAATTTATGCACAATTTAGGACTTTCTCTCACATCTCTCAACATTAACCCCAAGGGTCTAAATATTACCAACAACACCAATATACTCATTTTGAAACCCAAATACATGTTTATGGTTCAAAATAAACATAACCCTCTTTTCAAAATTACACATTTGAAACCTTAACTTTTAAAAACCCAAAACCATTTATACAAAAGCTCAAAATCTAGGTCAAAGCCCATAAGAGTGAGTAGAAATCCCTACCTCAAATTCGGAGCTCAAAGGAAGAAGAAGACCAAACTCGCAGTGCTCCAAACTCCAAACTTCTCGGATCAAAATGTAGCCCTCAACGATCAATACACTTTTTACAAAGGCCAAAGGGTAAGAGATTACTCTAACTAGATCAATACCTAGAGAGAAGTGCAGGTTTTAGTGAGAGAAGCGGAGGTTTTAGTGAGAGAAGCTCTCAAATGGCGTTTTTGAAAAGTAAGAGAGAGAGTGGAGATGTAAAAAGTGATTTAAAATAGCCTAGCTGTCAACTGATATACGACTCTCCCGCTCGAGCTGAGAATAGAACGCTCGAGCGTCAAGCACAAAAATCTGGACACGCTCGAGCGCCAAGACACAAGAATAAAGTACATCCACTCGAGCGTAAAAACCAGTCCGCTCGAGCGTAGATTTCTCCCTCCCAGAACTTTCACAGACAAAGTACTACCCGCTCGAGCGCCAACATACCCGCTCGAGCGTGAAAAACACGCTTGCAGAAGTTTTTGCAGAGGCACGATATACTGGGAGTGTGTAAACCCCGCTCGAGCACAAGAAGTCCCGCTCGAGCAGACAACCAAAAACCAAACTCCGCTAGAGCGCAGAATGACCCGCTCGAGTGTAACACCAAAAACCTGGGCAACAACATTTGAGACCAAAAACTCAACCTACCTGTTCGAAACATGCACAACACATCCTAAAACTCAAACATGTGAAATTAAAGGATGACAACAAGGTATACAACCACCAACACCACGGAACCAAAGTCCGGAATACAATAAATACAGAAAGGGAAAACCGGAATCGCTATAACCTTCCCCCATTAAAGAATTTCGTCTCCGAAATTAAATACAAGTTTTTTAAAAACAAGATTTTCTCACTTCCCAACATTCTTACAAGCAAAATTCAACAACTCGACCCATTACTGGTCATCTCATCTCTTTTCAAGAGGCAATATACAACTTTTTCCACAACATGCATTATAGATATGCATTCCCTGAAATTCCACAAATTTCAATACCACATTCCACAATTCTATATCATATTCAATGTTCATGATATATATATCCATTTCTACAATACATTCAACATATACAATGTTACATTAAACTTCCATTAACCAAAACATACACAATATTTTACAACTCAAGACACATTCGATGTTCATGAAGTTCATCATATTACATAATTTCAATACATGATTATACATCAATAAACATGTCCGGATATTTTTTACGGACCTCCAACTCACATTCCCAAGTGGCTTCTTCCACTCCATGATGCTTCCACAAAACTTTTACCAAGGGAATGGTCTTGCCTCGCAAGACTTGATCCCGCCTATCTAAGACCCGAACCGGTCTCTCCTCATACGAGGCATCCTCATCTACCTCTAAGTCAGTCCAATCCAACACGTGCGATGGATCCGGCTCGTACTTCCGAAGTATACTAACATGAAATACGTCATGCACCCCGGACAACTGCGGTGGCAAAACCAAACGATAAGCAACCTCCCCAATCCTCTCAAGGATCTTAAAGGGACCGATAAACCGAAGGGATAGCTTCTCACTCTTCCCAAACCTCATCAAACCTCGCCTCGGTGATATTTTTAAGAAAACATGATCACCCGTCTCAAATGCCAAAGGTCTCCTCCTATGGTCAGCATAACTCTTTTAGCGACTCTGGGCTATAACAAGCCTCCTACAGATAAGCTCAACTTTCTCCGTCGTCTCCCTAACCAATTCCGGGCCCAACAAAGGTGCATCACCCACCTCGGCCCAACATACTGGAGACCTACAAGGTCGGCCATACAAGGCCTCAAGCGGTGCCATACCAATACTCGACTAAAAGCTGTTGTTGTAGGCAAACTCCACCAAGGGCAAGTGCCTTTCCCACGTCCCACTGAAATCAAGGATACAACCTCAAAGCATATCCTCAAGGATCTGGATAGTACGCTCGGACTGCCCATCAGTCTGAGGATGATAAGCCATACTAAAGGTCAACTTAGTGCCCAAGGCACTTTGCAAACTCTGTCACAATCTAGTAGTAAAACAAGGGTCTCTATCTGAGACGATCGTCATTGGGACCCCGTGCAACCTCACTATGCCCCGAATATACAAGTCGGCCAGAAAATCTACCGAATCTCTCACGCTCATAGAGATAAAGTGCGCCGACTTAGTCAACCAGTCTACAATCACCCAGATAGCATCACTACCCCGCTGAGTCCTCGGAAGACCTACAACGAAGTCCAAAGTGACATGCTCCCACTTCCACTCGGTAATAGGCAAGGGTTGCAACAAACCCGCTGGCCTCTGATGCTCGGCCTTCACTTGTTGACAAGTAAGGCACTTAGACACGAAAATCGCCACATCCTTCTTTATACCCCGCCACTAAAACTGGCGACCCAAATCCCGATACATCTTAGTGCCTCCCGGATACACCGCAAGGCGCGAATGGTGAAACTCTCGAAGTACCTCCTCTCGCCAAGACTCCGGCACAAACAAACAGTCTCGGTATATCACACTCAAGTCGAGATACACCGTCAAACCCTTTTCAACCTTCTCAATGGATATCTTCTCTCGGAGGGATTCTACCTCAAGGTCATCTCTCTATGTCTCTAACACTCGAGTCACAAGTGTAGGCTGCACAACAACAGAAAATAGGGCCGCAGCCTCAACGGATTCGCTCAAAAGCAAATCAAACTCGCCAAGTGCCTCCAACATCTCCCACTCTCGGATGGCTACACAAGCTACATCACTAATGGATTTTCTGCTAAGGGCATCGGCCATAACATTAGCCTTTCCCGAGTGATAGTGCAACTCAAAATCGTAGTCCTCAATGAACTCCATCCACCTTCTCTGCCTCAAATTCAAGTCCCTCTATGTAAACAGGTACTTCAAACTCTTCTGGTCCGAGAATACATCGAACCTCTCACCATAAAGGTAGTGCCTCCAAATCTTCAAGGCAAAAATCGCGGCTGCTAGTTCTAGGTCATGTGTAGAGTAATTCTTCTCGTGTATTTTCAATTGACGTGAGCCATAGGCTACCACTTTCCCCTCTTGCATCAACACACAACCCAAACCCTCTCGTGAAGCATCACAATAAACGACATAACCTAAGCCTCTCTCCGGAGTAATCAAGACCAGAGCGGTGGTCAATCTAACCTTCAACTCCTGGAACGACTTTTCACAAGTCTCACTCCATACAAACTTGACCCCTTTCCGCGTCAATCTAGTCAAAGGCGAAACTAGCCTGGAGAAATCCTTCACAAATCGGCAGTAATACCCAGCTAATCCCAGAAAACTGTGGATCTCAAAAACGCTCTTAGGCTGTGCCCAATCTTGCACTACCTCAATCTTAAATCTATCAACAGACACCCCTTCCCTAGATACCACATGGCCTAAGAACTTGACTTCTCCCAGCCAGAACTCACACTTTCCAAACTTGGCATACACAGCCTGTGGGCTCTAAGCAACTCAAGCACCACTCTCAAATGTTCCTCGTGCTCCTCCTCAGAAGGTAAATAGATAAGGATGGCGTCCACGAAAATGACCACAAAACGATCTAAGAATTCCCGGAAGATCCGGTTCATCAAATCCATAAAGACTGTCGGTGCATTGGTGAGCCCAAATGGCATCACCAAAAACTCATAATGGCCATACCGCGTACGGAATGCCATCTTAGGAATATCCTCCTCCCTAACCCTTAACTGGTGATAAACCGATCTCAAGTCTATCTTAGAGAAACAACGGGACCCCTTCAACTGGTTGAACAAATCATCTATACGGGGCATAGGGTATTTATTCTTGACCGTAGCTCAATTCAACTTCCGGTAATCAATACACAATCTCAAGGCGCCATCTTTCTTCTTAGCCAAGAGGGCTGGTGCTCCCCACGGTGAAACACTAGGGCGGACAAAGCCCTTATCTAGCAGTTCCTAGAGCTGAATCTTCAATTCACTCAACTCAGCTGGGGCAAAACGATAAGGTGCCATAGAAATCGGGGCTGTGTCGGGCACTAAATCAATAGAGAACTCGATATCTCGGTGAGGTGGCAAACTAACGAGATCCTCGGGAAAAACATTCGAATACTCACAAACCACTCTCGGTAATACAATCTGGGTCTCATCACACTCACTACTCAAAAGGCTAGCGAAAAGACCACTAAGCTCACTCCGCCCTCGTGGATCATACACCGATGGCAACACACTACCAACCCGATCCCCCAGAAAATGGAAACAATCCCCGCTCAAGGTACATACTGTGACCCTCTGGTGGTAACAATCGATAACAGCCTGGTATGACGATAACCAGTCCATACCCAAAATAACATCAAATCCCGGCATGGGCATAACTACAAAAGGAAACGGAAGCCGACGATCGGCGACCTCTATATTACAACCTCTACATCCTTGTTTCAAAATCAATTCACCCCCAATAGGTGATACAACACATATAGGAGATGTTAATTGTGCCAACTCCAACCCCAAAATAGATGCAAATGCAGCAGACACAAAGAAATGAGACGCGCCCATATCAATCAATACACTAGCAACCGAGTTGCAAAACAGAAAGGTACCTCTCACAACTGATGGAGTCGGTACTAGGTCCTAGGTCTTGATAAAGATACACGCGCTCAGAGGCCCCTCGATCAACCTCGCCACCTCTAGGAGCAAACGATCACAGACAACCTGGGACGATGAAGCCTCGATTAGCCTCGAGGCTCGAGCCGAAGCTGGTGAAAACTCTGCCTCTGCCCAGATGCACCAGATATGCCACTCAACTGCGGGCAAAACCTCTTCAGTGCTACCGACCATTAATCGATAACAAGACAGTGGTGACCCGCCTCGACTTCCGCTCATGTCTAATCGAAGATGAAGCAGCTCTCTGACCTCCTCCCTTCTGCGGGCAAACTAAAGACTTGTGGCCCAGCTGGCCACACTTGAAACAGGTGATAACTCCCTGATTGCCTCTCCCCGAGCCTGCACTCGGCACTAGAAAGGTCGATCTAGCAACACCACCCTGAGACTGCTGAGGGTTAGAACCCCTCTGTCTCCTGCCATCACCCTGGCCATCCTGGCTCCTCTTGGAGCCTCTCTACCCCTCCTTCTCCTCCTGCATCATAATCTCTATATGAGCTACAACATCAACCAAACGCCCAAAATCCCAGGTCATCGAACCCCCAACTCTCATCTTGAGTCCACGCCTCATCCTCTTCTCAAACTCGAGGCAACGGCGTTCCTCGGACGCCACAAGTTCAGGTGCAAACACGACAAGCTTAGTAAAAGCCTCAAACTCTCCATCGACAAACCCATCTGCCTAAGCTGACAAAACTGGTCCCTCAGCTTCTCCCTAACAGTTGGAGATAAATACTTCTCCTGGAAAGCATCCACAAAGGCCTCCTACGTGCCACCAATACAACCCTTCGTGTACTTCCACCACTAACCCGCATCTCCCTTAAGCTGGAAAGATGCCAAGGTCACCTTCAATGCTCCGTCCTCGATGCCAAGCATCTCGAACGTCTTTGTTATCTGTTCCAACCACTCATCCGCCTTAAGTGGCTCCTTCGGGTCCCCAACAAACTCATCCGAATTAGACCGGAAGAATTTCCTCTTCAAGAAAGAAGGCCCTGCATCAACAACCAGGGCCTGAATTGGAGCCTGAATTGGATTCTTAGCTCTGAGAATTCCCATAGACTCCCTCAAAGTACCGGTTATCCCACGGGCTAAAGCACCCATGGCCTCCTGACCTGCTGGTTGGGCCACATTGGCCTGGCCAACCCCCTCCTGCTGTGCCGGAATATCATCCGGTAAAGGCAACTCCTGCCTACCACACCTACCACGTCTCCCTCCACGTCCTTGTACTCGTCCTGACATCCTAATAAATGTGACAAGAACATTAGCACATTCATAAATGTGCCGAAACTAAAACACTCGCGCCCTAATGCATGGACAACTGTAATTCACTCCACGTAAGCACATAAACACATAAGCACTTACGAATTTCATTTCCGGATAATGATAGTCCCGAGGCGTTACTAGAGTTCCGGTTAGAAACAGCATTGATCAAGTGCTTTTCCAACAAGACTCACAGAAACCCAAGGGTCCAATCAACATCCTAGAAACTAAATCCCATATCCAAATAATCACATAAACATGTTATCACATAAGCACATAACATTACATCTAAGTCTCTAACAAGCGAGACAAACCATTGTGATACTAATCACTTCCCACGTACCCAAAGTATTCAAACCCGATACGCTCTGATACTAAGTTGTAACGCCCTCAAAATAATACATAAAACCTATCATCTTAGACATGCAATGATATAAGAAGAATAAACATCTTTCTATTCATCAGAGTAGCTCTTACAAAAGTATTACATGTTAACAATAAAAGTAAATGCCCTATGGGCTTATAGCTTTCCAAGTCAACACTTGGTTACAAAAAGAAGAGTGCTAACTCAAACACATGTTAAGCCCTTGGCTTGAATTTACATGTAATACATCAAAAGAAAACAAAACAACCAAAACAGTCCGTCTGCCTCTAGCCTCCCAAGCTATGTCCTTGGAGGTGGCATGCTACCTATACCTGAAAATAATGTCCCATATAGGGTGAGCCAACGCCTAGTAAAGAAATGCTAAACATAATATGAGCAGTAACTAAGACATTTGCAATTGATAATTTTTGACTCACATAAATCAATTCACAAACCATTTCCATCACACGACAAATGTGTTCATGTTTCATTTCATTTTCCATTTCCTTTCCAATTCTCAATTTATAACTACCCGCTCGAGCGTGAAAAACACGTTTGCAGAAGTTTTTGCAGAGGCACGATATACTGGGAGTGTGTAAACCCCGCTCGAGCGTAAGAAGTCCCACTCGAGCGGACAACCAAAAACCAAACTCCGCTCGAGCACGGAATGACCCGCTCGAACGTAACACCAAAAACGTGGGCAACAACATTTGAGACCAAAAACTCAACCTACCTGTTCGAAATATGCACAACACATCCTAAAACTCAAACATGTAGAATTAAAGAATGACATGTGGAATTAAAGAATGACAACAAGGTAAACAACCACCAACACCACGGAACCAAAGTCCGGAATACAATAAATACAGAAAGGGAAAACCGGAATCGCTATAGTTTGAGCTGGTGGTTGCTTAAAATAACTGCTGGTCTCTTAAAGGCCTTTTAGTTCAAAGATTCTTTTAACTGGCGGTTTTTGTGAATTGAGGTCTACTTGAAAGTCACAGAAGTGTGACAATAGTTGGGCACATTAAGTTTATCTTCACTTATTGTGCTGTTGCATTTGAGATTTATATATATATATATATATTTTAAAGTTTGGCTTGCCCTTTTTTGTATTGAAATTGCGATGCTTGGGATATTCATGCAGATTTGAAAACAATGTCGAAGTGAGTAGAGTCGGAAAGTTTGGGCTAACTGGTCATCCCACAGGACGTCTTACCAGTCGTTTGGCCGGAATAGTGTTCGGTTTATTTTCTTATATATATATATTTTTTTACCTATTATTTTTATATTAAAAAAAATATTTGTTAAATTTTTTATGAGCTTTGAATATAATTTTGGGTTGTGTATTTGGTTATAAGTTGTAAATTTTTGTATTAAATATCATATGGCACATCACTTAATTCAAACTCAATTTAAAACTCTTTTCAAAACTCATAACCAAACAAAATTTTCACAGTCAAATCATAATTTCAAAACTCACAAATTCAAAATACAATTCTATTATCAAATTATAAAACTCTACCAAACACTACCTTGACTCTTTTTCTTTTCTTTTTTTTAAATTTAATTTTTTTTTGCCGTATTGTAACTTTCGAACTTGCCCAAATATCAATTGCTAACACTACAAGAAAAGTGGATTTATGAGACGGAACAATTTGCGACGGCACACTTGCCGTCTCAAAAAGTCACTTTTTGCGACAGTAGAAAATGCTGTCTCAAAAAAATACAGTATTTGCGACAGCAGAAAATGCCGTCTAAAAAAAGCAGAGTATTTGCAACGGCACAATTTGCCGTCTCAAATACTCTCATTTTTTGAGACGGCAAATTGTGCCGTCGCAAATACTCTGCTTTCGCAAATACTCTGCTTTTTTGAGATGGCATTTTCTGCCATCGCAAAAAGTGACTTTTTTTTTTTTTTTAAGTGAATATTTTTAAAATTTTAAATATTTTTTTTAGATGCACCTTACGTAGATGTATCTAAAAAAAATATGAATTTTTTATTTAAAAATTAATAAATACATTAAAATACAAAAAAAAATGTATTGAATTATTGTATTTTTTGTATTTAGTGAATTTTTAAAAGATTTTTTTTACAATTTTTTAAATTTTTAGGTGTATTTATGTTAGGTGTGTCTAAAAATTACAAAAAATACTTTAAATATTAAAAAAATTCAATAAAAACAATATAACACGGAAACAAGAAAGTATAATTTTCTCAAAAGAGTTTTTGGAAAACTCTAACCTAGCATAGTGATTGTGGTTTTGAGACAGCTTCATATATATATAGTCACAAAATGTTTTGAATAAATTCAACGGTATTTTTCTGTCGCAAAAAAAATTAAAAAAAACAATGTTGTCTTACTCTTTTGATATAACATTTCTCTTTTCATTCATTTTTTCATCTTTCTGTCTCTCTGTCTCTATCTCTTTCTCTTCTCTTTATATCTTTCACTCATCACTCTTCTTTCTCTGTCTGTTTGTTTCTCTCTCTCATTTTCTCTCTGTGTCTCTCGCCTATCTCTCTTCTCTCTATCTCTCTCATTTGTTTTCTCTCTCGTTCATCTCTCTTCTTTCTATCTCTCTCATTTCTTTTCTCTCTCTCTCTATCTCTCTTATCTTTCTATCTCTCTCACCCATTTCTCTTATCTCTCTGTCTCTCTCTTTTTCTGTCTCTCTCTCTCGCTCATCTCTTTTCACTCTATTTCTCTCTCTTTTTTTGTCTATCTCTTTCTCATCTCTTGTTTCTCTCTCTCTTTCTATGTCTCCCTCTATCTCTTTCTTTCTCTTTCTCTCTCTATCTCTTTCACTGTCTCTCTTTCACTCATCACTCTTCTCTTTCTCTCTCTCTCTGTCTACTTGTCTATTTGTCTATCTCTCCCTCACTATGTTCGCCTTACTCACTCTCTTATTCTCATATTCTCTATTTATCGAGCTCCTTTTCGATTTATCGATCCACTATAAACGACGTCGTCTTACTCTTTTGAACATTTCTCTTTTCACTCATTTTTTCATCTTCCTATCTCTCTGTCTCTGTCTCTCTTCTCTTTCTCTCTCTTACTCATCACTATTCTCTATCTGTCTGTCTCTCCCTTTCTCTATGTGTCTCTATCTCTCTTCTCTCTCTCTCAACACTCTTCTCTTTCTGTCTATCTCTCTCTTTTTCTCTGTGTCCCTATCTCTCTTCTCTTTCTCACTCTGACTCATCACTCTTTTTTATCTGTCTGTCATTCTGTCTCTCTCTTTTCTCTGTGTCTCTCGTCCATCTCTCTTCTCTCTATCTCTTTCATATATCTTCTCTCTTTGTCTCTCTTCTCTCTCTCTCTTATTTTTTTCTCTCTCGCTCATCTCTTTGTCTCTCTCTCTCATTTATCTGTTTTCGCTCTTTCTTTCTCTCTCCCTTTCTATATCTTTTTACCCATTTTTTCATCTTCTTCTCTCTCTTTTCTTTCTCTCTCTCATTCATCACTCTTCTCTCTGTCTGTCTATTTGTCTCTCTCTCTCTGTATATCTCTCATTCATCTATCTCTTCTCTCATCTATTTTCTCTCTTTGTCTCTTTCGCTCATCTCTCTTCTCTCTATCTCTCTCACCCATTACTACTACCATCTTCACCACTCCACTACCACTATTACCACTATTGTGTAAATATCGATCCACTGTTTCTTTCTTTCTCTCTATGTGTCTGTCTGTCTGTTTGTCTCTCTCCCCCATTGTGTTCACCTTGCTCACTCTCTCTCTCATCTCTTCTCTATTTACCGAGTTATCCACTACAAGAAAATGCACTTTTAGCGACCACTTTGTCTCTCTCTCGCTCATCACTTTGTCTCTGTCTGTCTGTCTGTCTCTCTCTCTCTCTCTCTCTCTCTCTCTCTCCATCTCTCTTCTCTATCTGTCTCTCACTCATCTCTCTTTCACCACCTATCTTCTCTACCATATTCACCACTACTAAAAATGCCATTCCACTACTACCACTGTTGTCACTCCACCTCTACAACTATCATTACTACTACCATCGCTACCACTCTACTACCACCACTACTACTACCATTACCTCTCCTCTACCACTGCTATTCTATCTCCTCTACAACTACCACAACTTCACCACTTATCTCCTTCACATCACTACCACCACCACTATCACCTCTTATCCACCACTTTCACCACTACTGCCACTTCCTATCCTCTACTACAAACAATTAGTTCTTGATTTTTAGTAACAAAAAAAAAAAAAAAAGGTCGCAAAAAAATATTTTTCATTGACCACAAAAAATTAACTTTATTTTAATGAAAAATAATATTATTCCTACTTCTACCAAATAAAAAAATAATAATAATTTTTTATTCATTAAAATAAATATGAAACAAATAAATTTTTAGCCTTACTATGAAAAAAAAAATTCATTAACTATAAAAAAAAAAATTCATCAACTATAAAAATTATTTTAATAATTTTTTATTTTAATAAAAAATTCATTAAAACATTTGTGGGTGTGTGTAGGGTTTTGTTTGAGAACACACACACAACACAAACACAACGGAGCCGTCTCCTCTCCTCCAGCGTTTTTCCTTGACTGTGACATTTTGAACATTTTACTCTCACTTTAGGGTGTGTTTTTAACTTTATTCCCATTATAGGGTAAAACGGTTTTTGTAATGCCGTTTTCCAGAAAACGGTTTTTGAAAAACCGTATTTTCCGATTAAAATAATAATAAAATTTGAAAATGGAAACCGGCTTTTCTAAAGCCGTTTTTAATTAAGTTTTTAATTATTCTAAATTAATTTAAAACGGTTTTTATGAAACCGTTTTCTCATTAATTTTTTTTAATTTATATTTTCAACAAAAATATTTTTGGACAAATTTTTTTTTAAAAAAAAAGGTTTTAGAAAAGCCGTTTTTGGACAAATTTTTTTTTTTTTAAAACGGTTTTACAAAAGTCGTTTTTTAACCAAAAATATTTTTAATAAAAAAACGGTTTTAGAAAAGCCGTTTTAAAAAACGGTTTTGGTAAAACCGGTTTTACATTAATTTTTAATTTTTTTTAATTTATATTTTCAACTTAAATATTTTTTACCAAAAAATATTTTTAATAAAAAGCGATTTTAAAAAAGTCATTTTTACATTAATTTTATTTAATTTATATTTTCAACATAAATATTTTTTGACCACAAACATTAAAAATAAAAAATGGTTTTAGAAATTTTTTTTTTAAAATTATTTATTCTCATGTGGGAAGGTTGGACTTGGGAATCAAAAGATGAGTAAGAGAGCAGCAATTTCAATGCATTCAAAGATGGGTTTCTTTAAAAAATTACAGCACAAATAAAAATAAAATTTAAAACGTAATGCTTGCTTTGAGTTTTCTAAAACATTTTTTAGAAAATTGTATTTTCTTATTTTTCGTATTTTTTTGTTTTTGTTGAATTTTTTAATATTTTAAGTTTTTAAACATACCTAGCATAAATACACTAAATACCAAAAATACAAACAAAAAAAAAAAAGAAAATTCATTTCATTTTTTATATTTTTGTGTATTTATTAAATTTTGAAAATATTTTTTTACAAATATTTTTCTTTTTAAACACATCTAAGTAAAATGCATATAAAAAAAGAAAAAAAAATGCTTAAAATTTTAAAAATATTCACTAAAAACAAAAAACTCAATTTTCAAAAAACTTAATTTAGAAAACTGAGGCTTGTTTAGTTTGTATCTCAAGATATAATTTTTGAGAAATTTTTTAAAATTTTTTTGTAGTTCAAATTTTTTGAAAAAAAAAAATTCCAAAGCACTTTTCAAAAATTTCCAAAATTTCAAAGTGTTTACAAAACCCACCCTAGAGTGGGAATAAATATTTTATGTTTTAAATATATATATTTTTTTTAATGTGCACTATATTTTAGGGCTTTTCCCATATTAAGCCAAATTATCATCTTAATTCCCAAACTAGGCCTAGTTTGGACAGAATTCCCAAACTAGGCTAAAGCGCTATTACAAAACACGCTTTCACTGTTTGAAGCCGAAAATTTGATGAACATTGAAAGCGCTATTAGAAATCATGCTTTCAATTAAGAAAGCGAGGTTGCAAAACCACGCTTTTAACATAATTTTTTTTTAAAATTAAGAAAGCGCTATTGGTAGTGTAGTTTTTTTGTAAGAATGAGAACGTTATTTGTTATATTCAATGAATAATGGTTACATTATTGAGTTCTCATGATTGAGAAGATTAACAAGTTAAGAGAATGTGTATTTCTCCACAAATAAATTTTGTCAACATTTTCGTAATAAAACTTAATACATAATATAAGAAGTCACTAATTTACTAAATACTCATACAGGCATGAAAACAACATAACTGAAGTTGCAAATGTAATAGTTTTCAGTTACATAGGGAGTACAGACATAAGTCTTCCACAAAAATACATCATGGACACCATGAACTGAACACACAATACATACATCCTAGACACCCTGAACTGAACACACAATACATAAACATAATAGTTAGACAGACAAATATTAGGTAGACAATCTGACAAACTCATTAAGGAAACACTTAGTCTAACACAGACATTACATATTAATGCAAGTTGTTATATTGCCAAAGTGTAGACATTAACACCTAATTCGCGCTTAAATCGGCAGGTGGCTCAGAGTCTGAACAATCCGAAAGCTCAGCGTCAGAAACAAGTTCAGGATCCTCCATGATACCCTTGATAGCCGCAACATTTGGTTCTGTTCTGTTCTTCTGGGCATCCTTCTTAAGTATGTGTAGCTGCATATTGCGGGCTAACCTACGGCCCATTTGAGAAATCTCACGTTGTAGTCTTTCACATAGTCGATCAACATTATCAGGATCTTCCTTTTGGATCTCAACAGAACGTGCTTTTGGCACCTTCAGTCGATTTTCCCGACATAATATTTCCATTTGTTTTTTTTCCTAAATATTTTCATACACTTACAAATCCTTTTGTTACTTCTCATGTTTTCAAAAAGTTTGAAAAGTTTCCAATTCTATTTTCATTTCCAACCTAACCAAAAGAACGTACGGAAACGAATTTTTGATCCTATTAGAGAAGACGGGAAAATTATCACATTTTAATAACAGCATTTGATTTCTTTAACATCAATTTATAACCCAAGTTTGACATCACATATGCCTGACCATACAAGGTACCATCGAACAAAGTACTAGCCAAAATTAACAACAAACAAAGAAAAAAAGAAAAAAAAAAGCTTACTAAAAATAAAAATAAAAAGAAGAAAAAATAAGCATTTTTTCATTTTTTTTATTTTTTAGTGAAATTTTTTTCAGACTTCTCATAAATATTAAAATTTTAAGTATATTTATATTAGGTGCATCAAAATAAATAGATTTTTAATTAATTAAAATCTAAAAAACAATAAAAAATAGATGAAGACAAAAATAAAAGCTCTTTTTTTAAAAAAAAAAAATTTCTAAACTCTATTAGAATGTGTGTATTTCTTAAATTTAAATTTATGACAATAGTACCTGTAACCCCGTGCAAGGCATGGGCATTTTACCCTAGTATCTATATATCTGGCCCTAAAGGTTGGACTCTATCACAAAAATATGGTTTTACCATAAAATTGTGTAACATCAGTAACAATTTGGAGATTTAAAAGGTTGAATTTGGATATTTTAAAGGTTTGGAATCATTAGGAGCTGCAATGATGTGTTAAAAATATCAAGTAAAATAGATGCACTACTTGAAATTGACAAGTTCAGAGTTAGCTAGTTAGCAAAACTCTTGCATCAATTCAAAGAGAAGATCAAAAGCTTTCACGAGGAATTTGTGCTAAGGATGTGGTCGTACTAGGCGGGGAATAATGTCACGACCAGGGAATTTCATCAAATATTTTAGTTACGAATTCGATTTTAGATTTATGTAAAATTTTGTAGAAATCCCTATAATTAGGTAGATAATTGTAGAATTTATTCATTATAAGGTGGTGGAATGATGTAGATAGCTTTCATACTACTAGATCATTGAAATTTATACATATGTAGACTATTAATTAAAATATATAATAGGCAATCATTTGGTTATAAAATGGAAGAATTAGATAGTTTCCACACCATTGTATTATTGATATTTGTATATATATGTAGACTATTAATTGAAGATTTGAAGGCCAAAGGCATCATTTGGCCAAACTAACAAAGCAATGGTAAACTTTCCGTACTTCCAATTCAAACTTTACTTCTTGTGAACTTGCTATTTTCAATTCAAACTCTCCCTACTTCCAACTCAAACTCTATACCATCCTGAAAGTCCATCAGGGTGGGTACCACATGCACACAAACCATGGAAGGCCATTGCCTCCCTGCCTAGTATATATATATATGGGTTCATTTTATGAGACATGAACTACCTTATCTAATTTTCAATTTTATGCTCACAAGACATATGGCTATGCATTTACAAAAATTTGATTTTTAGGATTTTGATCTTTTAGGTGTATATATAAAATTTTGATTTTTAGGTGTATTACCCTAGTATATATAAAATTTTGATTTTTTAGGTGTATTAGCTTATGGCCAAACGTGGGTTGTGTATACTTATAAAAATTTGTGTGTAGTGTGCTCAGCATCTCCATTGGAGATGCCCCCAGCAAGGATCCTAATAATGAGCCAAGGCTAGTAGTATTGCCCCAACTAGGAATGGTGTAGGAATAGAACACCACAAATCCAATCCCACTCTACTTCATTGCTATTCCTACTTTTGTTCTACAATTTTGCCCTATATTCCCAATACATTTCCAAACACAATATTATGTCTCAATATTTCAATATTTCAAAATTCCACTACATAATTCTATAAATTTTTAAAGCAGAATTTCCACTACATATGTCTCAAGATTAAAGCGAAATTTCTGCATAATTTTATGAATAGATGGCTAGAAGCAGTTATATTGACTAAAAGAAATAGATACAAGCACAAACATACATACATACATATAGTTGGGTTTTGAGAGCATGTAATCATATAATTTGAAGAAATAAAAATTGGAGGAAAAAAATTTAAAAAAAGCAATGACCTTTTGAGTTTGAGCTGCTTTTCTTGATACCTGAGTTTTGCACATAAAGATTCGATATCAAGATACAAAACTCCTCCATCTCTGTGTTTTGTTTTTATCACAACATAGAAAGAGAGAGAGAGAGAGAGAGGTTTTGTTGGGCTAGGGTTTTTAGGAACCGACGAGAAAAGGAAGAGCGGTGTTCTGAATCCCTAATTTTGAATGAAAAGTTTACAACCCTCATTTGAAATTTAAAATCCAAATCAATTCCTAATTTCAAATTTAAAATCCCAAATCTAAAATGAAAACCCTCATGTCTGTGATACAAACCCGAGTGAGGAGAGTGGTGTTCGCTTTTGCCGATGGTGTTCCTCTTCGTCGTCGGTTTGAGTGAGGGAGGAGAAGAAGATAAATTTGAGGGAGAGAAGATGGGTGCGATATCAAATACGGCTTTCGTAAAGTGGAAAGGGAGAAGGGGCCCGTTTTGTTTGTAATGAAAAGGGTTTTTAATTTAAAAAATATTTGGTCAAAAACCGGCTTTTCTAAAACTGTTTTAATTTAAAAAAAAAATTCAAAAATCGGCTTTTCTAAAACCGTTTTTTATTAAAAACATTTTTTTTGTAAAAAATATTTATGTTAAAAATATAAATAAAAAAAATTTAATGTAAAACAAAACCGTTTTTACTTAATTTAAAATTAATTAAAAATTAAATAAAATCGACTTTTGTAAAGTTGTTTTGTGAGTCCAAAATTTATTATTATTTTAATTAAAAAATACGGATTTTCAAAAATCGTTTTTTTGAAAAACGGCATTAGGAAAACCGTTAAGGACTAAAATATTCAAAATGCCCAATAATGGAAATTGGCCCCTCTCCTCCTGCTCTCTCTCTCTCCCCATCTAGGGTTTCGCCTTCCTCTCTCTCTCTCTTTCACACAACGACGGCGCCGATCATCCGTCACCGCCGATCCTCCCTCACCATCGCTCGTACCTCACTGTCGATCCTCCTCCCTTACCGCCGCTGCTGCCTCCCTCTCTCTCTCTCACAGACGACGTTGACGGTTGCTCGCCCCTCACCGCCACTCCTCCCTCGCCGGCGATCTTCCCTCACCGCCGATTTCAAAGGGTATCTCTCTCTCTCTCTGTGCGTCGGGATTTCGGATATAGGGGGTTTTTCATACACACGCGCACACACACACACATATATATATATATATATATATCTGTGAGTGTATATAGGGGGGTTTTTGATCTGTTACATATATATATATATATATGATCTGGTTTTTTTCTTGATCTGTTTTTCCCATGCAGATCTGCCTAGTACTACTACTCATACCAGCCTCACTGCTGTGGACGAACACGACAGCCTTCTTTTAGAAGCAATTGGAGAGTAATTCAATTTCTATCCTTTAAACTTTACATTATACATTAGCTTAGCATACATATCCTTTCTATTTATTTATTTTAAATATATATATATATATATGAGTTGATCTTTTATTGAGTTTTTAATCTGTTACATATATATATATATATATATATGATCTGGTTTTTTTCTTGATCTGTTAAATAAATATATATATAATTGATCTTGGGAAATATAAATAAATATATATATATATATCTGTTAAATATATCGTTCCCTTTTTGATTTATGGGGATGCAAGGGGCATACAAATATTTTACACTAAGAAAAGGGCATAACTCAGATCAAGTAATGGCAAAGTGTATCTGTAAGTTGGATTATGGCCCGAGGGTCTAAGCGCAACAGAGCTAAAGATGATCAAGGCTTTCTTTATGTTTTTCCCTTCATTTTTCAGAGACGGCTTAAACTATTGTTTTCTTTAAAACATGCTTTGATCTTCGATTAGGGTACAAATTTGTGAAACATAAGGAAAAGAAAAAGAATTTGTGAATGAAATATTTTCACAAATCCCATCCTTTTTCTTTTTTTTAATAAATTTAAATATTTAAATACGGCCATAAGAAATCGGGTTTTCAACATACAGGAGAGACATAATAAGAGTATCAAAATTTTCAACACTACAAAAAAGAAAGCGAAAATCCTGTATGTTTAACCAATTAACTGTAAATTAATCACAATTGTAAGCACATATAAAAGAATGATAAAAAATTGGAATAAATTCATAGGAGCATGCATTCGACAAATAAGAAGGTTTGATTTGAATCTACAACATTGGATTTAAAACAAACAAACAAATAAAACAACGAATTTCAGAGGCAAACCTGTCGTTTCGATTGTTGTACTCGCCTCGGATTGCTCGAAAATCAACAAGAGCGAGTGAGTGAGCGAGCCAACTTCAACTGATCAATCGATCCAGAGAAAGAGAGTAACCGAATGACAGCGTCTGGGATACCCTTGGGCAAATGATTATGGAACTGTTTTTATATTAGGACTTTGCCCCTAAATTCTAGTCTAATTCCCACTTTGGTTACATTTTTTTAATTTTATTCCTAAAATTGTCTAATTTTCTCAATGTGATCAAATTACACTACAAAAAAATTGATTTTTTGTGACGGTAAAATACCGTCGCTAATACTCCTAATGCCGTCGCGAATACTTTTTGCGACGGCAAAATGACTTTTGTGGCAAGAGGGGTAGAATCGCAGGGTTGCAAAGAGTTTTTATGACGGCACGATGCGTCGCTAATGTTTTATGACGTCATTTTTGCCTTTTGCGACCTTTGCATCGATCGCTAATAACGTTTGAAATTTCTTGACTTTTTTTCGACGGCACTATTTTACCGTCGCTAAAAATGTTATTTGAGACGACAAAAAGTACCGTCGCTAAGTCTTTTTTTGCAACGGCAAAAACACTGTTTTGCGACGGTGTGGTGCCGTCGCAAAAAGTATTAAAAATATAAAAATTTCTATTTTTTGCGACAGTGTAATGCCGTCGCAAAAAGTATTAAAAAATAATAAAATTTTTATTTTTTGCGACAGTATAACACCGTCGCAAAAAGTAAAACCTATAACAAAATTAATAAAAATATTTAAATTTTCTATTTTTTGCAATGGGGTAATACCGTCGCAAAAAAGAAAAAATCCTACGATAAAAGGGAAAATTCAAGTACAAAAATTGTTACACTGATATACATGATAGACATCTGCTCCACCAATATAAAGATATGCAGGAAGTATTAAAACACATAATTTTTTCCCTATACCTAGCAATAGGGGTATGGCATGGTGAGATTTTTTTTTTGGGCGATACGTATGGCATAACGAAACTTTTGCTAGAATTATCACAAAAATAGATCACTGCATTAGCCACCCAACTCTTGGAAGACTTAAATGCTAACACTCTTCTAGCCAAAAATTCATCCTTGGCCACGCTTAGACATGCAATTCCCTCTTCCAGGTAATCTTCTCTGCTAATCCAAAACTCCGGTGCATCCTGCATGAGTAATCAAATTTCTCAATGTCCAACTTCATATCAATTCATGTTTTTGTTCCCTGTATCTAAAAAATTGCTTTTTGTTAAGAAAATTATTTTCCATTTATTTATTTTTTCTTTTCTTGCTTTCCTTTTTTGCTCTTCATTTCAGTTTGCTTTTCACAAATCTGAAAGCAACAAATGCACTGTCCAAAGATTGTGGTCTACTTTTAGAAGCACAAGACATACTTAACATGGGGGTGAAAAATGCAAGTTGACAAAACACATCATTGAAACTAGTGTCCTAGTTTGTATGTGAGAGAGAGAGAGAGAGAGAGAGAGAGAGAGAGAGAGAGAGAGGGAAGCAACACTGTACCTTCATAATTCCTGCAAGGACTGCTCCTCCAAGGTACACCATATGCTTTCTTCTTGGTGGATCCTCTATCCGCAACCGTAGTTTCTGTTACAGTAGAAGTAGAGGAAGATCAGAAGAATTGTTAGCTAACATGAAGTGAGAGCCTCATTGTTAAATTGGATGAACAAAATAAAAAAAAACATGATATTTTTTCCTTTTTTCTTCTCCTTCCATACCATAACACATGTAACTTGGGTCTTACCTTCAACCCATCCTTGTTTCCCTTCAGAACAGCTTCAAGATAACGGTCTAAAATTTCTTTCTCCAGGCTGTAGGAAAATAAAAATAAAAAACTTCAAAAACTAAATTTAAAGCTATATAGAAGTATCAGAACTAAAGAGGGCATCTCCTTGGGTTCTTACAAAACTAGATTAGCAATTCACTATTAAAATCACAAAGGCAGATGACTACTTTAGTTGCAAGACTGTAAAACATGCGGACAAATGTTTTCCAAGAGAAGACCACAGAGCAATTAAGACCAAGTTTTCAAAAAGTCCAATAAGTTGAAAAATCACTGCAAATATAACTTGTGAGAGACAAATTAATCACCAAGAAGAAAGCAGTGCAATGATTTTATATAATGCAAAAGGGGATTTAAATTTCTTACCGACTAGGCAATCCAGGATACATAGTACTACCCCCACTTAAAACTATGTGTTGGTAGAGCTGTGAAAAATAAAACAAATTAAAAGTTAAATAAAACAAAATAAATGAAATAAACCCAAATGCATTACAAAGTGTATATGGCATGAGGTAGGGAGTGGTCCATGGCAGAAGGACCTGCCTCTATAGCTGTAGTGCATATACCCGTCAATTTGGATTCTTCAGTTGATCAAATATACCCATCAATTTACAAAGTGTCTTAGAAAGTTGTACAAACCAACCATTTTAACCTATTCACAATCATCTTGTTAAAGTACATATGCAGAGGAAGTGTGCCCATATTTTAATTGAGGCACAAAGATCCATCAACCAGCCCTCATAGCTGTGTATATGTAGCAAATAGTAGAAGAGATAAATTCCCATTTTCTTGAAGATAAGTAACTAACAAGAAAAATAGACTTACAGGAGTGAAAAGAGCCTCTAGAGCTTGGAACCGTTTTGTGCCAACTTTGATGACCCTTCCATGTGGCAGTTGATTAAAGTAATTTTCTTAATAAATTAACAAAACGCAAAAACAATTTTAACAAGAAAAAGAATCACCTATATCAAACATATGGTTTTAATGTCTTAGAAACTAGAAAATGAAGACACCAATGAGAAAAGGTCAAATGATATATGTACAACTGCTAAAGTATTCAACAGGAAAACATGAAACTTTTTTTATTTTTTATATAAGTTACTAATAATGCTTGGAACCTCTCTATTTATAAAACTTCAGTGGAAATTCTCAAAAACTAAAAATAAAAAACAAAATAGAAATAGAAATAGAAATAAAAATAAAAAATAGTTGATGTGCTGAAAAAGGGTGCAAAACACGTACCCACTAGAGATAGCAAAAGGGCAAATTCCTGCACCAGCTACCAAGTAACAGACCTCAATGCCCCCCCACTCTTGGTCTCATAGGATGGACTTAGCTGGGGCAGTGGTTGGTCATCAAGTTAACAAACCAAAAATATTTGCCAATTAAAACAAAAAAAATTGCATATTACATCCTGTAATACACAACCTGTAGCATGTGAAATTGCATATTACATCTTGTATATTACATCCTGTAGCATACAAAACCCACACAGTGCCATACACAAAACCCACACAGTGCCATACATCCTGTAACATTGAGATTGCCATACAAAACCCATACACAAAACATCATGTAGTATACAAAACATTGAGACTGTCATCATTGAGATAGTGCCATACAAAACTCATAAAATAGCATCATGTTTCTCCAAGAAAATTAGACCAGAATTTAGGGGCAAAGTCCTAATATAAAAACATTTCCATAATCATTTGCCCAAGGGTATCCCAGACGCTGTCGTTTAGTTACTCTCTTTCTCTGGATCGATTGATCAGTTGAAGTTGGCTCGCTCACTCACTCGCTCTTGTTGATTTTCGAGCAATCCGAGGCGAGTACAACAATCGAAACGACAGGTTTGCCTCTGAAATTCGTTGTTTTATTTGTTTGTTTGTTTTAAATCCAATGTTGTAGATTCAAATCAAACCTTCTTGTTTGTCGAATGCGTGTTCCTATGAATTTATTTCAATTTTTTATCATTCTTTTATATGTGTTTACAATTGTGATTAATTTACAGTTAATTGGTTGAACATACAGGATTTTTGCTTTTTTTTTTGTAGTGTTGAAAATTTTGATACTCTTATTATGTCTCTCCTGTATGTTGAAAACCCGATTTCTTATGGCCGTATTTAAATATTTAAATTTATTAAAAAAAAAGAAAAAGGATGGGATTTGTGAAAATATTTCATTCACAAATTCCTTTTCTTTTTCTTATGTTTCACAAATTTGTACCCTAATCGAAGATCTAAGCATGTTTTAAAGAAAACAATAGTTTAAGCAGTCTCTGAAAAATGAAGGGAAAAACATAAAGAAAGCCTTGATCATCTTTAGCGCTGTTGCGCTTAGACCCTCTGTCCATAATCCAACTTACAAATGCACTTCGCCATTACTTGATCTGAGTTATGCCCTCTTCTTAGTGTAATGCCCTACTGAGTTCTGGTGTTTCAAATCTACACTTCCCCAAGTATTATGTTGTTGTTGTTGTTGTTGTTTTTTTTTTTTTTTGTGTGTGTGTGTGTGTGTGAATATGCGGATGTACATTGACTCTGTGTTACTAGAAAACGTTAATACCCTAGCAAATTATGTATTGGTACGCTTGTTCTGAAACATGGTACACTTCCATTCTAAAACAGTAAATTTAGTGATCCAAAATGATCACAAAAGTTTTTTTCCAATATATTTCCTTAAATATTTTCTTAAGAGGAAAAAAAATCAAATATAATGAATTAAAATATAAAGCGAGTTAAGTTTTGACAGGACAAAAATATCAAAAATGGAAAAGAAAATTAAAAATACATTTTATTGGATGCCTAATAGTTAAAAGAAAATTTCTCTACAAATATCTTAAATTTTTAAGTATAGTATAGTACCACATTTTAGAGTATGTGGCATACCACGTTCCTATTCTAGTTTCATATACCAGAATGATTCATGTTTCAGGTAACATAGCATTGACCAATATTGACTGTTAACTTATCAAAAAACAAAATTGTTCATTATGAGTGTATACAATATATATACACATGTATGCATATGTAGAGTGATTATTGGGTAGTTCGGGAGTACAACCATGTCGTACTTCTTGGTAGTATAATTGGTGGAGAAGGTGAGGTATTTGATTTTGTGTTGGGTAATTAAGAAATAAGAGAGGCATAATGAATGATGATTAGTGAGGGAGCATAGCCACGTGATACTTCTGGAGTACCTAATAATTTTCCGCATATGTATATGCATGTATATGTATGTATATGTTTGTCTATTATAGGTAGAAAGCATTGGAGTTTTCAATTTTGAAATAGCAGATCTACTCTTATTAGGGAGAGATCGATGATGATGGAGTATTCAAGTATACATAGAATCTGACTAAAAAAAAAAGAAAGTATCCCCAATGTCTAATTCTATAGAACAAAGCTTCTTATAAAGGGTTGTTGGTAAATCCCAAAACCAGTTTGTCGAAATTGTGTCTTTTGTTTGGTAACTTCCCTTATTATGGGTGGAAATGAGGACACATGCGAAACACGGGGGAGGTAGTTCTTCCTTACTTGTGTTACTAAAAAACCCAATCAGTAAACATTAATTTGTGTTTGGGAGGGGAAAGATTGAGTACATATCTAACCTTTGGCATAGGGCACAAAGTAGTTGCCCCGAAACTTGAACCCATAACCTCAAGGTTATTAGGCTTAGGTTTTTACCATTGAACCAATGGTCACCCCCCTTTACTCGTGTTTCTCTCACTTAAAAATCCACTTGCTCACGATAAGGTTCTTCTCATCACACTAGTGATTGGCCACCATAAGATGAACTTTGCATTCCCATTCACACCTGGTGATTGCAGGCATGCGGCTTATATATCAGATCATGATCTAGGGTTTGTTATGGTTTTTAGTTTGGTGACAGATTGCTGTTGTTTTCAAAAATATATATATATATATATGTTTCTATTGGGTTTTGGCATGGAAGGTTTCTCTAGGTTTTTGGTTTGAAATTTGCAATTAGATTTGTGGGGAAAAGGTTGAATTTGCCGACAGATTGTGGATCTAGATTTTTAATGCTTTCTATTTACACACACACACACATACACAATTTTCTCCTGTTTGACATTATAATTCATATTTACATAGCTGTTCAATAGTTCTAATCCTTGTTTCTCCAATTAATTTGTAGGTGAAGTGATGCAGCACCACATATAAGCTTAAAAGCGTTATATAGTAAGGGAAAATAAACTAGAAATAAGTCAAAAAATAGAATCAACATCCTAATAAGACTAAGGGACTGTTTGTTACAGTTTTTGGGGGTGATTATAACTTATTTTGATTTGGGAGTCTGTGTTAGACTGTTTGGTGCAGCTTCTACTTATAGTTTATTAGATAAAAATAGCGTAAATAAGCTGAAAAAAACTGATCATTTGGAAGTTGGGATAGGGGTGCTTTTAGCTTCTATTTTCTGATTATCAGCTTTTAACTTAAAAAAAAAGCTCCACCAAACAGGGCCTAAATCTCCTAAAATTCCTAATCAAATCCGTAATCATTCAGTTGATTTTTCTTGCTCCTAATATTCGTCTTCAATCCCCCTCTTTCTTGATTCCCAACATGATATGTACTAAAACTCATCAACTTTACTACTATGGAAATTTATTTAATTTTTATTTATCCAAAAAAAAAAAAAAATTACTACTATGGAAATCTTTTATTTTATTCTTTATTTTGTTCTACACAAATATGTCAAATAAATTCACAATTTTTCTTTAAATGCTGCATTCTAATATCATTTTTTTCCCCTCCTCTCTATCCCTCTTCAAGTCTCTTTCCCACCCACAATTGTATACAAACAGCTTTCATAGTATGTTTAAATAAAAACAAACTTTGTTTTGATAAAAACTAAGTTATTGATTTTGGCTTTGAACCAAACAGATATAATTTTCCAGAGCAAATAGAATAAAGTTTCTGAATATGCCAGAACTGCAGGGGATTCATCTATTATGGATTGTTGTCACCTCTTTTTCATGGCTATTTGGTGCTTTGCTCAAAAATCATCTATGGCAATGCACTTTCATGCCTATACACTTTATTTTGTGCAAAGAATCGCACTTGCATGCCTTCACTTGTTATTTTCTTAAGTGCTTTTTCATTGGATGTACAATATGACTCTAGCACATTTTCTATGTTTAGCTTTTAGCTTGAGTTTTTAAGCGATGCACTTGCATGCCTTCACATTTATTTTCTAAAGTGCTTCTTTTTCATTGGATGTACAATATGACTTTAGCACATTTTCTATGTTTAGCTTTTAGCTTGAGTTTTTAAGTGAGTTATTCACAGCAATATCTGACATTCTCATAAATTTTCCTTTTGTAGTTTTTATTATTTATTTGAATGGCCAACAAAGCTCAAATTCCTTCAAGAAACTCAGCACTCATCGCTATGATTGCTGATGAGGTAAGAATCTTGCACTTGCTGTCTATGTGCTTTAGTAGTGAAATTATATGCCGTAGATGTTTCTGAATATAATTGTTTTAGACACTAATATTCATTATAGTTTTAATGTGGTTATCATACTTTTTTTTTTAGAATATTAGTGCATAGCAGAAAAACTGAAGGAAAAGGTTTTAGAATCTCAGTGTTTAGAGTATCTGCATTATGTTTGTCTTGTAGAGATTTCTACTTGGGTTTATATGTAGAATAAAATAAAACTGAAAGATTTGATGATTATAGAATCATTTGATATAGATCGGTGGTTGTTTTTATTTGCAATATATACTCAACATTCTGTCAAGGAGAGAGAGAGAGAGAGGGAGGGAAGTGGAATATGCTAAGGTGTGTTGCCTTGTTGGGTCTGCCATTGTTTAAAATATGCTAAAGTGGATGAATTTTATGTGGTATGGGACTCCTTTATTTTATTTAATTTTACAAAAATATATATGCTCTCCTGTGGCATATCTTCGCATTAGGCTAGTTTTATTTTTTACTTGAGTGAGTTTGTTGTCATTTCTATTTACAGAAGATGCTACCTTGTGGCATATCTTGTTGTTGTGCCAGCTTAATATTTTGCTTGATTGAGTTTGTGGTTATCTTTCTTCACGTAATAAAGACAGCACTAGTTTTTTCTTTCAAAAGAAGATTTGGTGAGTGTGACTTGTTGAGGGCTTCTCTTTATGAGTTATCCTTTCATTGCACAATTTTTATTCTTTCACGCAGTCCTCATCAACCGTCATTTTCTAAACTGGAGTTGCAAATGTGCTGTGGCTGAGTTAGTGAGAGCAAAACTTGGCTCCCACAGTTGCCCATGTGCAGAAGATGTATTATGAGGGTATGAGCCTATGAACCTGAGAAGCTATGTCCATTTGGCTTCAAATCCTTTTCAATTGACATCAAATAAGCCAAGTTGAATGGTCTTAACTACATAATTTTACTGCATGATTTTAGTTGCTCATAACAATTATGTTCATGTGTTATAGGGTAGTCCACTGTGTTGGAGTGTAGGAGGTCGGAAAATGTATGGTGTTCATACAAGAATATGTATCATCGGTGAGGCAAGTAATCTGAATAGTAAGCAGGGGACAGAGGAGAGAGTCGCTGGGTGAGAGCAGGGCAAGCAAATCAGGAAAGGTAATGGCAGTGGGGAGGCTCCCTCTTTTTGCCAGTTTCACTCTCATCAGGCTACGAGGATCCCAAAGAGTCTCTCAAGCTTATGGGAATCCCCAAATCATCACCCTAGAGATGTGGGAAATGACTGCTATTTGTAGGCGTTTCCCTGGCTCACAAGTGGCCAAGTAGCCAATAGGGTGATGCTACATGTCTCAGAGATCACGTGGGCATATTCCTTTCCCTAGATGCAACGCCTCGGTGAGTACGTGCTTCCCTTTGTCTTTCCCTTTAGGCACTACATAAGTCTCTCAGTAGGAACTCATTTGGTAGGACGTCACCCGGTAAAACCTTACTTGGGAAATGTAGCCTGTATCAGCCAAACTCACAACTACTTCAGCAAACCCCTACTCTTAGCCACCAAGCCACTAGCTCCCCAACATCCTGGTAAAGTATCATAGTGTAGCCTTGTATCAACTAGACTATACCTCATGGACTTCCTGGGTCTTGCCATCTTGACCGGGGTAGGCTCCTTTGGCCTGGATAATTTTATGGGAAGGAGACTCCTAACTTTCATATCTCGCATTCTGCATCTTCATGAGAGTTGTGGTTCTGAATTATGTCATTTTGATACCCTGAGCCTGCTATCAGCTCTAAGGGGACCTTGGCCCTTAGGGGGCACCTCAGGAACTTAATTTACCTCAAGGGCTTTTCTCGCCTTAGAGGGTTTTGCCTCAGCTGGTCTCACTTCGGCTAGTTGTGCCTCGGTTGGTCTCACCTCAGCTGGTTGTACCTCAGTAAGTCTTCCCTCAGCTGGTTGCACTTCGGCAAGTCTTCTCTTAGTTGGTCTCACCTCAGCAAGTCTTACCTCAGTTAGTTTCACCTCTCCTTTTGGGGTGGCCTTGCGGTTCCTGCAATGGTTCTCATATGGGTTGGTTCACAGACTATTTGCGGTTTGCTTTTGACCCATTTTTGTTAGAATTTTGCCCATTTCCCTTTTCAAAAGTGTTCTTCCCGCCAAGGCAATTTTGGTGGTATGTTCAAATTTCAATTATGACCCTTCTACATAGAGGAAGTGGTTATGAATGTCTTAGGTACTGTTGGTTTAGTTTCCAAATTAACTTTTGGATCAAAAAAGCAAAAAACATGTTTGGTTAACCGACTTTCAAAACTCCTTTCAAATTTTTTTTCTCTCTCCTCTCTCATTCTGCATATCGATCAATCAAATTTCTCACACCCATCTATTCAAGTAAAATAAATTTAAAAAATAAACTACAAATCATCCCAAAACTATTTTCACACTTATAACCAAACAAATTTTCAATTTTCAAAACTCTTTTCAATTACTTATCTTTCAAAATACAACTCAAAACTCATTTTAAAAACTAAACTGAATGGAGCCTTAGGCTTCGTTTGGGAACCCTCCTTTTTAGCCAAAAAGTCAAAAAGTTACTAAATTAGCCAAAAAGCCAACAACTCATACCAAAAAGTCAAAGATTCTCTTTTCTCTCTACTTTTTGCACATCTTTTCGTAAAAAGCCAAAAAGTCATCCCAAACATACTAGTTTTTTTTAACTCATATTTTAGCCAAATAGCCAAAAAGTTACTAAATTAGCCTGTTCCCAAACGAGGTCTTAATCTCTCTCTCTCTCTCTCTCTCTCTCTCTCTCTCTCTCTAATGTTCAAGTGCAAACTAGCATGCTGCAAGTACTCTGTCAGTCTGTGGGGTTGATTTATTTGATCTCTCCTCTTTATGATTTCATGATGGGATAAATGTAGATTGTAGATACATTATTAATCATATGGCTTGGCAAGTTGCTCATACATCTATCATCAGCTATGTTTCAATTTGCTCATTGTTTCATCTTTGTGTCAGCGTGTTATCATTGTTGAGTTCTTTAAAATGTCTCCTGAAATGGTCCTCCTACTGTTAGAGTTTATCTGATTTGTAACTTATCTGATGTAGGACACAGTAACTGGATTTTTACTGGCTGGAGTAGGCAATGTGGATTTGCGAAGGAAGACAAATTATCTTATTGTGGACTCGAGTACATTTTTTAGCTATGAATGTTACGAATTTTTTTAATATTTTAATATCATAGAATTTATATGATCAACCATAATTTATTTAGGAAGTTGTTTGTTTATTGTTTTAACTTTTCCTTTGGTTCCACTTTTCTGAATGAACATTCCCTTTTCTTTTGGTTTTTGGGTGGCCCTAAAGTCTAAAAGAATGAACAATCCCTCCTACCTGAAAGATTGAACTCAGTAATAATATAAATGGCTTTTGATGATAGTTGTTTCTTCAGAGTGATTCTCACTAGAACAAATGGCTAATACTAGCCTCCAATAGATTGAAAAACTATCCCCAATGCAACTGGTTGGTCAGCATACCCTATTTGGATTATTGGTGAGTTTTATCATTTCCCAACAATGGATTCACTCTCTCAATCAAACTCACCTACCTGTTACCCAGGGTCCTTTGTGTTGTAGATTTTTTCCCCTGCGGCAGCCATGTTACACCTTCCTTTAAAATGAACAGCTAAAAGTTGATTTAAGGAAATTCAAAATTTTCTTTTAAGTTGACGAGAAAGGGGACTTCTTTTTTCTTTTTCTTTTCTTGACTTGATAACTATATGGGCTTGGACGAACGTTATAAGATTCCAAATGTTGTTCTTTCTCTCTTTATCCTTTTCACAATGTATATAACCTTCTCTTTTCCAGTGTTGATTTGATTGAATTTGTGGATATTCTTACCTTGGCTTACAGAGATTATTTTATTATGGTTTAGAAACAACGGTGAAACAAATTGAGGATGCATTCAAAGAGTTCACAACAAGAGAGGACATTGCAATAGTGATGATCAGTCAATTTGTAAGTTTGTTGATTCTATAATGTCAATTTTTGAATTGGTTTATATGCTCCTTCTCTGTGGTTATGCATATGATAATTAAGAAATTTGACTAAAATGGTGAAAGTCCATATCATATCAGACATGTCACAAGAACCATAAGATGCTCTTTGTTTCTTCTTCTTCATCATGGAAAAATTGAATTTTTAAACATGCACTTTTTACACATACTAACATCGTATGGCATTTGACAGTGGGTTTTATTTATTTTCTGGCAATTAGTGAATGTCAATGACTTTGCTACAGGCCATTATGGCTATAATTTTAACTTTGCTAGTGACATAACATTCACTTATCACAGGTCACAATTCACTTTTACTTTTCTGTTTGCTCAACAGCCAGGGTTTCAGAATATTCTGGCTATGTGGTGCAAATTATCTAAGCTGCTTATAGTTTTTATTTTATTTAGAAAGTCTGTGTTAGATTGTTTAGTGTTGCTTATGCTTACAGTTTATTAGGCATAAATAATTTAAATAAGTTGAAAAAACCTGACTATCAAAAAGCTGATTAGCAGATGAATGACCAGGTCCCACATATTTGTTAGTAGTAATGGTAGTAAGAGGCAAGTGAGGACTTGGATTTTGCATTGCTGTGCCTTTTCAGTTCTCATCTGATTTCTGAAACAAAACATCATCCTCTGCTCATCTTCAGGTTGCAAACATGATAAGGTTTCTAGTGGATAGCTACGATAAGCCAGTGCCAGCAATTTTGGAGATTCCTTCCAAGGACCATCCTTACGATCCTACACATGATTCTGTTCTTTCACGAGTGAAGTACCTCTTCTCTGCTGAATCAGTGGCATCAGGGAGGCGTTAAATTCTCACCCACATAGTTGATTTATTTCCGCCCATTGTTATATCATGTTTCAGCACCATTTCCCTTGAGTTGCGTATCGTGTCCTGAATCATTTATCTTTTTGCACTTGAGTTGTTTGATTTCTTTTTCTTTTTTTCATGAAACTTGTTTAAGATGCGGCGTAGCTGTTGGTCTTGATTGTAATTTCAAATAAGCTATATTTATGAAACCATTTATTGGAAATTTATATCTATAGTGAAAATTGATTCAAATGTCATATGTTTGATATATGTTTCACCCCAAGTTACTACTCAGAAGCAGCAAACTGGCATGATCTCTAATCCTGAGTAAGATTTGTGATGACATGGACATCACTATGCTTATTGTGTGAGATAAATTTTATGAAATTAATCTCTACTACTTAATTCGAACTATGAATTTGAAAAATTATTTTTTAAAATTATGTGTGTTTATTTCATTTAAATTATTAATTAGTATCTTTAACACAATGTTACATATGTTGACTCACTCGATTGGTTGAAAGTTTTAATTCATTTTGCCCATAATAAATAGATATTGATATACCATGTAACAAAATAAGTTGTTTGAAAAATATTTAAGAACATCAATAGTATGAACCTAGAAATTTTATTTTGAAATATCGATTTAGATTTTTTTATATATGGACTCTACATTTATACCAATTCTTTTTTCAATCTCTACTATAAAGCACACTATTCAAAAAATTTATATGAATTTTACTCATACATTAATTTATGACTTAGATTCATTTGCATATGCCCCCATATTTATACTAATTTGGATAGTTATATCTGGAATGGTAGACTTCTCTCTAAGAAAACATAGAGTAAAAATCAATTGTGACAAATTATTATTTTTAGATTCAATTAAATTAAACAAATTATGTACATAAAAATATTTTTAAATTTGGTCAGAAAAATATTAATGAATTAATGCCAATGATTTAACGAATAATTATTCAAAATTGATAATTTTAAAGATGAAAGAGGGTAAAATACTAAAATGACACAAACCCTATTATCTTAGTTCATACTTTTTTTTTTCTTTTTTTTTTTTTGTGTGTGGATAAATTACACGCATTTCTCTTGAAATTTAAAGAAAATACAGACAGTCTTACACTTTTGACATAATTACAGTAATATCCCTTTTAGTATGATTAAAACTTCTGAAACTAAAGTCAATAGTAAGTAGACACTGAAATAAATAAAAATAAATATACATTTTAGCAAGAAAGAGATAATATCACTATTTTCAATCATACAACTAATAAATTATTGATGAAAAAAGTGTAAGTATGATGTGAAATAAAATTTTGAGGGAGTTATGTCAAAAGTGTGAAATTAACTATATTATTTTTAAATTACAAGAAAAGTGAGTTTAGTTTACTTTTTATGAACAAAATTATTAGATGATTTGAAAATCAATATCAAAAATTGATTAATTGTCATTGAGAAAATTAATTTTTGAATTATGTAGTGTTATTCCAAAATTAACTTTAAAAAAAATAAATATTTAGCCTTATTTGAGAAGTTAACTATTTTAATTAGATTTTTAATTATTTTAACATAGTTTGTTTGGTTTGAGTTTTAGAGATGAGTTTTAGAAAAAAATTTCCAAAAAATTGTTTGGTTTGAGATTTTTCTTAAAAAAATTTCAAAATCACTTCTCTCTCTTACATATCAATCAATTACTTTTTCTTTCTCCTCTCTCCTTCTCAATCACTTTTTCTCTCACACACATCTACTCAATTCTTCCAAAATATCAAATCATCCCAAACTCCCACAAAAAATTTTTCTCTCAAAATATACAACCAAACAAACCAAATTTTTTTTAAAATAACTCTTCCAATTTTTTTTCAAAAATAACTCTTCCAAAAACAAACCAAACATGCCCCATGTTTGTGAAGTTGATTAAATTATTTTTTAATAATTAATTTGTGGATTATGAGAAAAAAATAAAATAATAATTATAAATAAAATATAATATTTTATTTTATTAACTATTTCAACTCATTTTATTTGGCATGCGAGTGTTTTAGAAAAAAAGTCAGAAAATTACTAAAAAAAAGAAGGATAAATTATAAATATATGTCATGAGATTTTTTTAAAATACAGATTGTCCTCTGTGGTTTGAAAAATTACAAGTAACCCTTTATTAGAATTTTTTATTTAACAAAATTAATTAAAAAAATGAAATTTATAATTGCTCTCTAATATAATAATAAAATTACTTAAATTATTAATTGAAACATATTTTTAACATTATTAAAAATTATTAATTGACCTGATGATTTATTAATAAAAAAGGCGATTTGTAATGAAATTAGAAATCTCAGGGGTGGAATGTAATTTTCAAAACTATAAGAGGAGATTTGTATTTTAATCAAATCTTAGGGAATATATTTATAATTTGCCCAAAAATTAAAAACTCTATAAGATATATCAAAAAGTCAAAAATTTTATGTTCTTTTTATTTTTTTGCACATTTTTGTTAAAAAAATTAAAAAATTATTAAAATAGCCGATTGAAACGAGGCGTTGGCGACTATTTTAGCTAGGGGTGTACACGGTCCGGATTGGTTCGGTTATGAGAAAATCCAAGAACCGAAGTGATCCTAATTCATGGTGATTTTGAGAACTGACTGCCGTTACACTTGTAAAACCAGACCAGAACCAAACCGAAAAAACGGTTCGGTTTCGGTTTGGTTTACGGTTCCAAAAATTTCTATTTACAAGAATAAATTATTAATATTAACAAAACAATTACTCAAACTAATTACATTTAACTCATGATAAAAACTAATAATATTAAGGTATTACTTAATATTACATATATATACCATCCTAATATCATTAAAATTATAAAAACCAATTAATAAAAATAAAACTTGATATTATATATATATATATTTTAAAATTCGGTTCGGTTCGAACCGCGATTTTTTCATAAAATCCATTAACCGAACCATTTTTACGGTTCTCATATTTTTTAATTTGAAACCGAACCAATTCTTAATAGAACCGAATCAAACCGTATGATTTGGTCTAGTTCGATCCGGATTACCGATTTAAACGAATTTTTGAACCGTCCTAATTTTAGCCGAACGTTGTTCTCCAAAAAGGCCTTTGTAAGGAGATAGAAAATTGTGTGGGAATAGAAGCTATTAATTGACACATGAAGGTCATGTTTGTTTAGATGGACATGAGCTTAGAATTAGATTAATAACCTAAGAAATCTATTAATCTGATGTTTGTTTAAAAAATTGAAGTACGGAGTAATAATCATTTCGGATATGATATCTCATATTTGATGGATTATTCAATTCCATAAAGAGGGATGGGATATAAATTGAGATATTAGCCAAAGTCTGGACTAACCCATCAAATGACAAAATTAACCCTCACTGTATATCATATTTGTTGATTATTTTATTCTACAACCTTCACTTCTTCGACATTAGAGCATCTCCAACCCATCCTCCATATCTTCAAATATGGAGGATTTGCTCCTCCAACTCACCCTTCAAATTCATCTCCATTTGGGAGGAGAATGAGTTCATCCTCCATATATGGAGGGAGGATGAAAAAATAGAGGATCCTCCAAAACACTATTCATTTATATATTTGGTATCATATTACAAATAACTTTTAATTTATAAATTTAATTTTTATAAAATTGACATCATTAAAAAGTATAAAATCATACCTTTAAAATGAGTATAATATTAAATATATTTTACAAAAATTTTAAAATTAAATATTTATTAATAAATAAAAATTACTTTTTGAATAGAGTTTAAATGAAGAAATGTAGAATTGTGGTTGGAGTTTAAATGAATAGTGACTTCCTCTATATTTACTTTTTGAATAAAAAATATTATTTTCATTGCATTGGAGATGCTCTTATGTGATGAGATGAGAGTCTTCGAAGTTCATCGCCGAGTTTGAGCCATTGATCACCGATTTGGAGCCACCATTTACAAATCTGGAGCAACTGTTCATCGATTTGGATCCACCATTTGTTGATTCGTTGATCTCAACAAGGCAGCTGTTCATCGATTTGGATCCACCATTTGTTGATTCGCTGATCTCAACAAATTTCAGTGAGTAATTCTTTTTTTTCTTTTTTTTTTCCGTTGATGTTCGGTTTGAATTAAGGTGCTATTACGTGGTTTGATTTGCTATGAATCTTTGTTTTACATTGGTGTTGTTATAGTTATTGCTTTTTCTCTCTCTTCATCTTCATAGATCCATATCTAGGGTTATGAGTTTTTCACTCACATTGAAATCTCAGATTGGTTGATTGTGAGTTAAGGTGAAGTTTCTAAAGGCCAGTTAAGGTGAAGTTTCTGGATTAACCTCAAAATTATGTGGTTTGATTTTGGAACCATGTCCCTAGTTTAATCTCAAAATCCCTTTCAGCATACAAATCAATGTTTTGTGGTTTGATTTCAGAAATTAATTTTAGCATTTTCAAACCAAATGCAAGTTTCTGAGCTACTAGTTTTGTGGTTTCAATTTCGGAAATTAAGTTTAGCATTTTTTGAACCAAATGTAGATTTTCAGAGCTACAGATTTTCTGATTTTTATTTCAAAAATTAACTTCATCATTTTCAAACCAAATAAAAGTTTCCCATTTCGGTTTGTGGTTTCGATTTCGGAAATTAAGTTCAGCATTTTTCGAACCAAAAGTAGATTTTCTGAGCTACAGGTTTTGTGGTTTTTATTTCGAAAATTAACTTCATCATTTTTTAACCAAATCAAAGTTTCCCCCTTTCGGTTTTGTGGTTTTCATTTCGGAAATTAAGTTCAGCATTCTTCGTGCAAAATGCAGATTTTCTGAGCTATAGGTTTTTTGGTTTTTGTTTTGAAAATTAACTTCACCGTTTTTGAACCAAATCAAAGTTTCTCTTTTTGTTTTTGCAATTTTAATTTCGATTCACCGTCATTATTTTCGAACCAAATCTCCATTTTTTTTTTAGCTTTATTTCTTCTTCTCTTCCTTATTGATGTAGGGAAACCTTCAATTTCTTGTGGCCAGTTCGAAAATTAAAGAATGTCCTTACTATCCACTGGAATGGAAAATTAAGGAGTTAAAAAATATGGTTTCAGTTAATGAGTTTTATAATTTTTGTCTTTCAAAGTTACTTTAAATAGAAGACTTGGGTAGTGCTATGAATCCAATGATATTGGCAGGCAAAAATTATATATATATATATATATTTTGAACTCCTTGATTCAAAATTATATATATATATATTGATGGCCATCATCTGCTATCTGTGATCAATGTGTTTTCTTGACTGCCAGGCTATGACTTGGATTTAGGTGGTAGGATCTAAAACAGGGCATTTTGATATGCTTTCATCTCATCACTAAAGAGGGCCTGCAGCTGTATTGTGTCTTTTAGAAATTACACTGATCACCATTTTATGTGATTTAATGCTTCTTACCCTGGAAACGTTTTCAGTAGATTCTTACTTGACTGCATTTTTAAAAGTGAGAAATAGAAAGTAGGATCCACAGGGATGAACTGCCATACAAAAATTGCTGATAATTGGAACAAGAACTGCAGTCAACCCAGGTGTACCTTTCACTTGTTGTGAACTCATGATAATTATAATGCTTTGCACGTTCGGAGGAAAAATTTTCTTGTTATTACTACTATACACCACGTTATGCCTGCATAAGTCATCATGGGGTTTTCTCCCCCTCAACTTCTCTATTCAATATCTGTTTTCTGTGTGAATATATTTGTTCTTTGTTATACATTTGTGCATAGGATGTCTATGTTGGAATATGGAAATAATTAAGGATCTCATAAATTCTGTATTATGGGATATTAGGCTAGTTTTTAGTGATTATTATTTTACCTTCCAAAATTGTAATCTCTTCAATTCAGTATATATATATATACGAGGCTAGTCATGGATTATGATTGAGCCATTCTTTACTCTCTTTTGTCTAAGTAGAGATGCAACTTTTTGCTTCATTGAACCAGAGGGTACAATTAGGGATGATGTACTTGAAAGGGTGTGGCACCAATTGTCAAAAGGCTTCCCACCAAGGAGATGCCTTATCCCAAAAACTTACATATTCAGATGATTGAACCCAATATCAGAGCTCCTGATACTTGATGTCCAAAAACAATTTATTTAGTTGATCTTCTGAAATAATCACCTCGGTCTATACTGGACAAGCAACTCCAGGTGTTGAATAAATCTTCCAGCATTATGTTATTAGTCACATCCTTGTACTGTCAGTAGAATGTCTACTACATCATGATTTCTTATTTGGTATGGTGCATCATGATGAGTTGTAACTTGCAATATTGTTTGGCACTATCGGATTTCTCATGATAACTTTTATTTAACTAGAAGCCTGATGCATTGTTCTTGGATTTCATTGGTCGAAGAATGGGTTATGAACATGATCTCGCATCTAAACGGGCAAGTTTGAATGATGAACTCATTAAGTTGCCAATTACTATTGTGTGGGAATAGAAGCTACCAATTGTCACCTAAAGTGTAACGAAAATACTAGCAATTGTATTTCTTCCTTGCTTGCGACTCCTGTTCTTGGAGGAGTCCTCGTCGGGTTTCCATCGACCGTCGGAGAAGAAAAAGAAGAATCCACAAAATGCTTGGAATTTCATACGGAGAACTCTTCCTTTTACTTGGAGCCACTGCTGCTCTCATCGGTACTCCTCTCTTTCTCTCTCTCTCTCTCTCTCTCTCTCTCTCTCTCTCTCACGCACACACACACACATATATATACACGTATATACAAAATTATGAAATGTTTGAACTGAATTAGGGTTTTGATTGATTATTAGGTCCTAAGGATCTCCCAATTATAGCCAGAACCGCCGGCAAGTTAGCTGGCCGTGCCATCGGATACGTTCAATTGGCTCGCGGCCAATTCGATACTATCATGCACCAAACTCAAGCTCGCCAGGTCTCTCTCTCTCTCTCTCTCTCTCTCTCTCTCTCTACACATTGGCATGGACAATAATTCCGAAAATCATCTTTGTGTGTTCTTCATTCTGCATATACGTTTAGACACTCTAGCTCACGTATCCTAAAAATATTGGAATATAATTGTAAGAATATATATAAGAATAGTTTTTAAATATTTTTTTTAGTTCTTACCCAAGGAGAATATAGTGAGATTAAATTAGTATGCTACTTTTGCAAAATTTAACCAATTCATGTGTCTACTTGAAAAAAAAGAAGAAAAAGTGAACTAACTATGGGCTCCTAAACTAATCCTATCTAATCAAATGGTTTTCACTGTTCTTTGAGCTCGTATATAATATAATACTAAAATTATAATTTTTTTTAAATGTATCCTAGCTGTACTTGTATCCTATTATTTTAGATTTTTTTGTATTGCCGTATCTGTATTCATGCTTCATAGATCAGTGTTGATACCAGAACCTTCTATGTTAAGTGGCGTTGTTTTGTGTTTTGTAAGATTTTATGGTATCCATTAACTGCAGAATTAGTATTGTTCTTTGTTTGTTTGTTTCATTAATTAGATGTTACAAATGTTTTTTTGGTGCAAAATATTGGAACAATGGTGCCCTCTAACTCTCTCTTGGTTTTTAACTTCCAGGTGCACAAAGAACTGCAAGATACAATTGCTCAACTAGAAGCCATACGTCATGAAATTCGAACCGTCTCTTTCATGAATCCTGGTCCATTGACTCGGAGGCTAGTGGACAATCTTGACCAAACATCTGCCGCTAGTGGTATCCTATTTGTTTGAGATCTTTAAATTTCTAAATTGAATGGCTATGTTTTTCTCATGTGAATTTGGGACAATTGATTATTCTTTTTATGGGTTTCAGGTAATAATGAACCTGAAAAACCTGACACAGTGAACCCAGATGCTAAGGTTTTATTAAGCAGAATCACCATTCATTGCATATTACATTCTTTTCATGTAGAATTTTCTTATTCCAATAATGATTTAACTTCTTTTACTATTATTATTATTTGTTTTCTCCCAGAATTATAGCTCAACAAACTCGGGATTTTCTGATATGCACAGCCAAGCAACAGCTTATGTGAAATTGGCTGAATCAACAGCTATAAACTCTGGGTCAGTGGAAAGTAATGAAGTTATTAATGAGCTAACTGATGAATCTGGTATTATGGTTCTTCCTGTATCTGCCGAAAGCACCGGACTACTGCCAGATCGCAAGGGTACTAACCTTCTATTAGATTTAGCATCACATGTTTTTGTCTTACCACGTTGCCTCTTGGTTAGTTTAGTTTAACTGTTAGTCATAGTTTAGTTAGTTTCTGTCTTGGTTAACCAGGGATTCTTAAAATAGGATATTTCATAAATTTTTATGTGTTAGATATCTGAATTTATGAAATTGTGTCTCGTAATTGAAGCAATTCATGCTTGCAATTGTTTCTATAAGTGATGTATCGAAAAATCTAGAAAGAGATCAAGTAGGGCTCATATTTTGTCATTTTTTAAGGTGTTGGACCATTTTGAAGTCTCCTTTTTTTCTTTTTCTTTTTTTCCCGTTTAAGCGAGCTAAAATATTCTTTGATGAGTAGCAGCACTTTAATGTCTCATTTAAGCTGGAAATGTGACATCACATGAAAGTTTGGTACTTAGAAGATTTTTGATGGCTGGAAAATTTAGAGTGTTTAGAAAGCTACTAGACCTTTAGATGAGTGAAGCAACGCTGCATGATACTCTAAATCTCGAGGGATGCTGCAATTTGGGACAAATTGGGAAGCCTTTGTAGAAGTGAGTTGATTACACCTCTTAAAATTTTGACTTGAGAAAAATATAAAGTAGCATTCAACCCAATTTCAACTTGAAGCTATTTTACAAGTTCAACAATTTTTACATTGAAGGAAAAGTAGTCCTGCTTCCTGTAAAGCCACCCAATCACTATCCATATTGAGTTAGACATTTGAACCAACTATGTGGTGGCACCAAACACGTGTTCTAAATTTCCACAGAATATATAGTTTTGTGGGAGTTTACTTAATGCATTACTCTGCAACTTGTAACTCGTGCTATTTCTTTCTTGTTCATCAAATATCACTGTTTTACAAAACCAATAAACACTTGTATCATTTGACCATAATTAGTTTTTAGTTTGAGAGACAATTTATTTGATATTATTGTCCAGCGCATAAGAATAAAAAGGATCAATCAACTATCACTCATCAGTAAATATTGATATTATAGTCCATTAACGAAAACCACCTGAGAAGAAGTTTGCAATTTCTTACGAATAATTGACAAGATTTGGATCCTCACGACCTCATTGAAAGCTTGTTTATGTTAAGTGATAATACCTCTGGAAATGTTTCCATATTCCTTTAGTAGGGTATGCACAAGGAATGTGGAATTTCTGAAGATAAAAATACCCTGAAGTCTCCCAAATTATTCATGGAAAATAGGAGATGTTCTTGCTGAAATGAATTTGAGCCTCAAGACCCCTAATCCCCAACAAAAAATCAAAAATAAGGTTGATACAACAGCAAAGCATGCATACAATTGTGTGGAGCCTGCAAGCGGGAAGAAATTGAACATCACAAACACAACTAAATTTACGCGTGTAGTAGTGGCCTTCGTCTCTTGAGGATATATGAAGAGGTCACCGTCTCTAGGCATGATGCTGCATATTAAACCACAAATAGAATCCGCTGAAACTCAATGTGGCCAAATGGCGACAAGATCTCCAATTTACCATCTGCATCGCATTCTCTACTGTATTGTTCTAATCTTACAGTGCCAGACATCTCTGAAGTTAACTCGATTCAGTAACTCCATAGCCTGTCCTGTAAAGGTTGGGGAAGTTTAGTTTCCTAGATTATGACACAATCTTTGGACTTATACGTCTTTGGTTATCTGGAAACTGGACATGGGAAATGCTTCAAGACAAGTCCTCCAGTCTTTCAAGTAGAATGAAGGTTATTATCCAGTGTTGGTCCTGCCAGTGCATGGTGCTGAGAAGGGTGGACCTAGTCTTCTGCATTATTTGCACGAAGTGACTGCCTTCAGACTTGAATCCATGTTCTCATGCTTGGAAACTCAAATATTAATGCTTCCATCAAAGTAATTTCTTGATCCTCTCAAATAGAAGCGGAGTAACTTACTAAGGAATTAAAAAAGTAGTATAGGGAAATTACATCAAATTCTGTAAGAAGTAGTCATCAAATTCTGTAAGTAGTAGTTTAGGAATTGGCTGGGCTCGTGTGCCTTACTCAGTTACATATGGCATTACACTAGCGTACAATCTATGCTACAATAGTAACGAGACTTTCATGATTCTACAGTATGTCATACCTTAATACATTTGCAGTATTTGTTTCAGTAATTGCTTGTTTGCATGATCAGTGTCTGTATGTGCATATGTCATTTATACATCAGGTAACTTATATACATATGGATGGATTTTTTTATGCATGGTACATGTGCTTGCATTTTTGCATTCACATTGTTGTACAGAGAAATAACCTGTTACTTTGGTGTCAGATAATGCCGAAGGGTCTGACATTATGTTGGAAGCAATCTTGGAAGCAGAAGTGGCACTTAATGTGAAAGATTTTTTTGCGCAGCACCAAAATCAAATAAAATGTGAATAGAAAGGTATTTTGTTTTATAGCATATTCACTAGTCTCATTTGTTTGGAGTCTTTGGACTGTAAACATTTGCAAATGGAATTCGTAACTCAACATGTCTGCGATGAATTTCTAAAAGCTTTGGGAAGGGCTGTGTATGACAGTTCTGCTTCATCAGGAAAGCTAATAAACATATGCTAAAAGAATAATTCTACTTTATGGTATAAAATCTGCCGAAGAAAAAGAAAAAAAAAAGAGGGAAAATGGATTGATTTAGTAAAAGTTACCCAGTAGTTTCTTTTTTGTTATTAGCTGTGTGTTTATGATTTACAGCAACTTGTCTTTTCATTATTTATTGCATTTGGGCTTTCCATCACTCTAATGGAAAATGTTGTTGCTAACAGAAATGACATTATGCAAAAAAAATTGGCATTCAAGCTCCCACACATTTCTTCTGCAGTGAATTGGAATTGACGAAGCCTGTAAGTGAAGGTTGCAAATTTCAGTCCTTGGATTAGAATGGAAATGATCATTAAAATTTGTTAAGCATGAGTCGGATGGGTATGACTAGATCCATTCACTGCACATCTATGATTTTATAGGTAACTGACATACATTATCAAACAGGCTGCTACTGACAATTGAGATTAAAAGATGGTTTTGTTGGCTTTCTTTTCAAACTTCTGGTGGAACCCTGTTGTATAGAGTTGTGTTGACATGGTTTGTTTTTTTTGATAAAAACATTGCTCATGGCTAATGAATGAATCCTTTGTGATTTCAATACATGAAAAAGAATATGAACTTGTTGCGATCCCACATCGGAACAAAAGGGGCTTGGCCTTCTGAATATAATGCCTCTTGGGCACCTTCTCTTTACGAGCCAGATTTCAAATGTGAGTTCCACACAAGGAGTTTGTATGAGAACTTTCTAGCCTGTGGCCTTCTAGGATTGGATGGATGTTGAGTTTTTGATGACTAGGTTTGCTACATATGGTAAACTTTTATTTTTTATTTTTTTCTATTTTTTAGCCAATTTTCTAAGGGTGAGTAGCCTGTGGTGTTGAGTTTGATGATTAGGTTTGCCAGATGGCACGCTTTTGTTTATTGTACTTTATTTATCTATTTTTGATTTCTCAATGCACTTCCAGCTTCCTGGTACCTTGAGAGGTGTAAGGAAGAGCTGTTTTTATAGACTTGTCCAAAATATTGCCATTGCCATTGCCATTGCCATTGCATATTCATTTATCTTCCATGCTTTCTTCAGATATATACAAAATTACGAAAAGTTTGTTTTTTTTATAGAATTTTTATATAAAATTTATAACTAGAACAATATGCCATTGTCATTTTTAAGAATTTAAGTCATTTCGATGGGCATTTTTCTTAAATTATAAATTAAAAAAAAAAAATCAACACTTGTTATTCTTTATTTATTTTTTGTATAATTTTTCTGTAACAAATAACATTACTCGTAAAGTTGTGTATGGTTGGATATCTCCCGCCCACAAGTGAACAGGATTCATTAGTTCAATTTGGATCAGTGGATCCACCAAGGCAAGGGTCTCACTTCACTTTGGTATCTTAATATATTTAGAGTTGGTTTGGGATATTCTAAAAAAATGTATTTTTTGACTTATTGGTGGGTTTGGGTTGGGTTTGATGTGATGTGTTAGAGAGGTGATGTAATTTAAATAAGATGATGTGACTTAAATAAGATAGTGATTTTTTGACTTTTTGATTTATTTAAGTTATGTCAAACTAGCCTTTAATTTGTAATTTTGTTTGTGTATATCAAAAAATAAATAAAGAAATTAATAAGATAATCATAGTTACTTACCCCTCTAATATTTTTTTTTTTAAGACAAATATAAAAAATTATGACTACGATTATTAAATCAATATAAATTTTTCTCATAAATGATTTAGAGATAGATGTCTAAAAATTTAATAGAATAGATAATCGAAACGGATCTTATAGTAAATGAGCTGCTCAAACTAAATATGTCCACAGACAATTCAATCTATTATATATTTATTTTATTATATAAAAGTCTACACTTCAATTTGCATACATTGTCAAGTTTTTTATTTATTTATTTGAAATTAAAAATACATCATTTTGCATTTTTATTCAACTTGTTCATGGCTTCGCCATTAGACTCTCATTCATCATTTTGCTTCAAATGGTGAACACGATTGAACTGAACTTGTCAATTCTTTCTCTCTTCTAATTATAGATGGGATTCAATCAATCGACTTGATTAACAAATCCGCATTTTTCTTGGACTTGTCAATTAGCTCTGCATTAGGCCGGTCATTGTACTCTATCTGCATGATTAATTTGGTCATATAAGTTTTAAAAAACCAAAAAACTTAGTTAGGGTACATTAAGTAATGTGGAACCAGTAATACACAAGAATAAATAAACCATCAATGGAAGCAAGTTATAAGCAACATGACATCAAGCTTACCCGCCATTTAGCAACATCTGGAGGTTTTCCTACAACAGACAGAAATAAAATCAACACACACCTTAATTGTTTTCATCATGCATGTTAACAAGTGGTTGATTAACAATATACAAATGCATACCAGTCAATATATGTCTCTTTAAAACTCGTTGCATTGCTGTCTCAATGTCAACCTCGACGAACCTTTGAAAGAAATCAGAATCCAAAAGGCATTATCCCAAATAAGTCCCCAAAATTCTGAATTTAATGTTGCCACAAAATGAAAGGAAAAATTATTTTTCCCAGCTTATTTAGCGAGATAGTAATTTACTATAGGCTTATGTTATATAAAGTGCAACTCCATACAGATCTAAGTCAAGTCACCATGTTGACATAAATGCCAGAGTCCAAGCCATCTCAACAAAACATACACTCGGAGCATTACCAAAGTTTTCCAAAAAGCAAAGGGCACAGGAAGTGGAGACATCTTTGTTAGGCCATTACTCTTTAGAAATGTATTCCTCATTTTTATAACCATTATCAAATATACTATGAAATTGCAGATGAAGTAGATTACATACGAAGCTACCATTGTCAAAATCATATATTTATAGCAATTAACGTTAGTTTGAAAACTGTTACACAGTTCAGGTGATCCGCCCTATAAACATTTATTAAGCTCTTTTTGGAAGTAGAGGAAAAACAAAAATTATCAATGGCTTCCTTTCCATAACATCAAGGTTTTAAAAAGCGGCCGCAACCGTTACGTAACGCCGTTACGTAACGGTTTTGGCGGTTACCGCTACCCGTTACGGCCGCTTTTGCAGTGTGATTGAGATTCACAGGTGTGTCGATTCGTGGCGGTGCTATAGCACCATAACGGTGCCGTAACATATGTGAACGGTTCACATGCACCGTTACGTAACGGTTCCAAACTGTTTCTTTCAAAAAAACACACAAAAAAAAGCTGAAAATGGGGAAAGAGGGATAGAGAGAAGAGGAAAAATAAAGAGAGAAAATAGAGGAGCAAGAGATAGAGAGAGAGAGAGAAGAGAGAAGATAAAGAACATGTTATTGATTTGTTGAAATTATAAGACCTATGCTATTCTATTCAGCTGATATCACTAAACCATTTTGTTTGTGTGTCTATCTATATATTGTTTGAAAATAATAATAATAATAATAAGTGTGGTCATTATCTATTTGGCTTGGTTAAAATATGTATATATATATATAGGATCTTATTTATTCTCTTACTTTTGTCATTATTTATCTTATATATAATAGTTAGTGATTAATTTTTTGTAAAATATAAAGTCATTAATTATTAAAATAAAATGTAAAAAACTCAGTTTATAGTGATTTAAAAATATGAAATGTATTGGATCACACTTAAAAATTTACAAAAATTGATCAATATTTATTTTTAACTCAATAAATATAATCATGGAAAAAAAATGTGTATCGGTAAGTTTTTTTCAAATTGTGCAAAAAATTAAAAAATTCACGGTTCTGGTTACCGCAACCGTTACACTACGGCCTTTACACCTCAAGAATCAAGAATCATACCGCCACCGTTCTGGCATCGCAAACCGCTTTTCAGAACCTTGCATAACATTGATGAGGATTTTCCGATACCCAAATAGAAATAGGGTTCCAAACAAAGAAAGTTTATCTTGCTCGTTTCTATTAGCTTTTTCCTACTTTGGTGAATATAAGCCTCACACGCCTTTAAAATGAAAAGTCATGTGCTAAATGTGTAGACAATCAAACATAAATGGACATCATAAATAATATCCAAGAGAAATGAATACTGTCAAGGTTGATATCCTATCGCTAAGGCTTCTGCAGGGAACCAATCTGTTCCATAAATAGATCTCCTGCTAGGTTTTCCTGGGGGCAATGGTAGTTATTCAACACATTTTTTTAAATTGTATTTTTAAAAGTAGTTATTCCACAAGTCTTTCTAGCCTCAAATATCAAGTAAAGAAGTGAGAATAACATGGAAGAATCTATTGTTTACCACTTCTCATCAAAAACAGATGATATCTCCTTCCACACCCCTTCTTCCAAGAGCAGATAATTACCTTCTACTACCACCACTTTGTGCCTGCAAAGAACGGTGATGCATTATCAATGGTATAGAGATGGTTCAACCATTTGAAGTGCTACAATTATAATAACATAATTGTTCCCTCCAACATGGAATGAAACAGAATAAATGGACTAATAGGATATATATGCAAAAGAAACACTACAGTGCCCTTTGCTCAAGAATTTTAAAAAGCATTGAATGGTTAGGGTACTAATCTACGAAATCAATTTCCAAAATCAATATCTCAAACATTGCCAAAATAACAAAATATGCAACAATAACTAGGACAGCCAAAGGCCAGAGAAAATTTTGCATTGTCACAAAGCATGAATGAGAATTCCACTAAAATAATATTAGCAAAGATCACAGTCATGCATATAGCATTTTGTTTTTTCTTTTCTTCTCTTTCTTTTTTTCGTTTTTTTCTTTTGGGACAAAAAACATATCACCATGTTTTTTTTCAGTTTTTTTAAAACACTTTTCAGAAAATTCTACTTTATTGTTTTCCGTAATTTTTTTTATTTTTACTGAACTTTTTTTAATATTTTAAGCAATTTTTAAAATTTTTAGACACACCTAACACAAATATACTTAAAAAGTATAATTTTCGTGGAAAAAATCTTTAAAAAATTCAGTAAATACCAAAAATACCAACAAAAAAAAAAATCAAAAATTTAGTATATTTTTCGTATTTTTGTGTATTTATTAATTTTTTAAAATATTTTTTTACAAATATTTTACTTTTTAGATACATCTAAGTAAGGTGCATCTAAAAAAGTAAAAAAAAAATGTTTAAAATTTAAAAATATTCACTAAAAACAAAAAAATACGAAAAACAAAAAATTCAATTTTCAAAAAACTAAATTCAGATAACTGAAACCAAACACACTGATTGGTTTTTTAGTTCCTTCTAGCAACAATTTAACCTTTGAATATCATAATCTGACTGGAATTTTATTCAACTTCCTTTATGGATGAGGATGCTGCCCCAGGATAAACCTGTTGCTAAAATGTTGGTACAAACTACAAAGTTCATCTCTTAATTGTACTTAATAATTTCATCAATTTTAGTTCAATACACAAGCAGAAATCTCACCAACTATTTAAATTTCAAGGCCCTACTTTCAAGTACATAGTTGGAGAAAGAAAAAAGAGAGGGGGGGGGGGGGGGAAGGAAGATTTCATTAATCAGTCGCTTCATGCTTAAATATCATGTTTGTCTTCATGAAACTATTCCACTGCTTATGTACCAATAAATTGAATCCAAATTTTTAAAATTTCTAGCACCTTTTGTTTCACCTACAATTTAGCAAAAGCAAACTGTTTTCTTTATTATGCTTTTCCTCTTTCGAAGAGCTGAACTTGTTCCCAAAATGCATGGCAATCATTTATAAATGGAGATAGGCAGGGACTTGAACAAAAGAAACATAAAGGAAGAAAAAAGTAAAGAAAACAAAATAAAATAAAAGAAGTGGAAGAGGAAGAGGAAGAGGAAGATGAAAAATGGAAGAGTGACACTCATCATCGATCATCGGTGATGTCAAAGTTCACGTTCCACAAGGATTAGAACATAAGAGTTATTATCAGGAGCCTTCTCACTTCTATACTAATTTCTATAGATATTTTGGTTAGTAAATGAAAGGAAAAATCCCAAAATTTATATTCATCACTTTATATTCTTGATGGCTGCACCACATATATCAGGGATAAGCGTTGTGATTCCTGTTGCACCACTTCTGTTCATAGAAGTCCATGCCCTTAATGTTCACAATGTAGAATACTAACAAGAAGGTTTTATACTAACTAAACCAATTCTAAGTTCAAACTCGGTATCAACACAATTTTTTATTTTTTTTAAGTCATTGATTTTGAACATGGAAAAAGGAACTGTTAAGTATAGTGAGATCTACATCTTTCCCCTTCGAATTTAGCAGGTCAAAGGCCCAGTGATTGCCATTAGCATTCTCACAAAATTTTTCACAGGCTATCCATTCCTAGAAAATCAAAAGATATGAACAAGATTGTATATCCAAAAGAAGAAAAAAATTGTATATCCAAATGAAGAAAAATACTTACTGAAGGTTCACAAAAATATCATCTTCAACTGGATCTCCAACACCATGGTCAAATGAAGGAGCGTAAACTGATCCCTGAAAGAGAAATAACCATCAGAACTCAATATGAGAAAAGAAAGCATACATGCTATTCTTGCCTATAAGAAATAAATTCCAAAGTACTATTGAAGAGAGCCGTAAAATTTTTTCCATAAGTCTATGAACTAAATCTACAATTTCAACATAAGTAGCTACTTACCTGATTCTTCAAAGTCTTAAGACATTTTAGCAGTAGTTCAGGATCAAATGTCCATGGAGCTGGTTAACCAATGGAACAAGCAACGATTTCAAACACTAACAAGATCTAAAACAAAAAATTACCAGACGAAGGAAGCTCACCTCCCCTTCTTGCATGAGCTTCCTCTGGATCCTGAATATGCAAAAACACAATTCCAACAATAAGAAGTGTCTATGAAGTTTCAGTACCAAAAGCCTGCTTTTTCGTGTCTGCGTGTGTATCTTTTGTGTGCATTCACATGTATGCACATATACCCAATATAGTAAGACATACCATAGTGGCACAGTTCTTTACATTGCAAAAGAAGCATTGTACAATTCTTAACGTCTTTGTCTACATCACAAGCATTAAATAAGTAATAGAGTAAACAAATCAATAAACCAGAGTAGAGTATCATTCTGAAATGGCATAGTTTTTCCTATCATAGTGATATTAACCAAAATATAATGCTTGCTCAAGCTGATACTTGCTTTTGATGTTCTAAAGGAATTTGAACATCGGAATTCCTATGGCATTCAATATTCAATATATATATAAGATGTTATGAAAAAAACTAGATACATTTTAGGAAAATCAAAGTTTTGACCTCCACTGAATCAGAATCTATTTTACAATGGAGTCACTTGGAAACCAACCATGAACAACAAAAAGATGATTTTAATATAGTTATATAAAATTTTAAAAATAAAAAAATAAAAAAAAGGATAACTAGGTTTGTTCAAACATGTTTCTCTATTGCCTGAAGTTCAGTCTCATCTTTTACTCTCTCTTTTTTTTCCAAATTTTGTTTAAAATATTACTTTGGACCAAAGCTAGTGCCACACCCACCAATAACAAAATTGCATAAGAACAATGAACAGATATTAAACATTAATCAAAGGAAGACAACCTCCATTGCATCCAACTGATGACGATAAAGGTGGAACCCATCCATTGGAAGGACTGTAGCCACATCTGGGGGCTCAACTTGTGAATCAAAAGAACAAGATTTTTCATACCATAACTTGTTTACACGCCGAACTATTTCAAATGCAACAGTACTCTTTCCAGCACCAGGAGGACCAGCCAAACCCACAATATGCCTGCATGATGCAACAGGATGATGATTTCATTAGAAAATAATTCACAAGATCTGATAATTGCTGAAATAAAAGAACAGAAAGGTTACTCTTTACAGTGATGCCAGTGAAAAACTTACACACATTTAGGTGTTACTGATTCTTAACTATTCATTTCTTGTGCAGTTTCTGGTCCCAGCAGTCCAAAGAGTACCATGCAGGTGGATAGATGGGGACCATGATTAGGAAAAGATTGGGAAATCTATCCGAAAATGTACAAGTTTACATGCATGAAAAGTTACACTTGATGCATTCAAACACAGTCCTAAGAGTTTCATACAAATCTATATACTCAATAAACTGAGTATCTATCAGTTCCTCGAATCAAATTCTCTCTATGCATTCAAGTATAAGATAAGTAACTATTGAGGGTCACACAATATAACAGCCGTATAATATTTAAAGTCAACTTCTCAGATATTCTTTTGAGTTCCTTGACATGAAGAAGGTTTCAAACGGGAAAGCAAACATTCGTGAAAAAAATCAATATATATAATTACCATTTGCTAGTAAGATACTCAAAACAAAAACAGAAAGGGAAACTAGGGATCAGAGAAGCTAGATGACAATAGAGGGTTACAACAGGGGAGTAAGTTGTACAGATATTTCCAGCGCTCAAGGGAAGAAAAGTTTGTTTAGTAAACATGGCCTTATAAAGAGCTAGATTCCAGGAAAGGAAAGAATGATCGATCTCTAGGGTTGAGATAGATGCTGTAAAGTACTTCAGTATGTAAATGCTGAACAGAAACCTCAAGTCATACAGAAATACCAGAAGATATTGTTTCCCTGATTCAAGAAGCTACCACTTACTTGAAATTGGGATTTGATCCTGCTGCTGCTGTTGGAACAAGACGTTCAGCCAAAGCATTGTATATCTCATCCATACACCTTGAAAGGATAGAAACAAGAGCTATTAATAAATACAACATAGAATTAAATTAAATTAAACAGACACAATGCATTCTAGATATAGTTACGAAAGTAAGGATGCATAAATCCTAGAAGAGGCCTCTATTCCAGTACAATTCCACCATTTTTATCAAATAATATGCAGAACAAAAAATTTACCTAAGAAGACATGACAACTTAGCAAATGAGCTGTTTCAAACACAAAAAGTATATCACTTAAATATCTGTAATAGGCCCTTGAGAGAAAAAATTAATGTTAAAAATATGACCCCCCAATTACTTGTCCCCCACACTGAAGCCAAAAGTTCATGTAAATACAACTGCAACTAGTTTTCAAATACTATTCATTGCATTTTACCCTCTTGCAGACAAGGAGTGGAGAATTTAACTTCGCAGTTATCTTTTTTATTGTAATCACAGATTATATGTGATAGAAAATTTCAGCACCAATTAAATTTAATTTCATGTAATCTCATCTTGCAAAATGGCATACCTGGCTTCTAACACAGGAACATCCTTCTTTTGGCTACGAACCACCGAAAAAGAATTCTGTGGGTTCAACACACAGAATGTGCTTACAAAGCATTTCAAAACATTATACATCAAAAATTATAAAAGAACAAGATATCCAATTTTAGTAATACAAAATTGAACCTGCAGATGGTGACCCTTTTGAATTAGAGATCTAGTTCGACCCAATGCAGGTTGCTCAATGCTTTTAAATGGTGAAATGGAGACAGAAACCCGGTGCCAAATAGGAAGTTTTATCCTTCTGTGCAACAATGTCTCTGCAATTTAAAAACATGGATGATTTGAATACAGTAACCAGCCTTACCCAAAGTATCTGCATGCATGATGTGTGCTAATAATATCTATTCAAATTTAAAGGTAGGCCAGAAACAAGGAACTAATAGAAACACATTGAGGAGCAGAAGGGCCATATGCAATCACTTGTGTTGCTAATCACATAATTCCTAATGGTATATGCAAACACAGTCCCATTTGATAGCACTAATAAATCAAATTATTTGGCTTGTCTGCTTAAAAAAATTAACTAATTTGGTTGCAACTTTAAATTATAATTTATTTTACGCTTATTTGGCCAAAACAAATGAAATTTTCTTAAGCTACAAATTATCTGTAGTTCTTTTGTCTTAATTATAACCTTTGGAGCCCTCCTGCATATTTGCACAACAAAAATATTATGTGACAGTTTATTTAACCAACCAAATTCAATTTTTTCACAAATTATCAAAAAATGCACAAAACAAATTTATAACTTATTTTAATTTTTTAAGTTAATAATTTAAAAAACTATAAAACTAACTTATAAGTGATATCAAACAACAACACATAATGGCTAAAGAAAAGATTGTTCGGCACACATAGTAGTCGATTATTTAAAAATAATTAAATTGGCTTTGCTAACACAAAATGGCTAAAGGACGCAATTTTTTATTTATTTTTATTTTTTCGCAAAAGGTGAATAGAAAACAAATGAACCAAAAAAAAAAAACAACAAAGGGCAAATTATACCAGTAGTCCTTATATTTTGGCTCTTCATCATTTTGATTGGTTTCAATTGGTTTAATTTTGATCTTGAATTTATGACTTTCTCCCAATTTGGTCCAATTCATGACCACTGTTAACATTTTTAACAAAAATATGCTCATGAGCGTGTCATAATTTAGGAGAAAATTAACTTCTGTTTTCTGTCAAACACTCTGACAATCTTATCAATTGGATTAAATTCACACCAAATTTAAAATCAATGGTCAAAATTGAGCCAGTTGAAAGCGTAGATATCAAAATGACACACGGCACAAAAATGTAGAAACTACCAATGTAATTTACCCCCCCAAAAAAAAAAAAAATACTATGCTGCATCAATATACTAACCTGTATACACTGTACAGCCAAGAAAATACCGTAACGAACGAAAGAAATTGTATGATGAAATTGATAAGGAATTAGGGTTTCTGAGGGAAAGAACATACAAAATAAAGAAAGAAAACATTCGGAATTTGAAGAATGTTAGTTCGTGGCGTGAAAACGAGCAGAATTGTAAACAAAATCATCAATTGATTTCCGTTTCAATAGAGATTCGAGTAGGCATTGTGGCCCCTAAATCATCATCATCATAATAAAAGTTCAAAATCCTTTTATGAAGCTCACATCAGTCAGTCCGTTGGGTATCTACATATAGAGACACAGGTATTATGAACAATAAAAAGCTACAGTATATATATCATCATCAATAAGGAGACCTGGTGAAGAAGAAGAAGAAGAAGAAGCCCAGAATCCTCTTGAGCTTGTGGAAAACGAAGAAACCTCCATTGTTGAACCGCACAGAGAGTTCCGATTCTCAACGGGCCGAATTACTGGTTAAGTGGTAAGCCAATTCGTTCAAACAAAAAAGTGGTAAACCTACTTATTAGACCGGGTAATGTTAGGTTAGGATATCAAATCTTTTACTCGATAAATAATATCTTATATAAGGGTTGGTTTTATAATTTTGTGGATTTTATGTGGACTGAGATATTTAATTATTTATTTAGTAAAAAATTTAAAATTTATAGTGTTTTTATTTGATCATCTCCAGTCTTTCCTTTTATGATTTTTATTGGTACCTCGAATGTGAGTTTGTTCGAATTATCTGAAGTTTATATTGTTGACAGTTTGGCTAGTGGTTCAGCAAAAAAGTGAGAGCAGTCAATAAAAATGATAATTACGATAAATAAAGGTTGTACCAATTGTTCAAGTGATTATCTAGACGATCGATCTTGAGTTTCGAACAAACTCAAATTTCAGCCACTACCACAAATTTTACTTTTTATTAAATTAGATGAAAATAATCATCTCTAATATTTTATTTTTAAAATTTTATTAAATTTAAATTTAATAAAAAAGTGCTAAAACTCAAACTAATCTTGCTTAGTCGCCAAGAAAGAGATTTTACGGAGTAATTGTAGCTCAACGGTATTAGTTTTACTTAAGCACCGCGATCAAGGTTTTCTAAATCACCATAGCGTTCAATTCTCAAGTACAAAATTATTTTCTGTATTTTAAAATTATGAAGTTTTAATATTTAAATATGTTAATTATGTGCATTCTAAATCTGTTGTTCAATTTTAGTCATATTTGATTTCATAATCCATGTTCTTCATTCTACTTGCTGCTTCCGCGGTTTGGTATCAAAGCCTTGTGATGTTGTGTCCTGTTTCTAACTGCTTTTGTTTCTTCTAGTACATCTTTTTCATTTGTTTATTTGATTAATTCTTAATATTTATTTTATTAAATTTAAATTTAATAAAAAAGTGCTAAATTAAATTTAAATTTAATAAAATAAATATTAAGAATTAAAGATTTAGACGAAGTTTTTACATCACTTCCAATCCTTACTCTCATTTTCTCATTAAATTTGAGTGAAAAAGTTGATTAAAAGGTTATCTATAATGAAAACTTACATCCTAATTCTCTCTTTCTTTTTTTTTTCCAATCATTTTAAAACCTAAAAACCTATTTTAATCATTTTTTAGGTAGGTAGGTAGGGGGGAATCATCTGCAACTATTTTTTTATATATATATTTCATTAAATTTGAATAAAAATATAATTGGTAAAAATTTGATGAAGAATTTGATTCAATCATAATTTGGTGAAAATTTTACTTATTCTTTAATTTAATACAAGTTTAATGACATGATTAGATTAGCTCTTTATTTATAAGGGCTACTAAATGTCCTTATCTTTTTTATTTTGGACCCTTCATTTCTTTGGCCCCTCACTAGGACTGTAAATGAGCCGAGCCGAGCCGAGCCGAGCCAAGCCAAGCCGAGTTTTAGTATGTTTAGACTTGTTTATTAAGATTTTAACGAGCTCGAAAATAAAAATTTAACGAATCAAGCTCGAGCCGAGTTGGCTTAAACTTGACTCGACTTCGAGTCTGTTCACAAATCTTAATGAGCCAAAAAATTTATATATTTATACTTGCGTATGAGACTAAAGTTATAATTAAAATTTTGATTACATAATTATATAGATACATACTAAAAAAAATCAATATTTTACCAAAATAACAACATCTACTACTACTATTATATAAATGTACTATCTATAATTAACTATTATTTCATTTATATTTTTTAAATATATAAATAACATATTTATCTTATCTTTTATACATATTATTACATTGTTTAATATATAAATAATAAATGTTAAACGAGCTAACTAATGAGCTGAGCTTTAATATGTTTAGACTTATTCATTAAAAATTTAACCAACTCGAGCTCGAGCTCAAATGCGAAAAAATTTAACGAACTAAATTCGAACGAACTCTTACCTAGCTGAATTTGAGTCTGTTCACGAACGGTTCTATTCATTTGTAGCCCTACCCCCACTATAAAAATTTCTTCCCTCTTGATTTTTCTTTGGACCCCTACCATAATCCCAAATATACCATTTGAACCCCACCCCTACACCTTCCAATTGCAACTCCTCATTCCCTCCTCCGACAGTCCCCTTTCCACTTTAGCGACCTCTCCTTTCGACCACCCTTCTCCAAGGCCCCTTCCTCGTCAATGACCCTATACTCTTCCTTCCAAACTCCACTCACACACTTCTGGGACATCTCTCACATTTAGACAGGTACCCTAACCCCTCTTTTTGCCTTCGTAACCACTCTCGCCGCCGTTCACCAGTTCCAAATAAAAACCTGATGTTTGATAGTACGCAGCCGAACAATAGGCATATGTTCGGTTGTGGAGCACTAGACATATTCAACAACTTCGGTTCTATGTAACCGAATAAAGAGAAATTGACCAAGCAGTGAGGTAGAGAGAGAAATCGACGGGGAGATAGAAAGAGAGAGTTGTGCACGAAAAACAATCCTACCCTAAAAACACAGCCCACTGACCCTTTAATTTCATTTTCTTTCTTTTTCTTCTTCCTCCATTTCCTTTCTTTTGCATAGCATTGCTTTCTCAAATCCATCATACCCAAAGCACTCTTTTCATTCTACTCTTGCAACATTGTTCTTCTTTTCTATCACCCATTTTCTTTTTCTTTTGTAAATTTGTCTTTGTTTTTTGCTCTCAGCAAACCCTCACTTCTCTCTCTCGATTTAGATTATTCTCCATAAATATTTGGTTTTGGATCTGGGTTAATGAAGATCGCAATGTTCCAGAGGTTATCGACGGGAGGGGAAGTGGTGATGGGTTAGTCGTCGAAGAGTCGGTTGGTCGTTGGAGGGTGTCAGCAACTAGGGGTGCGCATAATACCGCTGAAACCGCCGAAACCGCCAAAACCGCACTGAGTCGCACCGCCAAGGCAAATTCGTTATTATTTGCTAATCGAACCGTCGATTTTTGGTAAGAAAAATGGCAAATTCTAGTGACACTTTTATTAATCCACCGGTTTCTATTTTTCTTCCAAACCGCACCGACCCGCGCCGCTATTAAATCATGTTTTATAAGATTCTATTTTTTTTTTTTTACTTAAGTTTGCTTGTTGTTCTATACCTTAGAATATAGTATTAAATTACTGCTCGAGGGGAATTCAAGATGTCAGTAATCCAAAATAAAGTTGGATTCCAATTTACTTTTCAATCTAGCTCATTTACCTATCTCACTCTCGTCTTGATATTTCTATTGTTGTCAATGTGGTTAGCCAGTTCATGCATGCTCTTTATCAGATTCACTTCGAGGCTGTCATGACAATTTTAAGGTACTTGAAGTCTGCTCCTGGTAAGGGCCTTTATTTTTTAAAGTATGATCTTCATGTAGAAGCCTATACAGATGCTGACTGGGTTGGATCAGTAACTGATAGGAGATTAACTTTAGGGTATTGCACTTTTGTTGGAGGCAAACTAGTTGGAGGAGTGAGAAACAGAATGTGGTTGCCAGGTCAAGTGCAGAAGTTGAGTTTAGAGCTATGGCATAAGGGGTGTGTGAGCTCTTATGGATCAAGTTTTATTGAGTGATCTAGGTATTAATCAGACGGACTCCATGCAGTTATATTGTGATAATAAGGCCGCTAGGAAATGGTGAAGTCATCCCCCAAGCTCTCCGGTTTGATCTGAGGATCCAAAAGGAGACATGCTAGTGTTACTCCTATCTCAAGTTCACTGCCATTGGACTCATCTTCACTTTGTTTGTTCTCGCAAGCAAGTCCGTCTGTTCCTCTGTGGCTTCATTCTCTTGCAGCTGTAGGTCGAAGAAAATCTCAAAACTGGGCAAACGCCGTTTCTCAGAGTTTAACCATGGCTCAGGAAAGCCCCAAAATGGAAGTCCTCCCCCTCCTGGACAAAGCGGCCGTTTAGAGTTCCCTGAATTGGTCTGTGCACAAGCTCATAGTACTTCCCACTTTGCTAAGCTTTGGCTCTTCCTGCCATTTCCTTCCCTTTTCTCACCCAGTCCTCTTTGGTTGGCGTGTAGCCCAAGCTAAAGGCATGAGGGTTATGTGGCACTTTGGCCAATGCGGCAACGCCCTTCCGGCCACTCTTTCCTAATCCCATCCCGGGTACATGCTGGAGCTTATTCATAAGGTAGACTGACTGAGCACTGATATACGACCCCTTATCAATAGCTAAGATGTTTTGCACCACCCGGGCCTCAACCAAGGTAAAACTAGACAAGAATACATCCTCGTCGCCGTGTACAATCTCGAGTATTGGTGTAGTGACCTCTGGCAGAGGATGTATAGAAGAGTTCTCAAAAATAATGGCTACCCCTTTTCTAAGTGGGTACTTTAGCATCTAATGCAAGGTGGAAAAAATAGATTTTACTTGGTGCAGCCATAGCCGTCCAAGGAGCAAGTTAAAAGTGGTCGGAACATCCAGGGTGTGAAACTCGATGTCCTATTGTGCGGGGCCAACCTGTGTTCTGATCTGAACTGTTCCCATCACCTCTCTACTCATGTTGTCATAAGCCCGGATCACCTGGGTCATAGGTACAAAGTCTGCTGGCTTCAAGCCAATAGCATAGGTCGTGTGCGACGGACAAACATTAATCGCAGACCCCGTATCAACTAGTACAACGGGCACCCACTTCTCTCTGCATTCAACTGAAATGTATAGTGGTTTGTTATGCTTAGAGCCCTCAGACAGTAGTTCCTTATCCGTGAAGGTCAAAGTCGGCGAAGCACCTCCTGGGAAAACAAGTCCCACTAATTGTTCTGGGGTTGTGTTGATAGATAGCTTGGCCTTATCCATTGCAGAAATACTGCTTGCCAATATACGCGCGAAGCCATGAGTAACCCCCAAATAGATATGTCTACTTGAATCTTCTTCAGCTGTTTTAGTACAACTTCTTCTTCTAACAATTTCTCTATCTGTTTTTCAGCTTCTTTATCATTTCCAGATGCTTCTGGTTAGTCCAGGTGTGGGGGCTTGAAGTACCGCCCGCTTCTAGTCATGTGATCCACTTCCTCAGAATACCAGGTATCATCTGCAAATTATGTCCCCAATCTTCATCAATATGGGCAAGATGCAAATCATTATTTTCTCACTATATTCCTCCAGCAACCGACAAGCAACTGTCCGGTTCTGCTATAAGTATTCCCGCATCCACATCACAATCATTCCCCGTAGGGCCATTGGCTTTTTCAACTTTCTGACTATTCTCAGTTCTTTCCTATTCAAACTGCTTCAGTGCGGCCTCTTGCTCTGTATCAGCTGTACTAACACTACTCAATTCCTAAGCAAAATTCTTAGTAACGGTGCTCTCCGACAACTTTCCTTTGTCATCGACCATTCTGGCTGTTGTAGTAGTTCCTACTTTCAGCTGTTCCAGCTTTGGTTGAGACCTCTTATCCACATCCGGTTCATCACTGAGCCACCTTGAATTATCGCTGATCCGTTCATATCAAACCAATCAATCTGTACACTCCCCAGATCTTGTTCATCGAAGAATTGCAGATTGCTAATGTCCTCCTAGAGGTTGGCTAAGTCATCCAAACCCTGGCTTGGTCCATCATCTCGGGCCACACTAACTTCCATTCCTGTTGGTAATTTCGGCTCTGGTTTGGCCTGATCAGTTGGCACAATATAGCGACATGGGTTGTATTCCTCCTCAAATAAATCCATAGAGCCCTCAGGCATTGAACTGACACCCTCATTCTCCATCAAGGCCACCCTGTCTTCTTCTACCACAATCACCACCATAGGTTTGGGTTGAGATGTGGACGCGTTCATCATGCACAAATCTGTGCTTTCTGGAATGAACAGTGCCGACTTGGGTAGGTGGGAGGAGGTGATATATATACTGGGGTCGTACAGGACAGCCAGTGTTTGGATAAGGTTATTTGTTGGGGTGGAGGGGCTTGGTTATGTGGTAGGAGGGGATTTGCAATGACATTATGCTTTTGAGGAGGCACTATCACCTTATTGTCAATGAGATCTTGAATCTCATGACGCAATCTAAAGCATAGGTCGGTGTCATGACCATGCTGCTTGTGGAAGGCGCAGTACTTGGCCGGGTTATGTGTAGGAGGGAGAAGATTGGGTAAAGGGCAAGGTTCTAGTGGCTTTAGATGCCCTTTTTTTATCAAGACTCTTAGGGTTGCGGATAAGGACATGTATAGAGGAGTAAAGACCATTTGGCCTCGGGGTTAGTGTTTCGCAATTTATGAGGTTGTATCGGATGTACCGGCAAAAGGGTTGGCAGTTTTCGGTGTGGTGGTGACCATTCCAACATCAGAAGGCCTTGCAGCTGCACTATTACTCGTAGCCACATTGGAACTGCGTGTGAAAGCCCTCTTAGGTTGCTCTTTCTCGTGGTCTATCAGACCCTGTTTCATTGCATCCTCTCTCTGCACCCTTATTTCATAGAGGTCAGCAAAAGTAGGCAAAGGTATGACTATCATCTTCTGTAACAGCCTTGGTTGTAGATTACGGATGACCATTCTGATCTGGTCCTTTTCAGCTAGCTAGGTGGTCATCATGAAGGCCTTGGCCCTTCACCGAGTGACAAAATCAGAGAAGCCCTCTTTCAGTTCTTGGCGAGTTGCTTCGAGATCACGAGTTGTGATCTCGATTTGAGTGTTGTAGGAGTATTGGGCAATAAAGGCCTTAGCCATCTCTTCCTAGCTCCTCTTCACAGAGTCTTCAAGTTTAGCATACCAAATGGCCGCGATACCTGATAAGGTCCGGCCGAAGAGGGATAACTTCTGCAATCTAGACAGGCCTATTGGACGCAGAATGTCTGAAAATAGCCGCAAGTGGACCATGGGATCACCCGAGCCATCAAAGCGGTCTATAGGCGGCATTTTAAACTTATCTGGCAATGTCACTGCTGAATCTGTATAGCCGTCCTCTATAATTGGGATCGAATTCACACCCTGAGCTCTTTTAAAAAGCTTCTCAAGCTTGCTCACTTTCAGTGTAGTAGGGTCAACCTCAAACTCAAAAGGCACATCTGTTGGGTAAACTGGTGCTTTGGAAGTCTGGGGTGAAACTGGCTTTGCCGGAATGTTCGTATTTTCCTAAACATCACTTGTAATCCCGGGTATTGGAATCCTAACTGGGGATGGATGTGAAGTAGAAACTGCTACTTGTTATGGTTGTTGTTGCTGCTGGAGCCTATTGATCAACTCAGCCTGCTGGGCTGCAATTTCTGCTTGGTGGGCGGTGACTTCTGCTTGGCGGGCAGCATCCAGCTGCATATTCTCAATAGTCTGTTGGAGTTGGTGAAGTATTTCTTCTATGTTGACTAAAGGGTGCTGATCTATCAGAACTAGTGTATACTCTCTTTTCAAAGCGGAAGTGGAAAACTGGACTTCGCTGAATAAAGGTAACTGTCGAACTGGTGAGTTATGCCTGACTCTCCTCCGTCTTGTAACCGGGGGTAGCGAAGCAAACACTAGTTGTTCTCTTATAAGATCCCCAGATCGGTAAAGTCGCCTTACTCGAGTCCAGGGTGCTTGGGGGGTAATTATGCGTCTAAAGCAATCGTGAAAGACTAACTTGCAAAAAAAATAAAATAAAGCAAAAGAGACAAAAATCAGAAAACGCACAGCACCTCGGCTTAGACAGAAACAACACACAGTTGTAATTTTAAGCTGGATGACCATACTCAAACACTGATTTCTGCCCCAAATTTCTGCCTCAAAACTGATACCTAAACTTGCAACTGATACATACATTCCTGCAGAGTCTCACTCTAAAAGCACGTATCAAGCAAATGAGAGCCAAAACACCCCTATGGTGGGGTAGGGTTTCCCTGTCCTAATTCCGTCAGGAGCTAGGGATTCACTATGCAAACAAGTAATTTTAAACAATTCTTGCATTCAGGTGAGCAACCTGTCCTAGTTTGGAACAGTCTCTAAGGCTTTCGATATGCACTAAGTCGATTGGTCAAAAAGGGTACCTCTACAAGACTACCTAATATACCTCTCGCTTCTAACACCAAGAAGTGAAAGGAGGATTAAATGGTACATCGATAATCCAGATCCAAGGCTTGCGTTCCCATTGTGGCAGAAGGCCAAGAATCGATCAAATTTTATGGCACGCTTCTCCAAGCGAGCCTCCGGCAAACCGTTCAAGAATAGCAGATGGCAAACATTGTGACTTAAGCGCACCAATACAAATGCAATGCAAAGAAACACATAAATGTAGATAAAACAACATATTATGAGTTCGAGTCAAGTTCTCTAAATCCCCAGTAGAGTCGCCAAAAACTGTGGACTCGCCTTTTTCCGCGCCCCCACCTTTCAGAAAGGGTTTGAAAAGAAGGCCTCACAGTTCGGACTCTATTTGTGGTTCTAAATCTAGTCTCACAAGTGCAATGTGAAACTAATAATCACCAAAGAGTCCAAATCCGACAAACCTTTTTGGAAAAATCGATTTTAAATCAAATAATGCCAAAATTGGACTGCTTTGCCAAATACAGAGTCGCCACCTAAATATTTTGTTTTTGGGAAAATTTAGGAAATCCTAACTCGTGCCAAAGGCCACGTGTCCGTCATCACCAAAGTTGCCTCGGCTCAGAAACTTAGGTATGAGAGGGGAAGGTCTTAAAATGAGCATTCTCGCTTTCGATCAAAGATCGGCCTTTACTAATCATGATATGATGTTTTATAAATATTATGCGTTCTTATTCCGATTATTAAACTAGTTTTACTATGTGACGCACACAAGCAAGTATAGACTAGTCGCAAGACTTGGAATAATTCAACTCATGTTTGTTTACGAAAATGGTTTAAATTTGCCACTCTCAAGTGGGCTTAAAAGTGAGTATTTGCCACCAAACAAGATGGGCTTAAAACATGATTTTGCCACTTCGCAAAGTGGGCTTAAAACACACATTTGTTGAATCGTTCCAATTCAAACAACAAGCCTTCATCCACAGGCATTCATGTAGTTTTTAGCACTTAAGCACATAGCCTCATAGCATGCATGCGAATCATGGTAACACGGCAATCACACCCATGTAAGTATGCTAAAACATAAAAAACTTACTGAGTACTCCAAGCCAAAATAGAAAACTAGCTAGAAAAATGCATGATCCTAACTATACAAAATAGCTAATGCAACACATGCAAAGAATGCGACTAAATAGGCTCGGCTACCTAATCATGGTACTTGCAACACTTTGATAGCATGCTTTGAAACACGTATTCAAAGAAATATTGAAAAGACAATGCAGTTTGAATGATGCGCCGAGCCTCGGTGCATGCAAAACAAATGAATGGATGCAAACATGCGAGCATAAGGTATGCTAATCAAAATATGTCCCTAATCTAACCATCGAAAACAATTAAATAAAAGGAAAAAAGACGCGGGGTTGGAAGACATGCACACACACACGCACATTTATTACAACATTACACCCTCGCAAACGAGGGTCCGAATGAAGCAAATCAAAGCTAAGCTGATTAATACAAAACAAAATAAAGAAATAGCTAAGCTAGGCTACTTAATTATTACAACAATCAATTAACCAATCTAAGCTAATCAAATACATATTGCGCTAACTAATTAAACTAAAGTAATTAAGTACAAAACCAACTTAAAAATAACAATAGGCACTCTGTTCTAGCTAGTTAAACTTGAGACACATCAAATGCACATGCGCGCGCTTGTTTTCCACCCGGAATGCCACTGCTTTGCTGTCGGCTGCCTTTGTTTGCACAGTTGAATTATGGTATGCTGAAAGGGCACTGTTCTAAGAGTACATCAGTGGCTAGCCAGCCACTAATGGAGGTGGTCGGCCACTAATGGAGGCTGCCGGCCAACCACTGATGAACAACTTCATTCTGCTGCAACAGAGCACAACACATGGTAAGAAATAAGTAATTTCACAGGTTGTATGTATTGTATACCACTCCTTATCATCAAAACATCTCCAAAGAGTGGTATTCTTGGCTCCAAAACCACCAACCAAGCATTTTCAATGCATGATGGCCAAAGAACCAAGAAATACAATTTCATTGTCTACAAAAAAACAAGACTCATGCAAAAAAACAAGATCAAGGGTAATGGAGACCAAGGAGATTGGCCCATTTCATCACTTTGAGTATGAAATGCTCCATTCTTCCTTGTGTTCAATATAACATCCGATTGAACACATGTAATGCAACACAACATGCTTATCTTGCTCAAGTTTTACTTATCACTTTTGTTTACTCATTTTAGATTATCAATCCATTCCTTAATTGATTAGTCCAAAAGGTGAGTGTCCTCTAATTGAAAGTTGGCTTAAACAACAAGCACCTTAAGCATGAAAGAGACCTAATGCCGTTGATAATGAACTCTTGAAGGAATTAAACCATTAGGCATGGATGACTCAATTCCACATTCAAGCCAACAAGTGGTTTAAAGCCACTTTCAAAATAAATAAAAGAGTGAAGAATAGAGGGAGATTTGAGAGATTTTAGTGCTAAAATGGAGTGCAAAATGACATTAAAACATGCAAGCAACTCATGCAATTCATGTTTAAAGTCTCAAAACACTAAGCTAGTGAAGCCCTTTACACTACAACAATGCAAAACACTACTCATGCAACACAAACAGCCCAAAACAGAGCTAAAGCAACCCAAATTAGAGGTAAAAAACATGCTGGAAATAGGCTAAGATAAGCTACAAAAACATGCTAACTTATGAGGCAACTAGGCATGCAAGCAAGACAACAAGGAGGGGAGGCTAACCTCTCCAATTTTAGACTTCAAAATATGGTTTTTATCACTGAAAAAACTGTGAGATTCAGTGGTTTAAAGGCCCAAAAAGTTTGATTTAAAAGCTTTGAAAAAGAGGCACAAAAGCCTAACAAGCCAAGTAACAACAAGGGTGAACCACCCCTAACTCAAAACGGACCTTAAACCACCATTTTTAAACCATAAAAACAGAGATTTTAGGAGGTCAAAACCAGCTCAAAAATAGCATGTAAAGATGGCAAAACAAGTATTTAAAAGAAGCTTAAAATACAAGTGTTATACCTCTTGAAGACAAGATGCAATTAGAGCAACAAAACAAGCTAAGTTAAGCCAAAATCCTCTTCTAGAACACAAAAAGGACCTCAAGAGACCTTAGCTCCAAGGTGAGAGTGCTTGCTTTAGGGTTCAAGTGCAAAAGTGTAGAGAAACAAAACTTAAGGCACAAAATAACAAGAAAGAGAGGAAATTCTAGAGAGAGAGAGAGAATTTTTGTCTTCAAAATTTTCTAACCCCTTCACATGCAAGAGGGGGGTCCTATATATAGAAGATGCAAATTCCCTTCACAAAGATCCAGCCACATACGTGTTAGAAGGTACATCAATCTGTGCAAACAGCTGGCACAAAATATCACAAAATATTTGTCAGACATCGGTGGCCGCTTGCCATCACCGATGGCCTAAGGGTTCATTGGTGGTGGCCAGCACATCAATGGTCGGCAAGCCAAAGGCCATGGGTAGCCCTAAAAATAAGCCTACCATCACCAACCTCAATTTGAAAGGACTTAAGCATGGTCCAAAGATGAGGCAAAAAGATGCAGGTTTGAAAACTCAAACTGTATGCTCAACCGCAAACTTCAAGCACTTGGTGAGCAATTAGACTTCACACGGATGTACCGCAAGATCGCCCAAGTCTTAAACAGCCGTAAAAAATGGAGTGTCTACAGGTACATACAGACATATGTATGCGTTTTGGCAATGTTACAACCAATCGGTAAGATTTGTTTTTTTTAAAAATTAATTATAAATCATATTGCTATTTTTAATTAGTAGCTTGACTATTTTGGTTTACATCCATATGAACAGGGTTGAGAGTGCTCGTGCTAGATTGAAGAGGCAATTAGGTTCAAGTCAAACGACATTTGAGATTTCATTTGAAAAAATACATTGTTTACTTGAGTTGCAAAGATATTCAAGTTAAAGCACCATTCGAGAAGAGTTTGACAACTATACAACATCAATTCAAACCTTCTCAATTCAGACAGCTCAGGGGTAATGTGTCTATTTGTGCATTGGAGTATGTGTTAGCAGAGAGTAAGAGAGCAAATTCAGTTGGAATTGATGTTGCAGCATGTGGGTGTGTTCTTAGGCGCACGCATGATATACCTTATGCTCACGAGATTGCAGATTACATAAGACAAGGTCGACATAGTCCACTCAGTAGCATACATGCACATTTGGCACGACTTACTATATGCGTGCATAATCCGAAGTTTGAGAAGTTTGGAATTGACTTGTATCCCGTAACTTGAGATGATTTTGAAGCTGTTCAATGAGTCCGATATTGCCACACAATTGATATGTTGAAGAAGTTGAGGAAATTGCAAATCCAACGAGCACTTTTCTTATTAAGCTTGATATGAAACCTAATCCACGCCGAGGACATAAGAAAATTGATATATCCCGCCATGACTGTGGTGCATTTGAGTTGGTTAACGATGGCCATGATAACCAGAGCACATTAGCTTCCAATCAGTCAAAGAAAAAAGAGCTTCAAAAGTGCATGAGAAGAAATGGATTGTGAAGACAAAGACATATCGTACAAGAACAAGTTTACCGAGTGCATATGCTGGTGACTTCCCACCTATGTTAATACCATTCATAAAGTTGATGAAGGATGTAGATGGTGATGGGAATTGTGGTTTTAGAGCTATTGCGGGTTTACTTGGTCTTGGAGAGAATGACAGAGTGCAAGTTAGGCGTGATCTGCTACTTGAATTGAATAATCACAGAGATGAATATGTCGTACTATACGGGTCGCGTGTGAGGGTTGAGAAGCTAATACATATCCTTTCATATTTTGAAGATAGCCCAGGCTTTGATCGTTGGATGACTATACCTGACATGGGGCATCTTATTCATTTTATAATGTAGTCTTGTACCACTTGTCATTACAACAGTGTCTCACTTTCTTACCTTTGAGATCACCGCCAGTAACCCTAGTTGATCATCGCGAGATTGCCATTGGATTTGTCAATGGAAATCATTTTGTGCAGGTATAAGTTATGAAAATAACGGTACATTGTTGTTTAATACTTGTGTAATTACAAATCTGATGGATTTGGTAAAGATATGTAAATTTTTGGATGTACGTGCAGGTATTTTTGAAGGCCGGTCATCCAGTTCCTCCCATTGCTGTGCTTTGGCGAGTTCATCATCACCCTTATGCATCAAAATGAGAGAATGCATATGTTAGCCACATTCAAAAATTCAAAGACAGCATAGGACCTAATGTAGCTACTCGAGAGACAATTGATGTAGATGACATAGATTGATGTATTAGAGAGCAGTCATGAGAGGTTTAAGACATTAGTTTTTATGATTTACTAGCATAGAGTAACGAAATTGATATCATTTTGCCATTGAATTTTGTAATGGTCATTTTTTTTTAATACAATATCATATGAGTTATAGTTCTCTTGTTTATGGAAGAGACGCCATATTATTTTTACATTGTCTGAACACAAAACGTAATGAAAATAATATTAACCAAGTGTAACTAATGTTAAAGATTATTCATATTAAACAACAAGTATGTAACAAGAACTAGTAATATTAACTAGTAGTTCAATCCATCCACATCATCACAAAATACATGTCTCCTTATACATAATCCAAGAATTACATAATCCAAAGATAATAATAATATTTGTCTTCTTATACATCCATTAACACCATCAGAAACTACTTGTGCTAACATTATGAACTACTATCAACTACGTGACCGGCGAGCGTAATGTGCTCCAAAACGATGTGTAGTAGAAGAGCTGGGTGCAGACAGACCCTGAGCGGATGTGTTGGTCGCAGCTTCACTAATGTGCTGATCTTGAAGAAGTTGTTCAATTGCATCAATTGCGTAGTAAAGTCTATCAGGATATTGAACACTGTCCTCATAGTCAGCCTTAACGAAAGGATGAGTAATTTGATATATTTGTGACATACGCTACATTACGAGAACAAATACAACATTATATACAAACCTATAATAGTTTACATAAATAATTTGTAATGGTGCCCTTAAAATAAAAAAAAAAACTACCTGTGCATCTTGGCTAGAATACTGATAATGATGAATATTTAAGTCCATCTGAGAATGACGTGCTGGGTTTTGAACATACATATGGGTAATGGTTTGGTACCAATCCATGTAACCAGGAATATAATCCCAAGGCTGTCATACCAATGTATTCCTCATCCGATCAGATAACACATGGTTGTCCCATGCCTCCCAAATGATGTCTAAGTATGCATACATAACATTGTAGCGTGGAGCTGTGGCTCCTTAAGAGGCACGCATAGGGCTAAGTAGTGGATTAGGATTGTCTGCACTCTGCCAAATTGTCTCAAAACTTTATCAGGGTGATATGGTTCAACTACTTCCAAACACTTTAGGCAACCGTGGTAGAACGTAACTGGGTGACACGGATGGACATCTCTGCAACTCTGGTACGAGTCCCAAATAACCAACAAGCAATAACAATTGTAAATTTTGTATGATATAGAGTTTCAAATTTTGAAGGACTTTCTAACTTACATCATGTACACCTAACCTATCAAGCTTCTCTCAAAAAGCCTGCAACTGTGTCTTTTCACCAAACTCTCTCCGAGAAGTCCAACGGTAAACATGTGGCATGTCTCGAGTGTAATTCATATTCAAGTGTGGTCAGAATCCACAAAAGTGCTCATAAATCCATCCTTTAAGAAGTGTCATGTAACTGGCTATTTGTTTTACGCCGGACCTGTTAGCGTACCCCATCTGTCTATATAAGTATGCCAATGTAGCAGCACCCCAAGCATATGAAGATATAGTTGTCAAATTGGACAACAAACTCAAATAAACAACGGGGACCCTAGTACCAGTCTTGTCACTGAAAAGTGTACAACCCAACAAAAATAGCAAGCATGCTCTACCTACACATACAATTCTTTCCATTGAATCATTGTCCGTGACATTAAAAAAGTGTGCCCTCAACCACTCAAGCCTCACTGAATTGCCTCTAGCACTAGACATCTCATGTCTGACCTCTTACTCATCAATTTCCAAGGTATCAACTACTAATTCAATGGCCCGCCTTTCTGACAACTTACGCACACTAATATATTTGCCTACAATGGGAAGCCCTAGGATAGTGGCGACATCGTCCAATGTGATAATCATCTCTCCAAGAGTCAAATGAAAGGTGTTTGTCTTCGGCTGCCATCTCTCAACAAAACTAGACACTACAATTTTGTTCACAAAGCGGTACGTGCAACGAGCTAATTGTGCAAGTCTTGACATCTCCACAATGTTTACAAATGTAGCATTGTTTTCTTGTTCCCACCATGGCCACAAACGAATCTTAGATAAGTGATTATGATACTTTAAGGGCCCCCTTTTATCAGTATCATTCCAAATAGCTGCGGTAACATGACTTTTAAAACTTTTAACGATTAATGGATCAGTTGGCCCTCCCAGAAATGACTGAGTAAGGATATCTTCATCAACAATGTCAGCATCATCACCAGTAGGGTCATCATCCATAACTGGTGCATCATGTATAGGATCATCATCCATGGCAATGTGCGTGTCATCATCACGCACTCGAGCACATCCACGTCCACGTCTCTCTAATTTACAGAGTCTTCTGTTCAAAGCTTTTACTAACCGACGTTGATTGGGACCGGCAACGAGCTGCATAAGGAAAATTGTTCTCATCAACCCAATATAATGAAAAAGAATGAAAACACCCAGAAAAAGATCACATCAATGCAGGTAATAAGTAGCCAAACCATGCCACCTTAATGAAATCTAATATGCAGTTATAGACCATTAAATTGACAATTTTGATGATGTGAAATTAACAAAATAAGTTAAGGACATAATCCTACTACTGATGAAAGAGTGAGACTAATTTGTTGAAAAATTATAATGTAAACATGAATATAGCAAAACTATTTGTATTCTATATAGACCATTCACCAATTAGTTTGGTAATATTCACAACATGCCAAAAATATATTAACTTCACTTCGGCCAATTTACCAAGGCAACATGGTCATTAATCAATACCAACATCATTTTTCAAACAATCAAAGGACTGCCCATCACTTGTCTTTGTACATTCTATTGATTGTAAATACAACCAAAGACCAAATTTGGCCCCAATTTCAATGTTTTGAGAGGACAAACCCCTGATATTCTATATAATGCAATTGTTTTGTTCAGCTATTTAACTAACATCATTTTTGAAGACCTATGTTTAACAACTACTTAAGCTAACAATATAATGTGAAAATACAAATACTGCACAGATTTTTGTTTCTATTGTTATGCATTGAATTTCGCAAAATAAATAAATAAATAAATAAATACATAAACATACCCATAAAATAAAATTGTTGGAAAAGAACCTAAAGTAAAACCAATCTTGGCAGCCTATATAACTTGGTGTAAAAAAAACCATTTGGAGCTTCAGTGCCGAATAAACATAAATATTTCAGAAATCAATTGTCGAAATTAAAGAATTAATTCGGAACTATTGAACCGAAAAAATATATTACATTCGGCAGAAAAACTTTGAAATTTTGTATTTTGTTCGGATTTAATTGGTTGAAATTGTACACATTATTCGGTGATTAGGTTCTGAATTACAAGAACAAATTCGGACACCCAGTGCCGAGAGCTCCAAACCCGTCCCCAACCATGGAAAAATCGATGTTTTATATGCCAATGCAGTGCAGAGATATCCGAAAATGGTAAATGCAATAATAAAATGATAAATGTAATAAGAAAATGGAAAGATTTCTTACCTTAAACAAAGGATTCAATAGTTTTTAGAGGAGATTTAATGGAGCTCTTCAAGTTCTTCAATGGAGGTGAGGAAAGTTGAAATTTTTTTTTTTTCCTCTGTTTCAACGAAGTCAAAGTCTTCACAAAAGTGGGTGGAACTAGAAATGTCAATTAAGGTCAATTAAAGTGTGTGCATTTGAGTATAAAGTGTGTATACCATTTATAAGTGAAGGATGTAATTGTAATTTTAATGGTGTGGATTGAGAAAATTAGTTCATAATCAAATTAATAAGGGTGTGTATTGAGAAAAGATTTGCCTTGAGTTTATTAGGTGGGTGGACATAGAATTTCCCTTCAGAATCTAACTTGGCTTTTTTTTTTTTTTTTTTTGCTTTTTGAAAACCAAAAAAAAAAAAAAAAAAAAAATTAAGTTGGATAGATAGATGATTATGAGAGAAAAAGGTGGTTGATTAATATATACGATGTGTTATTTTATTTTATTAATTATTTTAATAATTTTTTTTTATGGATTATTTTAGTCAAAATTTAAGTTGTCAAACAAGACTTAAATAGTTTAATTTTACTTTTCTCAAGATCAGATAGACCCAACATGGGTTTGACTTGGGGGTGTAATTTGGGCAAGTTAAACCCGAGCCATCCGAGCTCAACTTGAAATTTATTAAGGTTAGGTAAAATATTTTAAAATTCGGTATGGGTTTATATAAAAAATTCAAAATTCTGAATTAAATTTGAGTGGGCTTAGGCAAAATACTGAACAATCCGAGCAACTCAAAACTAGAATTATATATAAATATATAAAAATATGAATATATATATATATATATAAATTAGGGAGCCACTACTTTCATTCCACTTTATACTAAATATACTTCTTTCTTCGTCTTCATTATATATGATTACATTAATACTTTTGAAATTTTGATTTTTTCAAACAAAGATATTTTATATAAAAAATATTAATGTAACTATGTATAATAAAGGATAAATAAGTGAGTGTATTTTGAGCAAAATGAAGCGAGAATAACGAATTCTATAAATTATTACGCATAAAATGATATTAAATTAATTTAGATTATTAGATCATATCGAATATGTATTATATACGCAAGTAACATAATATAAAATTTTACTTATTTATTTTTTCTCACTCATAAATTGTAATGACCATCAAGGCATATCTATTACATTATATAAATAATTTATTTTGATATCATTAATGATTTTATAATAAATAAAAAAATAGTTCTGTTTTGTAGCACAAAAGATCGTGGCACGATAGGCCTTAGTTCTTTGTACACCCACCCCCATTTCTTTGTACAAGCCAGCCATGTTACAAACCTCACACAATCTATTTCAAATAAAATAAAGAAAGAAAAAAGATCATACTAGAGATAGTAAGAGAGATGAGACCCATTAGCGCCAACAAGGTTGTGAGGTGAAGGAAGTCACGATGAGGTAGTCATTGGCCGCTTCTACTAGTACCGACGGTGCCGCTATTGTCATTGTGCGAAAGGGTGTTACCGATGTTGCTGTGTATATCGAAAGGTGTCATCACTGATCCTTGATTCATGTTGCTTATGATAATTTTTTGTTGCTTACGATTCATGCTCCTTGACCCATTAGTTGGTTTTGCTTTTAATTTAGGGTTTCGCATTGGGTGATTAAGAATTGATAGCAGAAATGGATCACATTACAAAAATCTTTTCTTTGAATCTGTTCTTTGAAACTGTTCTTTGAACTTTGCAAAAATCTACTGTGGAAATATTTGACAAATAAAAATAATTAAGAGGATGGCTGGTCATACTCATATGATTTTTGCACACACTATTGATGAAATATGTTGAATCTTCTGTTAATAAGGAACACTGTGTGTGCAAAAATCTATTAGACCCTAAGTTTTTAAATTTTCGTAACTCACTGATTAATCCATGACAAATGACTGAAAATTTATGTAGTGAACTTCATGTTAAATAATTTCAAAATTTTCATTTTAGATTAGACAATTATGTTACTTCTAAAATTTAATTCTCATTTGAGACCCATTAAAATCACCCCTCCTTCCCTCCCCCAAAAAACTAAAAGTGTAAATCACAAAGACCTCACTTAATTTTCTATCTAATCCTAATTTCACCATCTTGATTCATGAATTTTACCTCTGAAAGGAGCCACAATCATTACTTTCACCTCCTTGATTCATGCTGCCTATGATAATTTTTTGTTGCTATATTGCTAATTTTGCTTCTTTAAAGTTGTTTACCTTTTAATTGAAGGGAACCATCCCATGTATCTGTGCTTAGAAATACTAATTTTTTTTTTTTAAGTTTGAAATGGAAGTGTAAAAATAAACCTGTAAAGGGAAGAAAAATTGAGTTTGTTTGTGTTGTTGTTGTTGTTTTGAACAATTTGTATTGTTCTTGCTTGCTTCCTTATAATTTTGCTTGTTGTGTGATAAGAATGTTGGTGGAGGCAATCAGTGTTTTGTCTACTAACTCTCTTAATGTCTGTTCTATTTCACTTTAAAGCTACAATGGATATTGATTCAAACAACAATTCATTCAATGTGAGTGAGGAAGTTGAAAAACAAGATAACAATGTTGAATTTAATGAGAGTGGTGAAGTTGAAGAACCGAAGAAGGGGATGCATTTTATCTCAAAGCAAGCAGTGGACACATTTTATGCAAAATATACGAAACAGCTTGGATTTGCTATAACACAAAATGTAACAAGGGATGGGGAAGTAAAGTACTTTGAAATCGCTTTTTGGGGAGCATCTGACATGCAACTTAACCATTCTTTGAATAGCCAAACAAATGTCTCAGTGTTCTCATTACTTAACAACCCACAACCAAACAAAATTGACTGTTCATGGTGATTAACTCCTACAAATGAAGCAAACGGCATATCATATTTGTTTGTCAAATAGGTTGTGTCAAAGGAGACAACATCCCCAAATGCTTTATAAGCCGCCCTACTCCTTGCATCCGCCCAAAACAAGTTTCCAGATGCACCATCTTCATCAAGGTCAATTGTCAATAGAAGTTCAAATTTCGTTATGCTTTTATGAAAATAAAGTGTAACTAATTCGCCTCTTACCCCAAGTCTCAATCTTCTAGCATTTTGAATATAATTCCTTGCATCTTGTTCATCAAACGTTAATGCCTTATATCCCCCCGCTTCAACAACTATGGAATGAAAATTCCTAGCCACCTCAATCCCTGCTGCATCGTTAACTTCTAGTCTCCTCTTCACCGAAGTAAGAATCCTCTTATTCATTGCAAAATGTCGTGAGTCAGTTGGAATCAAATCATGAGTGTGCTCAAGCACAACTGTGGTTAACTTATATGTAACGCCCTCAAAATAATAACATTAAACCCATCAATTTAGACATACATTGATATAAGAGACAAACATCATTCTATTCCACAGAGTAATTCTTTACAAGAAACATTACATGTTAACAACAGAATCAAATGCCCTATGGGCTTACAGCTTTCCAAGCTAACACTTGGTTACAAAGAGGAGAGTACTAACTCAAATACACATTAAGCCCTTGGCTTGAAATTACATGTAATACAACAAAAGATAACCAAAACCACAAATGTTCCGTCATCTAGCCTCCCAAGCGATGTCCTTGGAGGTAGCATACTATGTATCTCAAAATGGTGTCCCATATAGGGTGAGCCACACCAAAGAGAAATACACTAAACCAACTATGAACAATGACTAAAAGATTAGCGCTAATAGATGGTTAACACTTATACATTCATTTACATCTTATTACAATTCCATGACAATCAAGTCTATGTTACAATTCACTTTCCATTTCTTATTCAACATTGAGTTTGAAAACAAGGCTCAGTACTCTGGCCAAAACCTTTGATGAGATTATAGTTCATCACGAGAACATTTTCGAAATCCAAGGTGGATACACATTTTGGTGTTGTATCAATAACACATAAACCACTTCTATACTTCATAAATGATATACATTTTAGTGCTATATCAAATTAAACAAACATCTCAATAGATAAGCATATGAGCTATATCACTACTACCACAGATAAGCATAAGAGCTATATCAACACTTCAATAGATAAGCATATGAGCTGTATCACCACTCCAATGGGCGAGCATATGAGCTGCATCCCTGGGTCCATCCCCCATCTTCCCTTAACCATTAACTGGCTTAGAGGTACATCCCCCATCTTCCCCTAAACTGTGGAGTACATCCCCCATCTCCTCCCATACACAAGCAATGCATATAAATACAGAATCATATACGCAATCAATCAATACATAAAGTTAATGTATTCTATCAACCGTCTACACATAATGCACATAAACACATTGGTCATATGCACAATCTATCAATACATGAAATTAATGTATTCTATCAACCGTCATACTCTATGACACAACCACTTGATTAGTTTTAGTTTGCCTAATCATCATGCATTGTCTACAACAATCAATACTACCCTTCACCGGTAGTCCAAAGCAATTATTTCTAAACATGAAATAAATGCACAAATGGATAATACATCAACATTTCAACTGGGTGAGCAATAAATGATTCAGCTACACTCTTTAGTCCCATACATTCCCAATTTCAACATTCTCAATTCAATTCCTCATTTTCTTTAATTAATTACATACATACATTAATTAAACCAATTAGGGCAACTAACCATAATTCACAAAAAACAACCCTAAGGTTCCATTTCCATCAATGTTCCAACATTAATTTCATTTCTCTATGCCTAACTTGCATGTAGGTTTATATAATTAAAACCCCAACCCTTGTAAAATTACATAAAGGCCCAAACTTTCTCAAAAATGACCCAACAACCCCCAACATATCAAAATGCTAAAATTCAAGACAAAGCTCATAAGATGGAGTAGGTTATCCCTACCTCAAAGTTTGAGCTCCAGTGGAGATGAAGACCAAAACCAAAATGCTCCAAATTCTAAAATTTTCAGATTAAAATGTAGCCTTCGACGATCAACACAACTTTTGTAAAGGCCAAAAGTGAGCAAACAACTCCTACTAGATCAAATCTAAGAGAGGTTGGCCGGTTTTAGAGTGAGAAGCTCTGAAAATGGCTTTTTTGGAAAAGTAAGAGAGAGAAAAGATCTTGAAAAAGTGATAAAAAAGTCGGATCTCGCTTTTAAATAAGAGTCTCCTTGCTCGAGCGTGGAAACCTCCGCCGAAGGCCACTAGATTCCCGCCGAGCGCCAAACTCCCGCCGAAAGGCCACTACAACCTCCCGCCGAAGCGCCAACCTCGCCGAAAGGCCCAACACTACACAGAAAATATCGATGGGTGTATTCGCCGAAGCGCCAAAACCCCCGCTCGAGCGGACAAGCAACAACAAGGTCCCCGTTCGAGCGTCAAAATATCCGCTCGAGCGGACAGGCCAAAATCTGGGCAACTAGTTTTGGTTCCTAAGCTCAACCAACTCAGAATAAACTCCGCCTAATGCATCCTATAATTCAAATACAAAGTATGAAAGGATGTAAACTAGAAATGAACAGAATCTCGACATACAGTCCCCGCCGAGCGCCTAACTTCCCACTCGAAGGCCACTATTCCTTCCCGCCGAAGCGCCAACCTCGCCGAAAGGCCCAACACTACACAGAAAATATCGATGGGTGTATTCCCGCCGAAGCGCTAAAACCTCGCCGAGCGACAAGCAACAATAAGGTCCCCGCCGAAAGGCCAAAAGATTCGCCAAGCGGACAAAGCAAATCTGGGCAACTAGTTTTGGTTCCTAAGCTCAACCAACCTGTAACAAACCTGCCCAACGCATCCTATAATTCAAATACAAAGTATGAAAGGATGTAAACTAGAAATGAACAACTGCTAACATCTACTAACCAAGTCCGGATCATCAGACAACAAGGGTTAAAACCCGGATCGCTATATATATCTTCCATCTTTTGTAGACTGGCTTTTACCCTTGCTTTACAATCAATTTTTGATGACAAAGATGGTTCTAGGGGATTTACTTCTGCTCCTTTTGTTCCATTCCATTGCTCACAGTCCCCATCAACATGACACGACAAGGCATGTTGAGATTGCTTGCCACTTCATTAAGTAGAAACTCACTAGTGGCATAATATGTACTCTCTTTGTGCAATTTGGTGAACAACTTGCTGACATCCTTACCAATGGAGTTGGGAGTAAGCCCTTTCATGGCATCTTAGGCAAGTTGGGCATGAGAGATATCTTCACACTAGCTTGAGGGGGAGTATTAGAATAATATATTATTATTTGAGTTGTTATTTTGTAATTATTCTATGCCTTAGGGCTCCCTTATAATTATTGATCTTCATTAATATAAATAGGGGATGATATCCTAATCTTTACCTAATCTTGGTATTTTCTAAATTTATCAGTAACTGTTCTACTCTATCTAGATTCTAACACTTCAAGTTACGGGCATAAAGTTCCTGTTTGGCAACTTCTAGTTTTAGCCAAAAAGTTACTATAATTTGTCACATCACTCTCTCTACTTTTCTCAGACATCTTTTTGTGAATTGATTCGAAAAGAGTTACTATAGCCTATTCCCAAACGAGTTACTATTTTGGTGATAGTGAATTGATTTGAATTTTTCCTATGGTTTTTCCCTCTTCATTGGAAGGTTTTCCACATTAATTTGGAGTTCTTGTGTGGTTGATTAACTCTTGGGTTCTTGGTTTATTATTGATGGGTCGTTTCACACACCAAAAATAAGCACTAAACTATACCAAATTTCTTAGAATAATGGTAAGTCCGGGTATTCGATGCACAAGGACAAATGGGAAATTAAACTAATTTAATTGTTAAATTGTTAAATTAATTTTGTTGAAAAAGATGGTTGTTCATAACCTAATGATAATGAAATTAAACAAAGTGATTAAACTAGCAATTATATGTAAAAATGAAGTTACTAATTATGGAAAAAACCTAGGGTAATGAATTCACCACTAGTCACATAAATAAGGTTTCAATTTGAAAATCAATTATGTTACGGTTCGAACCAAATAATACTTCGTAACTACAAGCTCGAAGCACTGATCAAGAGAATTAACACGTTCAATAGATAGGCATGAATCATCTCAAGTAATACGAGTCATTTGCTCTAAACTAGGGTAGCAACACGACTTGTCCCTCGTAGTATCACTCATCTCATACCTCGAACATGAAAGAACAGAAAACCATTGCATGGAAAGCATTCAACAATCACAGAAAGCAAAATAGTTGTTAAAATAATGGAAATAATATTTGAAAACTTCTTGAGAACCATACAACACCAAAAAGAAAATCCTATTTACTTGGCTAGGGTTTCATAAACCCTAGAAATAGGAGTCTAGCCACTCATGGAGGCGTGGGAAGAAGTAGAAGAAGAAGCATCCATGAAAATCGCCTTTGAAGCTTAAGAAATCTCTTTCCAAACCCTAGCCTCTCCTTTTCTCTGAAATATTTTTGAACTCTCAAAGTAGCCTCTTTTATTCTTTTTATTTCTAGTAAAACAGACTTAAATTTTTGTGCACGCAACCCTATGGGGCCCGCCGAGCGCCACTCTTTTCTACTCGAGCGATGGTGGGTTGCACGCGGCGTGAGGTGGCAGCCCTCGAATTTTCACTACCGCACGAAAAAATCTTTTGCACCATTTTTGCTTAAATTTGCATGTTGCCTCCCAAATCAGACAAGTGCAAAAACACATCATCTCCACCAAATAAACAAAGTTCAAAGACTATAAATGTAACTTGCTGCCTCAATGTGGTACCTTCACCTACATCACATCCCCAACTTACATTTTGCTAGTTCTCGAGCAAAACAATAGAAATAAGAAAAATAAAATGCTCTAAGCCATTTTCGTTGGGATCATGATTGCATTTAGCGATACAACAAGCCTTTAAACCACAAAGTTATCCCAAGTGATCTAATATAGTCTCATGAGGGTTTCGTAAATGATACCCACAAATATCTACATATTCACATTTACTCAACAATAAGTAATCACACTACTCCAACTATTAATTAACTTATGTGCCAACTACAAGCAGTGATATTAAGACATAATGAGTCATTCAAGGCACAAGGACAAGCATGAAGGAATCTATTAAGCAAGAACCACAATTCAAGATACAAAAGTTAAGTCCTCAGACTTATGTAATGCTAGTAAACGATCATCAAGGTTTTGGTGTAAAGTGCGCTTCCATAACTAGTTAACTGTCCACTATAATAGCCATAGCCAAGGTAACTCATAATAACACCCAACATATACGTAAAAAACTAAATTTTAGCAACCAAGATTCTCAAATTTTTTCTTTTTTATTTTTTATTTTTTAGACTGCAATGTCCTAATCCATTGCTTTCTAATCAACCCATGTAGCAAGCATTAGGTCAATGACTTCAACCAAACGGTTTTAGGGCACTAGGTGTGAAGACACCCTTACAAAGCTTAATAACTTGAGTCAAAAAGCTATGGATCCTAACAAGTCATTATTTTTCTTAATCTGCAATGTCTAGGTTCCTGCTTTCTAATTAACCCATGTAGCAAGTATTGGGCCAATGACTCCCAAACCGCATAGCTTTAGGGCACTAGGTGTAGAGACACCCCTACGGGCTTAATAAATCAAGTTAAAGAGGCTACAAACCCAAACAAGTCAAGTTCTAGTCATTTATTCTTTTCTACAACAATAGCAATTATCAATGATGTACACCAAGGATTAGAATAGAGAGGTCACCACTATGATAGGGTGTTCATGTGAATCATGGCATACTCATGACAAGTGTACTAATACCACAAACACAAACAACTCTCCTAGAGCAAACATCACATACGAGTATTTACCCAATAAATCCTTTTCATATAAGTCCACTATGTTTCCCAATTAACATATGCTTATATCACCACCATACTAGCAAAAAAAACTAACATCGTTTAAGTGGTGCAATCAAGTTCAAATAGTGCAAACATGAATTGTAAGTATAAATACCCTCACCTCCTAACTAGAATACAACGTTGTCCTTAATGTAAGCAATCAGAAAGTAGATAGTAAATGAGAGAGAGGATATTACCATAAGGCGGAAGACATCCAAAGAAGGCAAGGACGAACCAAACACACACACTATTTGTTTTTTTTTTTTTTTGACTGTACAATATAAAAGGAAAAGAAAAATAAATAAATAAAACAAAAATAAATAAATAAAAAATAAAACAAAGAAAATATACCGTATATCACGATTTGGATTCGCAAGAAGGTGGAAGTGTTGCTCAAATAAGTCATGCATCAATGTCTACGTCTCGAATGCCTCATCATGAACCCTAGCGCCAAGCTGATCAAAACGCTGCTGGCTCGACTCCCGATATGCGTAGAAGTCTGTTTGCATAGATACAACTGATTGCTGATACTCGAGCTGATGGGCATTAACTTGGTCAAATGTCGTCTGCGAGTAATCCCGATATGCCTGATAATCCGTTCGGAGATCAACCACAGATTGCTTAATGGCGGCTTGATTATCCAAAATAGCCTGATATTGCGTGCGTCATACAGAATGGTGGTGGCGGTGGCGGTGCATTGGCGCGGCTTGGCTGGAACATCGAGGACTGGTGGAGACAGCAGGCGAGTAGGGGTTTGGCACCATTGGGTTTTAGCATAGAGCATTTGTGGCTGAAGTTGAACCTTATTGGGGTCGAGTGGTAAGTCCTTTGGCCTTTGATGAGTGTTGTAATGAGGTTGGCGAAGGGGAGGGCCCATGTAGAACTGCCTCGGGTGTTGCACAATTTGACTTCGTTCAGTATACGGGCCATTTGGTTGAAGATCAATGAAGGGATGTCGACCCAAAATCCAAAATCAAATCAATACAAGGCGCGGAGGAAGTCCCCTCGTCGCTTTTCATTATGGCCTAGAGGTATGACATTTTTTTTGAGAACTACATCAAGGAAGAGGAGGCGGCGTGGTAAGTTAGCCCGACAGATGTTGGTGCGGTTGTCATCACCCTGCTGCTCCTCATAGAATTCGGTCACTAGTGTCGGATCGTGAGTTCCTGCGAACATTGGGAATCGCTCATGGATAGTGTCCATTGAGCAGTTTAGAACCTTAGCAATGGAAGCTGGTGTGACCGCTAACTCCACCCCGTCAACAACGGAAAGAAGGGCTCCCGGGGCCTTGTCACTGATATACATGTGTTGATAAAATGCCCACACAATGCAAGGATATGTTGGTTCAGTGATGTGGCATATGCCCAAGAGACCCCGCCTTCGTTCTTGCACACTCCACGAGTGGGTGGTGGTGCCAAAAAGGCCATGTCAAAGGATGTGTCAAAGGCAATTTGTTTGTCAACCCACATGGCGGTTAAGTACATCCCTAGCTACTATGTTGGCATTATGAGGTCGCTTAGCCAAATGAGACGATGAAGCCATACCGCACAAAATAATACAACTACCACAACCAAAAACGTGGAACTATTATATCGTAACTCATCAAATATCGCATGCATGCATGAATCACCAAATCCTCATTGTCATCACACCAATCGAAATTTTTTTTTTTTTTTTGTGTGTGTGTGTTTTTTCCGATTTTGAATATCGCCCTAAATTAACTTAGACTAAGTTAGCATCAAAAAAAATTGACAAATGAAAATATAAAATACAAGCAATAAATAAATAAGTTAGTAGAGGAAAAGAGAAGAAAATTAAATAAAAGAAAATTTTAAAAATACAAAAAATAAAAACTAAACCACTAACCAATTAAACTAACAATTAAATTAAAGTTAAAGAAATAAGAACCACTAAGCAACCAATAAAACTAAACAACTACAGTAAACAAAAATAAGCAACCACATTTTTTTTTTTGGGGCTGCACATGCAGTAGTCGATTTCTGGGTTCCAGCAGAATTTTTTTTATATTTTATTTTTAGGGTGGGCCGCACGTGCGCCGAAGTTGGCCGCACGTGCAGTGGTCAGTTTTTGGGTTCCAGCAAATTTTTTTTAAAAGTTTTTTTATGTGAGGATGATGATGATGAACAATGTTGATGAACAAGGCTCAAAAACCACCATTAAACTACCATGTACTAATATTACAAGTGAAAACTAAGAAATCTCAACAAAAAGAGGGTGGTTACCTTGAAAAAGTATGAAGAAAAAGGATAAAGAAGAGAAGATTTAAGATCTGCCCAAAAAAATAGCCGTCGGAAGGACGCCAGTCAGAGAAGATGGTGATGCTCCAGTGGAAAGATGGTGGTGAGAAAAGGTTGGGTGAAGGTTGAAGGGTTGGTGATGGTGGGGTTTGAGTGAGAGAGAATGAGGAAGAAAATGATAAGGTAGAGAGAGAGAGAGAGCAAAAAAGATATGAGAGGTAGAGAGAAAGTGTATCTGTGAGAGTGATGGGAGTGGGTCTAGGGTTTGGCTTAATGAAATCAATTTTTTTTTTTTTGGGGGGGGAGGGGTAGGGAAATAAAATAAGTAGATAAAATAAATAAAATAAATAAATAAATTGCACAATTTATTTATTTATTTTGAAGAAATATAAAATAAGTAAATTAAAAAAAAACAATGGCATGAATTTTTTTTTTTTTGAACAAACCGCCAGGCGCCTATGGGCCGATGTGCGGTGAATTATGTGCCGCACCAGTGGCAGAATTGGGCCCAATGCTATGAAGAAGAAGAATGGGCCTGGCTGCCAGGCGGTCCGGCCTCCACTGTGTGTCCATTTTTTTTTTGATAGACCGCTCAGGTACCTATGTGGTCCACAAGTGTGGTGAATATTAATGCCCCAAAGAACAGCCATGCAAAATGGTTTCGAGTTAATTTTTGGACTTGCCACCCATGTGGTCTGGCCTTTTCTTTTTTTTTAAAGATAGCCATAGTCATTCAATTCCCCAACCCAACTTGTAACTTTATTTCACATTCAAAATAAGAATAACACTTTAAAAACATTTAAAAGCTGAATAAAGGTATAATCTTCACGCGAAAACCACGGATACTACTTTTCTCCCTAACAATGTTTGTAACTTTTCCTATTCTCTAACAGGCTGACATACTAGGTTGATTTGGTATCTAGAATCGAGACACGTAAAGCTAACTCGACCTATGGGACTGCCATACAGAGTTCAAGCCGGGGGTGGTTTTGAAGCAATCTCCACACCCCTGGGTATTTAAACCAGACTTTAGTCTCGAGAATTCCAAACATTTGCGTTCTAGGATTTTCCATTCGAACTTTAGTTTCCACCATCTAAGTTGGTCTCCTAGGAACTCACTACAAACACAAGTTAGGTGGCTATACTGCATCGCCGATGCCATTCAGTACAAATAACCGTAAACAAAGCAATTACACCTTTAGAGGATTTAAAGTCTCCTAGACTCAAAGCAATTATGATGGAAGATGTATTGGGTCCGGCAAGTGCACAACCTTAATCATCTCCCTCTCAATACCTCTCACATAATGTTTTAATCTTTGGCCATTTACCTTGAAGGTTTTACCATCTTGTGGATTTTAATCTCAATCGCCCCATGCGGAAATACTTTGATAACCTCATATGGGCCATCCCACCGAGACCGGAGTTTACCCAGAAACAACCTCAATTTGGTATTGAACAACCACACTTTTTGGTGAGGCTCAAAGGACTTACGAAAAATGTGTTTATCATGAAATGCCTTAGTCCTAGCCTTATAAATTTTGGAGCTCTCATATGCATCATTGCGGAGTTCCTCTAACTCATTGAGTTGGAGTTGATGGTCACCGGCTTTGGCCATATCAAAATTGAACTTAATGGCTCACAAAGCCCGGTGTTCTAACTCAACAGGGAGATGACATGCTTTCCTAAACACAATCCTATATGGAGACATCCTGATGGGTGTCTTATATGCAGTGCGATAGGCTCAAAGTGCATTAACCAACCTAGTAGACCAATCTTTCCTATCGGGCCTCATAGTTTTCTCGAGGATGTGTTTGACTCCCTTATTAGAAACCTCTACTTGACCACTAGTCTGGGGATGATAAGGAGTGCCAACTTTGTGGGTGATCATGTATTTGCACACCAATGCGTCGAAAAACTGGTTGCAAAAATGTTTGCCACCGTCACTAATTATGGCACGTGGGAACCTAAAATGACAAAAAATGGTTTCATGGAGGAATTTAACCATAACTTTGTGGTCATTCGTTCTGGTGGCCACTGCCTGAACCCGCTTGGAGACATAGTCCGCAACCACCAAAATGTATTCAAATCCAAAAGATGGCGGAAGAGACGCATGAAGTCGATGCCCCAAACATAAAAAATCTCAACAATCAAAATAGGGGTCATCGACATCATATCTCGTCGTGACATAGAGCCCATTCGTTGATAACGCACACAAGCTCTCATGGTTATGGGCATCTTTAAAGATAGAGGGCTAGTAGAACCCACATTGAAAAACCTTAGCGGTTGTTTTCTGCCCACTGAAATGGCCTCCACATACATGAGAGTTACAAAAGGTGAGAATGCTATGGGTTTTGAATCTCAGGCACACAATGCCAAATCACTTGATCCGGACAATACCTGAACAATTCCAGGTCTTCCCAGAAATAGTGCTCGACTTGTGAGAAAAATCAGTTTTTGTCTTGCTTAGACCAAGTTTTAGGAATTTGCCCAATCGCCAAGTAATTCATTATGTGAACAAAACCACGGAGGGTCACTTCAGACACCGCAAAAAGTTGCTTGTCCGGAAACAAGTCATGCAAAGCTAAGGGATCACTTGTGTGCTCAATAAGGATTCAGGATAGATGATCCGCAACGACATTCTCGGATCCCTTCTTGCCCGGATTTCTAGGTCAAACTCTTGAAGGAGCAGAATCCACCTAATCAACCTAGGCTTGGTCTCTTTTTTAGACAATAAGTACCGCAAAGCGGCGTGGTCAGTGAACACAATGACTTTAGACTCTAGGAGGTAGGACCAGAACTTATCAAGTGCAAAGACAACATCTAGTAACTCTTTCTCAATGGTAGTGTAGTTTAATTGAGCATCAGAAAGAGTACAACTGGCATAGTATATAACATGGGGCACTTTATTCATCCTTTGGCCCAAGAGAGTGTCGAGGGCATAATCAGATGCATCACACATAATCTCGAAAGGAAGGGACCACTCAGGGGATTGCATGATAGGGGCAGTAGAAAATGCAACTCGGAGTGTTTTGAATGCCACCAAACATGCATCCTTGGCCAATAGGGTGCACAAGGGGTGTGAGATCTTACTAAAGTCTTTGATAAATCGGCAGTAAAAACCCACGTGCCTTAAAAATGAGCGCACTTGGTGCACGGAAATAGGTGCAAGCTAGAGATCAAGTCAACCTTGGCCTTATCGACCTCTATACCACGGGTGACACACAATGTGTCCCAACACAATATCCTCCCGAACCATAAAATGGCTCTTCTTCAAACTCAAAACGAGGTTTGTCTCCATACAACAAGTAAGGACTTTAGTTAAATTTTAGAGACATTCCTCAAAAGACGACCCAAACATGAAGAAGTCATCCATGAAGACCTCTAAGAATTTCTCCACCATGTCAGAGGAGATAGCCATAATGGACCGTTGAAGGGTCGGTGCATTGCAAATCCCAAAGAGCATTCGACGATAGGCAAAAGTGCCAAAAGGACATGTGAAAGTGGTCTTTTCTTGGTCATCAGGATACACAGGAACTTGATTGTAACTAGAATAGCCATCAAGGACACAATACTAGCTTTGCCCTACTAACTTCTCTAGGATCTGATCAATAAAAGGTAATGGAAAGTGATCCTTCCTGGTCATGGAATTTAGCGTACGATAATCAATGTACACTCGCCACCCGGTGGTGGTTCGTGGGACTAGCTCTCCTTGCTTATTCTCAACAACATTGATGCCCAATTTCTTGGGCACCACTTGTGTAGGGCTCACCCACTTGCTATCTGAGATGGGGTATATAATACCCTCATCCAACAATTTCAACCTTTTTTTTTACTACTTTCATATTAGGATTAAGCCTCCGTTACATTTCATGAGAAGGTTTGGTGTCCTCCTCTAAGTGTATATGATGCATGCACACGGAGGGATCTATCCCTCTCAAATCAGCCACCGACCATCCTATAGCACGATGTGCCACGAGAACACTCATTAATTGACTTTCCAATCAGATGCAATGATGACTGGTAAAGTATCTTGAGGCCCTAAAAATGCATACTTGAGTGTGGTCGGGAGTGGCTTCAACTCAAGTGTAGGTGGTGTGACTAAGGATGGTATGGCGGGCTCTCTAGACAGAGGAGGAAGTAACTCAAACCGGGTTTTCCATGGAGGAAAATCCGGTGTAGAAGAAGAACCAAGTAAGGCATTCACCTCCTCAACTGACCTCTCAAGATCAAAATTTTCAAACCCAAAATGAGCTAAACAAGCCTCTAAAGGGTCCTCTGTGAGAATAGAGGGTAAAGCCTCCTCTACTATCTCGCTCACGACATGCACAAATATGTACTCCTCTCTTTCATGGGGTTGTTGAGATGCGTGGAAGACATTGAGTTTCACTTGCATATTCCCAAATGAAGCATCCATAATCCCGGTACAACAATTAGTACATGCATTAGCCGTAGCCAAGGAAGGTCGACCTAAGATCACCGATTTGTTTCTAAAACTAGCTATCGGTTCCATATCTAAAACCAAAAATCAACAGAAAATAAAACCTATCGACCTTTGCTTGCACATCTCAATCATGTGTGGCACTTTGAGAGACCGTCAACCAACTACATTGTGATGAGTGGGCTTTAACTCGCCAAGCCCAAATTCCTTATACACAGAGTACGACAACAAATTGACACTAGCCCTTAATCTAACAAGGCCCTATCAATGAAATGATCCCCTATAATGCGGTAATGGTTGGGGTACCTGTGTTTTAAGCTTAAGGGTGTGTCACTCAATAAGATGGAGCTTACTTGTCTCCGCGAGGACCTTTTGGGACACGTGTATCCTAGATTTATGCTTTTATGCATAAAGGTCCTTCAAAAATTTAGTATAGGAGGGTACTTGCTTAATCGCCTCCAACAGGAGAAGTTGATTTTAACTTGTTTAAAAACCTCCATCATTGCTTCCATGGATGCCGCCTTATTAAAAGGGGACTGCATCAAGGCATTAGGAAAGGGTGCCTTAGGCACATATGGTGCCTTAGACTCATGTGTAGAACTAGGACTAAGTCATCCCCTTATGTGTTTCTCCCTCACCTTGCTCTCATTGGGTTTACCATCGTGGTCACTCTTCTTAGCCCTAGTTTCATCGATGCAATTGATTGAGGCTCTAACTCTTTTCCACTCCTCAAAGTAATCATCGCCGCACTGCTCATGGTGCTTTCCATTCCCACTCGATCCTCTGTCTCCATATTAACCCTTAGGTTTAGCCACGGGTTGACTCTGCAATTTTCCTTCCTCTCTATTCATGTTATTAACCATTTGACCTAATTGGGCCTCTAGCTTGGCAATGAAGTGAACTATCGCTAACCCCGAAGTTCGAAGAACTTCCAACACCTGAGTCTCAAAGATTTAGTTGCCTTGAGAAATAGGCGGGGGTTGTGGTTGCTGGTAAGGTTGTGGTGGGTAGTAGGAAGAATGGTTAGCAAAATTATTAAAATTCTGCCTTCGTGGTGGAGGGTTGTAAGAAGTGCCTTGTGAAGGAGGTCTCCATGAAAAGTTAGGGTGGTTCTTCCATCCTGGATTATATGTGTTAGAATATGGGTCATTACTTGGGTTGGAGAAACCTTGAGCCACGTTCACATGCTCTTGGACTAACTCTGGAAATTGTGATGTCGAAGGGCACTCACTCAAGTTATATGCAGGCTCAAGACAAATAACACATGCCTCGTGAAATTGAGGCGTAACTTGCGTGTAGGGCATGTCCTCAAGCTAATAATTAGTCCATTTTATGGGACAATGCCTCTAGTTGTTAGGTTAACTCTACATTGTGCCCCACCTCATAAATGCCCTCTCTTTCGAGGCTTCAACTACAGTTGCCGACTTGCCGTCAGCAGTATGGTGAAGGAATTATCACTTAGGTTCTCAAATAGTTGCCATGCCTCTAAGATCATTCTTTGACATAAATGTCCCACCACAAGAAGAATCCACCATTTGGCGGTGAGACTTAGTTAAGCCATAGTAAAAGGTCTCAACAAGTTGCCAATCAAGCACTTGGTGGTGGGGACACTGTTGGAGAAGGTCGTGAAGTCTTTTCCATGTTTCATGAAACTACTCGCCATCAATTTGAGCAAAATTGGTGATGGCTCGCCTGAGTTGGTTGGTCTTACCAATAGAAAAGTACTTTTTCAAAAACTTCTGCTGTAATTGGTCCCAAGTTGTGATAGAATTAGCAGGTAAGGAGTTCAGCCAGTGTTTGGCTTTGTCCTTCAGTGAAAATGGGAACAATCGTAACATTAAGGCCTCATTGGTGAAACTTTGGATCCTCACTGTAGAGAAAATTTCTAGAAATTCATGTAGGTGTTTGTAATGATCATCATGACCTAGTCCATGGAATGATGGGAGCATTTGGATGGTGCTAGACGTAATCTTATAATAAGCAGCGGTGGTGTCGGGTAACTGAATACATGATGGTAATGTATATGCAGTGGGTATGAAGTAATCCTTAAGGGTCCGGTTGGGCTCATTTAGGCCGTTCGAGTTTGCCATCTCTAATGGCTCTGAGTATGGATATGGATATTCAAGCCTAGAAACATGGGAAGAGGCTCTAAGGTTCCTAAGAGTTCTTTCTACTTTAAGGTCCAAACTCTACAATTCAAGGCAACAAGAACGGCGCCATGCATACACCACTCACACACACACACACACTAAGTTCCAACTCTTGTGTACTAAGTTATGAAAGCAAAATATCAAAGGAGAAAATACGCACAGCGGTTCAACAAAAACGATTTACTCGTCTTGCGGGTGCTTTCCGTGTAAGCCGTTGTCTCCAACCTCCACTTGAGCTTATTTTTGGCACTTTGGTGCTTTTACTTGCAGTATTTGTTTTGTTTTGTTTTGTTTTTTTCTTTTTTTAGCACTTTAGTGCTGTGGTTTGTTTTTGAAGCTCGGTTGCGCTCCGTTAACACTTCAATCATAGCTCCACTTGCAAAAACTCTACACACTTAGCAACACAAAAGCATAAATCCTAAACTAAAAATTAAAATAAGAATATAACTTTAAATTAATTAGTTTAGCCAGAAGTCCTCGGTAACGGTGCCAAAATTTGATGGGTCGTTTCACACACCAAAAATAAACACTAAACTATACCAAATTCTTTAGAATAATGTTAAGTCTAGGTATCAATCCACAGGGACAAACAGGAAATTAAACTAATTTAATTGTTAAATTCCTAAATTAATTTTGATGAAAGAGGTGGTTGTTCATAACCTAATGATAATTAAATTAAACAAAACGATTAAACTAGCAATTATAAGTAAAGATGAAGTTACTGATTTTGGGAAAAACTTAGGATAATAAATTCACCACATGTCACATAAATAAGGTTTCAATTTGAAAATCAATTATGTTACGGTTCGAACCAAATAATACTTCGCAACTACAAGCTCGAAGCATTGATTAAGAGAATTAACACGTTCAATGTATAGGCACAAACCATCTCAAGTAGTACGAGTCGTTCGCTCTAAACTAGGGTTGCAACACAATGTATCCCTCGTAGTATGGCTCGTCTCATACTTTGAACATGAAAAAATAGAAAACCATTGTATGGAAAGTATTCAACAATCATAGAAAGTAGAATATTTGAAGAAATAATGGAAATAATATTTGAAAACTTCTTGAGAACCATACAATTGTTCAAACCATTACTTAAAAGAAAACCAGAAAGAAAATTTTATTTACTTGGCTAAGGTTTCATCAAAACCCTAGAAATAGGAGCCTAGCCACTCATGGAGGCGTGGGAAGAAGTAAAAGAAGTAGAAGCCCCCATGAAAATTGTCCTTGAAGCTTGAGAAATCTCTTTCCAAACCCTAGCACCTCATTTTCTCTGAAATATTTTCGAACCTTCATAGCAGCCTCTTTTCTTTTTTTTTATTTCCTATAGAAGAGACTTCAATTTTCGTGCACGCAACCCTAGTGGTCGCCGAAAAGTGCCACTCCTTTTGCTCGAAGCGGTGGTGGGCCGCGACGCATGTGAGGTGGCAGTTGGGAATTTTACTACTCAGACCGAGAATCATTGCATCACTTTTTGCTTAAATTTATGCTTTTGCTCGCAAATCGTACAAGTGCACAAAACACATCATCTCTACAAAATAAACAAAATTCAAAGACTATAAATATAACTTAAGCAAATTTCAATGTGGTACCCTTTGGCCTACATCAATTGTTTGGTATGTTGGTTGGTACTTTTGGTATTTTATTTGTATTCTTCTCTAATTCATACCTAGATGGCGGATGGACCGAACAAGCTATTGAAATGGATCCCTTTGTCGGGTTGTGTAAAGTCACAAGTTCAAGATATTAGCCTTTTGGTGGGTTGTGTAAAGTCACAAGTTCAAGATATTAGCCTTTTGGGGATTTTCGAGGAAAACAAAATTAGTCAAGTTTTACCGTGCTCCCTTCATATTCTCGCAAAAAATGCTCAGCACATTTCTAGACCATTGTCCTTTCGACGTTTTAGTGGAAAATGCCCTTAAGATGTTCATTTCTTCTATACTAATGTGTTTCAGAATTTTTATGGAAAGCTTCGTGAAGAACCACTTTATGACTTCTTACATGTTTCATTTCTAATTCGTGTATTATATTTGGAAGCATATCTATTGAAGTTTTTATTTACTTAGATAGAGAGACTTGGGGACACACTTGTCTATCACTTAGACACACATGAAACACATTATAAGTTTGAACAAAATAATTTGTGATCTAACAATAAAATAAAATAAAATGCCTATTTATCTTGCCTCCTATAAACTTTAGAAATCAGGGTTATGTTATTATTATTATTTTTTTATTATTTTTGAATGAAATATTCATATATATGGCATATAATAAATATAAAACTCTGTATGTTGTGCGTGTCCCCTACGTGTTACGTGCAATTTTTGAAACTTGTTGTGTCGTGTCTGTTTCATGTCACATGTCACATGTCCTTGTTGGTGCTGCTTATTGAAAATTCTTCCAAAGGTTTTAAAAATTTTATACACTTCTCCATTGCTATCATTATCAAGGCTGCTTCCGCTACCACTGTGACCACACAACACGATAACTGGCTAACCATAGCCTCTTTTGTTGTTGTCATTGGCAGCACTACAACCGTCACCACAGTGATCAAGTAAATGATAGGAGTGTGTAGTACTAGTTCCCAAATTAGTTAAATTCACTTTTATGGATTATAAATTATCTGGTCATTATTGCAAAGCAGTTTTAGGTCGCATGTAAATCTGCTTGATGCAGCCATGGTGTTGTTGAAAAACACATTGCACTTGCAGAGCCAAAGTCATGGCAAACTAGCAGATTACACATTTAAATATTACATGATTCCTAATTTTCACCCTCACCACTATTGTCTCGCTAACTAAATTGTAGTTTAAATGCATCCTCATTTTAATCTCATCTAATTAAAATCAACAAAATGTTTGTAGTTCTTTCTTATTACCTTTGCACAATTTTTGTGCCAGAGAATTTTACCGCAACTTTGTAGAAAAGAGCAGATAAGTTTAAAAAATCCATCCTCATTAAGTTCTTAATCTTCATAGTTGCATTTGAAGATGACAACAATGGCATAAGAATTTAAGATTAACCTTTGCAAATTTTAGCCTAACCTCTCGAGAATTTTAGCTCGAGGTAAAACTTATTTTAATTGAAATACATCTTCAAACTTTTCAAAGCAAGCGTCTCTTATACAGAGAAGCCAAGACTTTACAACAACACAGAGGTAGCGCTTCACAAGGCTCTTGGGGAGGGGAAATGCAGCTGGCTTCAGATAAACTTTGTAGAAAAAAAACAGGAAAGTGTAAAAAATCCATCCTCATTAAGTTCTTAATCTTCATAGTTGTATTTGAAGATGACAACAATGGCATAAGAATTTAAGACTTACCTTTAATTTTAGCCTAACCTTTGAGAATTTTAGCTCGAGGTAAAACTTATTTGAATTGAAATACATCTTCATACTTTTCAAAGCTGCCTCCCATATAGAGAAGCCAAGACTTTCCAACCACAGAGGTAGCGCCTCACAAGGCTCTTGGGAGGGAAATGCAACAGCTTCGTGTAAATCGCTTATAATTGTTGAATGGTTATAAAATTCGGGTAAAAACCAGAATTTTTTCCTATGTTTGGTCTAATTTTAGGTGGGCCCCTGCATCGATTTACGGGTCAAAGTGGTAACGCCGTTCTTTGTCACTGCTAGGATTCACGTGGTATATTTGGTTGTTCAAAACCATTACGAGTGAATGGGAAATTGAAGCCAAAGTAAGCTCCATGGAAATGGAGTTTTGGTGGAAATTCTTTAAAGGTTGAATAAGGCTTGTCCCATATTGATTTGGTGGGAGCTTTTGAGAGGGTTTATAAGGCATGGGTTTGGTACTTGGGGTGTGCCCCAAGGGGTACCCAAGTGTATTAGAGGGAGAGGTTATGGACAAAATGGGCTAGACCCATTGGTCCCAAAAACCACCACACGCTACAAGACCGCCGGCCCGGCCAAATGGCTGGCCTGGCTTGGGCGTGCATGGTGTGAGGTTGGGTTGGGCTTATTCGGCCCAATACTAATCTTTTTGGGCCAAAAACATTTGAAAGAATTCAAATTAAATTGGTTTGGATTTTATGTTCATCCAAACAAGGCCATTCCCGTAATTAAACTGGTTTGTATTTGTTGTTCATCCAAACAGGCCCCTTCCCGTTTTTGAACCCAACAGATTTAAACCTGTTTGAATTTCAAACCAAACAAAGGCTTCAACCTGCTTGTATCTGCTTAATTCAAATTGAACAGTACAGACTGCTATTTCAAAACCAAGAGCCACCAATACATCTATATATAGACCACTCCCATTTGGATTTTTAACTCCAATTTTCAGATTCTTCTTCTGCTTTAGATCTCTGCCAGATTGCTGCATTTTATTTCTATAAGAAAGAGTGTAAACATTTTGTGTGTTCGACGGACAAATAAATTGTAGTGCTGCATTTATTCGTTGATAGATCATTTCATCCTGAGAGATAGACGTCCAAATTATGAAAGCACCGTGGAGAGGACGAATCCGTCTTAAGGACACAAAGTGTTAAACATCGACTTGGATCGTAAAAATCATTCAAGAAATTAACCAAGTAAGTTGTTTAATTTTATTCTGTTTTTAATTTGTTTATTTAATCAAATCTTAATTTTATTTTTGTAACAAAATAAAATCTGTTATTTATTTATTTATTTTTATTTCGAGTTTGATTTTTGTAATCAAACATATTCTCTCCTTTTCTTTATTTCTTTAATTCTAATTATTGTTTTGTACACAATAGAATTAATATCTTTTTAAATACAGTGAAGATTGCCTAACAATCTTAAGACAGAATCCTCTTTGGTATCTTCATTGTATTTAATTTTCTGTTTTTCAAAGTAATATTCTGGTTGGAAAAACAAATAGTGATTTATGCTATTTAACAGATAGTAGTAATATACTGTCTCTTTTCTTTGACAACTAGTAGTACGACATCGGTGTCATTAACAATTTCTGAATATTATTTGGTATTACAGAAAATTATTTTGGTATTTTATTTTTCCTGTTTTAGTAACAAGGAAAATAATATTATTTTGTGTTATAATTTATTTTCTGGTTTTAGTAACTAGAAAATTAATTTGTGTTTTAATTTTTTGATTTTGTAATCGAGATTATGGCTACTACAACCTAAACCGCATCCGGCAAGGGTATTCTCGTTGTTACACCAACATCGGTTCCTATTCGTAACCATGTTCATGTACCAATCAATCATGGGGAAAACCGAAAAATTTAACTGCATCGAAGTTTAAGAGATGGCAAAGCAGAAGATGCTATTCTATCTTACAACTCTTAATTTGGCCCTTTCTCCATAAAGAGGCTCAAAAGACTTAAAGAGGGTGAAAGTGATCGGCAAGTTGTTGCCAGAGATGCTTGGAAACATTCAGATTTCGCGTAAACTACATCCTCAATGGCCTTGACAATATGTCAGATAATGTATACAATTCTCAAAAATCAAGAAAAGAATTGTGGGATTCTTTGGAGAAGAAATACAAGACAGAGGATGTCACAAAGAAATTCATCGGTAAATTTCTAGATTTTGTAATGGTAATTCCCAAACCGGTAATATCTCAAGTTCAAAATTTTCAGATTATTTTGCATGATATTCATTCGTAGGTATGTCTTTTAGCGAGTCTTTCCAAGTCGCTTTGGTGGAAAAGTTACCACTTGGAAAGATTTCAAAAATTATTTAAAACATAAACGCAAAGAGATGACCATAGATGAACTTATAGTAAGACCGAGAATTGAAGAAGATAACCGAAAGGCTTGAAAAGAGGAATGGGAAAAATTCCATTGAGTTAAGGTTAATGTGGTTGAACAAGTTCAAAACCACATAACAAAAAGAGGAAATTTATCGAGATGGTCCTAAACAAGGCAACAACAATGGCAACAAGAAGTTCAAAGGAAAATGCTATAATTGTGGCAAGACTGGACATCGAGCTTCTGACTGCCGCCGTCCAAAGAAAGATCATGGAAGTACAAGTAAGAAGACCACTAATCAGGCCAATGTAATGTAATTGGATTACATTGGCGATGGAGTAAATGACATCAACCTCTCTGTGGTGTCTGAGGCTAACTTGGTTGGAAATCCCAAAGAATGGTGGGTTGACACCGAGCAACTCGTCACATATGTGCGACAAGAAGATGTTCACTACCTACAATGAGGCCGCAAATGGTGAACAACTTTTATGGGAAATTCTTCTACTTACTGTGGCCGACAAGGCAAAGTGATCTTGAATATGACATCGAAAAGAACTGACCTCAACAACGCATCGCATGTACCTGACATCCGGAAGAATTTAGTTTTTGGTTCTTTATTAAGTAAAAATGGTTTTAGGCTTGATTTTGAGTCTGATAAGTTTGTATTAACAAAGAGTGGTATGTATGTTGGTAAGGGATACATGAGTGATGGTCTCTTTAAACTTAATGTAATGACAAGCTTGTACCAAAAGTTGCTATGAATGAGAATAACACATCTTTTGCTTATATTCTTGAGTCTAATTTATGGCATGGTAGATTAGGTCATGTAAATTATGATGCTTTATGAGATTAATTGGTTTGGATTATATACCAAAGTTTGAAATTAATCCTAATCATAAATCAAGTTTGTGTAGAAGCAAAACTAACTAAGGCTCCATTTAAATCAGTTGAAAGGAAAACTGAACCTCTAGAATTAATTCATACTGATGTATGTGATCTAAAATTTATTCAAACTAGAGGAGGTAAAAAGTATTTCATAACATTTATCGATGATTGCACAAGATATTGTTATGTTTATTTATTTAGAAGTAAAGATGAAGCCTTAGAAATGTTTAAACTCTACAAAACAGAAGTTGAAAATCAACTTGGTAAAACTATTAAAATGGTTAGAAGTGATAGGGGTGGTGAATATGATGCACCATTAAATGAATTTTGTGCACAACATGGCATTATTCACCAAACTACGTTTCTTATTCTCCACAAAGAAATAGAATTGCTGAAAGGAAGAATAGAACTCTAAAAGAAAATGATGAATGCTATGTTACTAAGTTCAAAGCACACGTAATCCTATGGGGGAAGCAATATTGTCACTAATTATGTTTTAACATAATACCCCACAAGAAAACTAAAAGCATTCCTTATGAATTGTGGAAAGGTCGACCACCTTCCTACAAATACTTGAAAGTGTGGGGGTGTTTGGCAAAAGTTGAAGTTCCTGTTCCTAAAAAGACTAAGATTGGACCAAAAACAGTAGATTGTGTATTTATTGGTTATGCTGTAATAGTAGTGCATATCGGTATCACTTATAAATCGTAAATACGATATAAATGTGAACACTATTATAGAGTCAAGGAATGCCGAGTTTTTGAACATGTCTTTTCCTCTACAAGAAAGGACAGAATTAAGTTCACAGAAAGAACTTATGATTGCACACAAAGTCAAGAGACTAATAACAATCAAGCTAATCAAGAGACTAGTAATGGTCTCAACCAACAGACTTAACCGATGATGAACCAAGAAGAAGTAAGAGAGCGAGAACATCAAAATCCTTGGTCCAGATTTCTGACATACTTGTTAGAAAATGAACCTCAAAGTTTTAATAAGAATGACAGTCCTCAAGCACCTTTGTGGAAAGAGGTCATAATAATGAAATTGAATCCATTATGCAAAATCATACTTGGGAATTGGTGGATCTTCCACTGTGTTCTAAACCTCTTGGATATAAATGGATATTCAAGAGAAAAATGAAAGCAGATGGTTCAATTGACAAGTATAAAGCAAGACTTCAGAAGTTAAAGGTTACAGATAAAAGGAAGGTTTGGACTATTTTGACACATATTCCCTCAGGACAAGAATAACATCCATTCGCATGCTTATTGCTATAGCAGCGTTGTTTAATTTAGAAATAAGATCAAATGGATGTTAAGATGTTTTCTTAAACGGTGATCTAAATGAAGAGATCTATATGGAACAACCCTAAGGGTTTGTAGTATCAGGCAAGAAAAGAAAGTTTGTCGACTTGTAAAACCTTTATGGATTAAAACAAGCACCCAAGCCAATGGCATGAAAAATTTGATCATGCAATGCGTACTAATGGGTTTTAAGATAAAACGTAATGTGACAAATGCATC